>CM053037.1:133634561-133747286 GCA_028564925.1 Lithobates sylvaticus
AAGATTTGACACTATCAGGGAGTGCTGAAGTTTGGTCAAAACAGCCTAGCATTTTAAGTGTAACAGCAGGGTTTAGAAGCTTGTGTAGTTATATGTTGGCACCTCTTGATGCCTAAACATTATACTTGACAGCCTTTCTGAACATGGCATGGGTCAAGTGCACCTGTACCCAGACTATAGACGTTAAAGTAGTACTAAATGCTCAGATTTTTTAATTATTACATTTATGGCACCCTATTAAACATTTCTGTGTACATAGGTAGCTCAGAATACACCTGTACAAAAACACATTCTGAGCTAACTGTACACTGCTTCTGGCTCTAGATCTCAGAATGCCACTTCTCTGAACTTCTGGGCAGGGGGCGGGGCATGTTCTGGGCATCTATTATGGACAGTTCTGAAGGAGTAGTGCAGGAGGAACAGGAAGCAGGAGAGTGGCTTGCTGCCTGGCTATCTTTTCATGGAAGCATTCAGCGTCTGAAGGTGAGAGCCAGAAGCATGAATGCATAGATGGCTCAGAAGGGCCCTCCAAGGGGAAAGAGGCATCTTAAATACAGATAGTGTGGCCAGCGCTGAGGGGACCATCTGATACAGGTAGAACAGAAAAGTAATAAAAAACAAGCTTAGATTTCCATGCCTCTGTTGTAAACATTGAAGACAAATTCCTCCAAATGTCTATAGTTACAGAGGTGAAAGGGGCTCGTCCAAGTGCATGTATTACTTGTTTGGAGTCTGTAAATACTTTAGTGTTCATAGTCTGGGCACAGGTACACCTTAAACGCTCAAATGAAGATAGGTCTATTAGGACTACTCTATGGGCCAGTAGCAAGCAGTTTCATCTGGATGTTAGAGGCGTTTGTGAGCAGGAACAGTGATTTCCCATTTTTCTGGGTAATCTCTGTGCTGCCTGTATTGCACTTCAGCCTGTTGAGTGTGTCACAGGAGAGAGGGCAGTGTGTCCCAACACTACTACAGAGTGTAGGCAGAGGTCCTTACACCTTTTATTCTTAATTCCCCTTTCACACTGAGGCGCTTTGCAGGCGCTAAAGTTCTAAAAATAGCGCCTGCAAAGCGCCTTCAAACAGCCGCTGCTGTGTCTCCAGTGTGAAAGCCCGGCTTTCACACTGGAACGGTGCGCTTGCAGGACGCTGAAAAATGTCCTGCAAGCCACATCTTTGGAGCGCTGTAGGAGCGGTGTATTTACCGCTCCTAAAGCGCCCCCTCCCATTGAAAACAATGGGGCAGCGCTCCAAACCCGCCTGCAAAGCGCCGCTGCAGTGGCGCTTTGCGGGCGTTTTTAACAGCCGCTCGCCGGGGGTAAAACTGCCCCGCTAGCACCGAAAAGCGCCGCTAAAACGACGGTGAAGCAGCGCTAAATATAGCGCCGCATTACCGCCAGCGCGCCCAGGTGTGAAAGTAGCCTAAAGGAGACATCTGCCTATCTGTGACAGCTCTCAAACTTTATCAATGTATGTCCTGTCTTGTCTTCATTTCTGTTCTGTTCTTCTTTTTTTGTAATCACTTTCTACTACATTTCTTGTGCTTTCCTCCACTCACTTCCCTTTGAAGTCTACTGACTTTATCTACTTTTGTAATTTTTGCTTTGTATCTTTAATATTCTTCTTTAACTGAAGTAAACTTATATTCTGTTCCTCCTCTTGTTGTTTTGGCCCTTTGTCTCCCTCCTGCTCCTCTCTTTTCTTGCTTTCTTACACTGCCAATAGTTCTTGGGGACACTTACAATATTCCTATTGATCCCAGAGGTAAGCAGCGTAATACTTCTAGGTGTTCCCCTTATCATAGTTTTCAATGTGTGTTTAGTTGCAGCATGATACTTCAATCTCATCATCACAAAGTCAAGTAACTATCATCAGCATAAAATATAATTTCCATTTTTTAAACAAGCGTATCTGCTTTTAAACCAGCGTCTTTATTTTTCATAACTGCACCCATAAAGTATGGCTTCAAATGAGCACAATATACTTTCTAGGAATAAATGCAACCTGTTATGGTTTCAGTTACAATTTCTTTTATATCATGTACACATTTTCCGAATGCAGCTTTTCACTTTTCCATGTCATTAGTAAAATAAACTGTGCTTTAATTAATTCAAGATTTTTTTTAAGGAATGTTCAGCACTAAATGATTGCCTCTTCTTGACCACATTTGAGTATGTTGGTTTGGAGACCCAAGATGTGAAGTGCATTGACTGGTTCGTCTCCCAATACTATAACATCCATCATTATGCAAAGTAGCCTCTGCCTGTTCTAGAAACAGACAAGGTTGGGGATATTGCAAACAATGCCAAAGAAGCGTGGGTAGTATATGCAATAGAAGACTAAGAAAGGTGTGACATAATGCCAGGACAAGGTCATTTAGTGACCAGGCGAAGATCCAAAACTTCACCTCCACCCCAGTTAGAGCTGAGCAGTAGCTCAAGGGGAGAGCCTTTGTAGAGAGACAATGGGGGAGATTTACTGAATCTGGTGAAGCTGTGCATAGTAACCAATCCACTTCCAACTTCAGCTTGTTTATTTAATCTTTGACGATAAAAGCTAGAAGATGATTGCTTACGATGCACAGCTGCACCAGTTTTAGTAAATCTTCCCCAATGTAGTCAGAGGAATGCCTAAGGGTCCTGTGGGTGTTTCAGAAAAATTAAAGACATTTTTGTTTGAGAATTTTGATCATCTTGAATCTGCAAATCTTCTTTTCTATAGGCTCTTATTTGTACGTCTTTAGCGTCTGTCGTAGAGAGAGTAAATTTTGCTATATAGCGACTAGTGTAAATGGCTGTCTTCTCTGTGAATCATTGTAGAGTACATCAGTACTATATACATTAAAGTTCATCTGCAGCCCAACCTTTTTATGCATTTTTCTAGCTTTGGGTAAAGCAGAGAAGTGTTAGGCCCCTTTCACACTGGGGTGGTGCGGGCGTCGGCAGTAAAGCGACGCTATTTTTAGCGTCGTTTTAGCGGCGCTATTTTTAGCATCGTTTTAGCGGCGCTATTCGGCCACTAGCGGCCGAAAAAGGGTTAAAACCGCCCGCGAAGCGCCGCTGCAGCGCTGCTTTGCCGGCAGTATAGCTGCGCTGCCCCATTGATTTCAATGGGTAGGAGTGGTGTATTCACCGCTCCTTCACCACTCCAAAGATGCTGCTAGCAGGACTTTTTTTATCGTCCTGCTAGCGCACCGCTCCAGTGTGAAATCCCTCCGGCTTTAACACTGGAGTGAAAGGAGCCGCTTTTTACAGGCGCTATGCAGGTGCTATTTTTAGCGCTGTAGCGCCTGAAAAAACGCCTCAGTGTGAAAGGGGCCTTAGATTTGTCAGTTTTTGTATCTCTGTCTGTGTCTATAACAGTGGGGAGCCATACCCCTCTCTTTGTACCGGTGACCTTTTGTTTAAAAGTTTTAGCTTTGTCCCCAGAACAGGGGGTGAGGGTCAGCTATCCAAGAGGGGAATTCCCATCACTTTGGCAGGTTTCCTCTAATTTCCTTTTGCATCTCTGGGACAAGAAGTATAGGCAAATTTCCTTAATGATACACAGCAGGCAAAAAAATAAACAAACCCGGCCGGTGTTTTTAACCTTCTCTACTTTATCCAAAACTTAAAAAAAAAAAAAAGCAGTCTTCACCCATTAATGGTCACAGGACTTCAGAAATTGTTGAATTATCTTGCTGTAGTGGCACCGACAGGAGGTTGGGACACTGGGAAGAAAAAAAGTTGTAAACCAGCCCCCATGTGATTCCTCCTCTACCCAACACGTCTCAGTTTTTTGCTAGTGTCCCAGGAGGTTGGACACCTTTTCTTCAACTCTGCTAAGAAAATTATAACTAATTCATTGCTAGTGTTCTGTTTTCATGATATTTTTACTTGATGTGTTGAATCAAGATTCTTGTGGAACCACTATTATCTCATTCTATCAATACTGGTTGTCTGATTCTTATGCCAATCCTGTTGCTTTAATACTTTGAGTCACTAACCCAGAAAAAAAAGTTTCTAGAGAAGGACGTCTGACTTAAAGTGGAAGTCCAGGCTAAAACTAAAATCCCTGTTTCTTTATCGTACATCACGGGACACAGAGCACCATAGTAATTACTATGTGGGTTATAGGCCACCTTCAGGTGATGGACACTGGCACACCCTAAACAGAAAGTTGCCTCCCTATATAACCCCTCCCATACCGGGAACACCTCTGTTTTTTCGCCAGTGTCTAAGGTGTTGGTCACAAGTGAAGATGTGCTCTGAGGAGCTCCAGGAGGGATCCTTGCTGTATTAAAAATGGCCTCCATAGACCGGATCCATCCAAAGTGCCACTGAGGCTAAAGTGGATGGTACCCGGGCCTCGTATCCCAAGCACAAGGTTTTGCTTGTAACGCCTCTCTTTGCAGGGCTGGACCCCGGGACCCAGAGCTTTAGTCATGCTACATTACCTAAAGTTTTTCCTGGCGGGTGCTTTTACAGGTCCAAGGGAGTGGAACCCTGATTAAAAAGGGACCCGGTCCTTGAAGGTTTGCTAAATGCAGCCCGCCGTGATGGTTTTAAGCGAAAAGGAGGGGGGCTGGTTAACGAAGGGGGCGGGGGCCTAGGCACGGCTCTTTGAGCATCCACGAGGACGCACGGCACAAGCACAGGTTGGAATTCCTGTTAAAATCCTCTTTTTCTTGGGCAGGTACAGTTACTCCTGCAGTCGCTGCAATAGGCATCTGTCAATCCCTAAAGGACCAATTTAGACAGGCCCTTAAAGAGGTTCCTGTACAACAAGCCTGGGATTTGGCCGAACTACCAAAATCATTATGTTTTTCCATATACGCCATTAAAGATTCTATTCACCAAGGCGTCCCGCCTTGCGCTTGTGCTAGTACACATGCGTAGAATCCTGTGGTTAAAAAATTGGTCAGCCGAAGCACCATGCAAAAGGCTCCTGACTGGTTTTCCTTTTCATGGGGATCGGCTATTTGGGGATGATTTGAACAAATGCATCTAAACGATTTCCAGTGGGAAAAGTTCTCCTTTTGCAAGTCAAAAGAAAGAAAGAAAAAACGCCCTTCATTTAAGCGGACTCTTTCTCCTGCACCATGGGCATCTGCCTCTAGGCAGTGGCGACGGCCTCCGCCGTCAGGCCCAGGCAC
Source organism: Lithobates sylvaticus (assembly GCA_028564925.1). Lineage (NCBI taxonomy): Eukaryota > Metazoa > Chordata > Amphibia > Anura > Ranidae > Lithobates > Lithobates sylvaticus. The sequence continues at coordinate 133,639,695 of CM053037.1, forward strand.
AAAAGCCTCATTATGAAGGAGCGCCCCCCCCTCGCCCAGGGAGGGGGGGAAGACTTCTGCAGTTCTCAGAAGTCTGGCAAGAGGAAATTCAGGACAGATGGGTCATCTCCACATAACTCTAGGGTACAAACTGGTCTCGTTTCGTTTTCTGAGGTCAAACGTTCCCAAAGATCCAGGGAAAAATCTCTGTTTCGGGCACTAGACCGATTAATGGCTCAGGTGATCATACAAATCCCCACAGAAGAGCAAGGTTTGGGGTTTTATTCAAACCTCTTTACAGTACCAAAACCGAATGGAGATGTCAGACCCATTCTAGATCTAAAAAATCAAAATCTGTTCCTGAAGATCTGCTCCTTTTTCATGGAGTCAATCAGGTCTGTGGTTTCTATCCTACAAGGAGGAGAACTTCTGGCATCTATCGACATCGGGGATGCATATATGCATGTTCCTATATTTCCCGATCCCCAAAGGTTTCTGCGGTTTGAGGTAGAACAGCAACATTTCCAGTTTGTAGCCTTGCCCTTCGGGCTAGCTACAGCACCCCGGGTGTTTACAAAAGTCCTGGCCCCACCTCTAGCCAGGTTAAGTGCCTTACCTAGACGATCTATTGCTAATAGACCAGTCAATGGCTCCTTTGGAGCAAAGCGTACGCATTACAACCAGTTACCTCTTAAAAGGCTGGAGTACTTGGGTCTGATCATAGACACAGCCCAGAAAAAGGTGTTCTTGCCTCAGGCAAAGATCATTTCCATAAGAGAGCTGGTACAGATGGTCAGGACAAAAGGCGATCCATCTATTCACCTTTACATGAGGTTGTTAGGAAAGATGGTGGCTTCATTTAAAGGGGTTCCCTATGCCCAGTTCCATTGCAGACTATTGCAAAACAGTATGCTCGCTGCTTGGAACAAAACGATTCAAGCTTTAGACTTGCCAATGCGGCTGTCCCCAAAGCTGCTCCAGAGCCTCAGTTGGTGCTTGGTATCCGGGAATCTGCAGTAGGAAAAAACCTTCATACCAGTTACCTGGTAAGTGGTAATGACAGATGCCAACCTTTCAGGTTGGGGAGCAGTACTGGAAAAGACAACTGTCCAGGTACAGTGGTCCAGAACCGAAAAAGCCTTGCCCATCAACATCCTAGAGATTCGGGCAGTGCGTCTGGCTCTAAAGCCCTGAACATTTAGGTTACGGGATTGTCCTGTCAGAATCCAATCCGACAATGCCACAGCTGTGGCCAATATTATTAGCCAAGGGGGCATTAAGGGTCATGCAGCTCAGAGTGGTGGACCATATTCTAGCTTGGGTGGAAAAGGATGTTCCTTGCCTATCGGCAGTCTTCATTCCAGTTGTTCCTGGGGGAGTGGTCCCTTCACCCCGAAATCTTTCTGGCTATAGCCAAAGATGGGATCCCAGACGTAGATCTTTTGGCGTCTAGGTTCAACATGTAGTTGGTTTACTTTATGTCAAGGACAAGGGATCCACTCAATGCGTGGCCGATATTCCATCCTACCTTACAAAATCTAAGTTTGACGGTTTGGCTATTGAAGACCACATTCTGAAGAGACGTAGTCTCTCCGGGCCAGTGATTTCTACCTTCATTAATGAAGCCGCCTTCCGGAGTTAGCTATTATAGACTCTGGAGGGCTTATGTTTCCTGGTGTAAATCCAAGTGTTGCCACCCTCGGAAATATAACAGGTAGAATTCTTGTTTTTTTTTCTATAAGTACATATGAAGCTGGCCTCGAGTACTATTAAGGGCCAAGTCTAGGCTTTATCAGTCTTAATTCAAAGACCGCTTGCTTCGCACTCTTTGGTCCAGGGTTTTTATACAAGGGGTAATGTGGCTTATTCCGCTAGTTAGACCAGCCTTGAACCCTTGGGACTTGAACTTTAGTTTTTTGTCGGTATTGTAAAAACAGCCCTTTGAACCGTTACAGCATACTCCCTTGGTCCTTCTGACAAGGGAAATAGTGTTTCTGGTTGCTATACCTTCTGCAAAAGGGTATCAGAGTTGGCCGCTCTTTCCTGTAAAGAAGCCATATTTAATTATTAAGGTGGTTTTAGGTTTTCACCAAAGATATTGTCCTACCGTCGTTTTTTTTCCAAAACCAGAGATCTCACTACATTGTCTCAAGGTAGTGAGAGCGGTCAAGGTCTATTTAAAGACGACTGCTCAGGTCTGAAAGACTGATGTTTTATTATGCTGCCAGAGGGTCCTAGGAAGGGACAGGCAGTGTCAAAATCCACTATTGCTAAGTGTATTCGGCAAGTTATAATTCAGGCCTAATGGTTAAAAGGTAAGATTTCACCTTTTCATGTCAGTGCACTCTACTAGAGCGGTTAGTGCTCCTGGGGCAGTGCATCACAAGCCTCCATGGCTCAGATTTGCAAGGCCGCAACTTGGTCTGCAGTCCATACATTCACCAGATTTTATCAAGTGGATGTAAAAAGGGGCATGAGGATATCGCCTTTGGGTGCAGTGTGCTGCAGGCAGCAGTAGAAGTCCTCAAGTCTGTTGGCGCCCTACGGGTTGTGTCTCCCTCCCCTCAAATAGCATTGCTATGGGACGTCCCACATAGTAATTACTATGGTGCTCTGTGTCCCGTGATGTACGATAAAGAAAATAGGATTTTTATAACGGCTTACCTTTTTAAAATCCTTTTTCTTGGAGTACATCACGGGACACAGTTTTTAGGAGAGGCCGCGGCTTCTGCCTAGTCCACGAGGCCGGCCGCGGACTAGGCCGAAGCTGCGCCATTGCCTAAAAACTCCTGCCCACAAGTCCTCAGGACCGGCGTGGTGTCCATAAAAAAAAATAGAACTCAATTTGAATCGTGAATCAAGTTTTTTTTTTTTGGAAGAAAATCGCCCAGCTCTAATGGAGAGCATCTGTGAACAACAATTTTCAAGTCTCGCCACAGATTCTCAAGTGGATTGAGGTTTGGACTTTGACTGAACCATTCTAACACATGAATATCCGTTGATCTAAACCATTCCATTGTAGCTCTGGCTGTATGTTTAGGGTCGTTGTCCTGCTGGAAGGTGAACCATGCCCCCCCCTCCCCCCCTCCCCCCTCCGGTCAAGTCTTTTGCATTCTTTAGCGTTTTGCTTTTAGGCCAAAAAGTAAACTTTTGGACTCATCTGACCAGAGCACCTTCTTCTATGTGTTTGCTGTGTCCCCCACATGGCTTCTCGCAAACAGGAATTCTTATGGTTTTCTTTCAACAAGGGCTTTCTTCTTGCCACTCTTCCATAAAGGCCAGATTTGTGGAGTTCACGACTAATAAATGTCCTGTGGACAGATTCTCCCACCTGAGCTGTGGATCTCTGCAGCTCCTCCAGTTACCATGGGCCTCTTGGCTGCTTCTCTGATTTGTTTAATGCTCTCCTTTACGGCCTGTCAATTTAGGTGGGTGTGTCTTGGTAAGTTTGTGCCATACTCTTTCCATTTCGGATGATGTATTGAACAGTGCTCTGTGAGATGTTCAAAGCTTGGGATATTTTTTTATAACCTAACCCTGCTTTAAACTTCTCCACAACTTTATCCCTGACCTGTCTGGTGTGTTTCTTGGCCTTCACGATGCTGTTTGTTTACTAAGGTTCTCTAGTGCCACGTACACACGGTCGGATTTCCGATGGAAACAGTCCGATGGGAGCTTTTCATCGGATTTTCCGACCGTGTGTATGCCCATCGGTCTTTTTTTGTCGGAATTTCCGACGGACTTTGGATTGAGAACCTGTTCTTAATTTTTCCGACGGAAAACCTTTCTATCGGATTTTCCGATCGTGTGTATGCAAAAATTCCGACACATGCTCGGAAACAATTCAACGCATGCTCAGAAGCATTAAACTTCCCTTTTTATAGTGCAGTCGAACGTTTTTTAAGGCGTGGTGTTATTGACCGTCGGAATTTGGTGTGACCGTGTGTAGGCAAGACAGTTTGAGCGAAATTCCGTCGGAATTCCGACGGGAAAACCATCAGAGCTTTTTCAGACGAGAATTCCGACCGTGTGTACGCGGCATAACTAACCTCTGAGGGCTTCACAGAACAGCTGTATTTATACTGAGATTACATTACACACAGGTGGACTCTATTTAATAATTAGGTGACTTCTGAAGGCAATTGGTTCCACTAGATTTTAGTTCTATTTTAGATTTTAGGGGTATCAGAGTAAAGGGGGCCGATTACAAATGCACGCCACACTTTTCAGATATTTATTTGTAAAAAAAATTGAAAACCATTTATCATTTTGTTTCCACTTCACAATTATGTGCCACTAGGTGTTGGTCTATCACATAAATGCCCAATAAAACACATTTATGTTTTTTGGTTGTAACATGACAAAATGTGGAACATTTCAAGGGATATGATTACTTTTTCAAAGCACTGTAAATCATGCTATGTGATAGAAAACGTTGAAGGCTTCCATATAGCAATTTTTCCCTGTCTGGCTAAGGCTGGACCTGCGGCTGTAAATGCACAACATAGGCACTAGAGGGCAGTGCTGCACCTTGCGTAGTAGAACACTTCTATTTATAACTGTTATTGCAGCATTTAAAGAGAAATCTACAAGTAGCCAGCTTTCCACCATTTGTTTATTTTTTAACATTTATTTCACTGGGGGTGAGAAACAACATTTCAGGTGTGTCTTCAAATCCTAACAAGAATAGAACCTTGACAGCTGTTAGAAAAAGACGTCAGTGTGGTTGTGATAAGAACAGCTTTGACAATTATTGGTGACGCTCTTACACTACATAGGACAGGCCGCTCTATAAATAATTTTCTTGTTATACTTGTATATACTTTATAGATGGGGATAATGAATGCCAGACAACCTCCTGACATTTATCATAATGCGTATAAAATAACCACATTCTATATATATCCGGTTATTTATTTTTTTATTTGAATAGTACTTGTATCTTATGTGATAAGTTGTCTTAATTGGGCCATTAAGGCTTTTGTTTAATAAGGTTGTGTGCAATGACCATTTTTTTTTTTTTACCTCCTACACTTATTAAACAAAGGCTTGTTCACTCTACCCTGGGTTTGCGATCCTCCTATTGTCTCTCCATCTATATTTACTTAGAGTGGAACTTTAGGCAGATAATTAAGTCCTGCTAGATCACTTCAGCCTGTCCCCTTTTTGCAGGTATAGCTATGTAAAACATTAAAAATAAATGCCTATACTATTTAAAATCCAGTAATACACTGTCTCATCCTGCTCTGCACATGCTCAGTTGCTCTTTTCTTTTTTTTTTTTGGCACTGCCGAATTTGTAGAGACCGATCTGTGACAGCCTTTTTTTTTTTTTTAAATATATTCTTTATTAATTTTTTCATAAAAGATAAAAAGAACCTTCTTAACAGCATTTTGTAAAAAACAGAAGAGAAAATCCAGTAAGAGACCTATTATTACATATCAGGTGCTTTTACAGGTTAATTTTTGGTTAGTCTTTAATTCTTTGTATGTTTTTTTTATTTATATATATATATATATATATATATATATATATATATATATATATATATATATATATATATATATATAAAAATAACCCCATAATAGGAAAGAGAGAGCCCCCCAAAAAGATAACACTTCATATCAAAAGGGTAAAAGAGCCCCCCTCTTATCTCATCCCCCCTATTCCCCCCCTCTCCCCCCCTCCCTCCTAAAGTTTGTATTAAGTGTATTCCCTCCAGCCAAGGTCTCCACATCTTATTAAACTCATTTAGATTGCTTCTTTTTATATAGGCGGCTCTCTCTTTCGGAAGGGTTTCATTTACAGTGTCTATACAATTTTTTACTGTAGGTGGTGCATTTGATTGACATCTCATCGCTATCATCTTCCTAGCTTGAAATATACTTCTCAATATTGCAATAGTAGTGCTCTTAGGCCCCTTTCACACTGGGGCGTTTTTCAGGCGGTGCAGCGCTAAAAATAGCGCCTGTATACCGCCTGAAAAAATCCGGCCCCATTCACTCCAGTGTGAAAGCCGGCGGGCTTTCACACTGGAGCGGTGCGCTAGCAGGACGGTCAAAAAAGTCCTGCTAGCAGCATCTTTGGAGCGGTGTATTCACCGCTCCTATACCGCTCGTTCACATTGATTAGAATGGGACACTGCGGTAATACCGCCGCAAAGGCGGCGCTCTGCGGGGGGTCTTTAACCCTTTTTCGGCCACTCGTGGGGGGTAAAACCGCACCGCGAGCGGCCGAATACCGCGGCTAAAACGACGGTAAAGCAGCGCTAAATATAGCGCTGCTTTACCGTCAACGCGGCTCCCGCCCCAGTGTGAAAGGGGCCTTATTTTCTCCCTGTTCTTGCCTATACCCCAGAATACACAACTTAACTTCCTTTTCTAACCCAATTTTAAATATTTCCTTCAACGTTTCAATCACTCCCTCCCAATACCTAAACAGTTTGGGGCATCTCCACAGCTGACAGCCTTAAAGCGGAATTAAACTCTCCTATCCTTTAGGCTGCATTCACACATGATCGCAGGTGGCTCATGTGTGAATACTGCAAAATGCGGGACGCAAATAGGATTTTAATTGGCTGAAAAACGCGGGTCACGTTTGCAATGCCATTACTTCTAATGGGAAATCGCAACACGTGATGCTGTCGCCCAAAAGAAGTGCTCTTTTTTGAGCGACAAGCATTGCGGTTGCAGCACGCAACGTAATTGGAGTGCCATTAGAAGTAATGGCATCATAAACACACTTCGTGATTTGCAGCCGTTTGAAATCTCGGGGCGGAATTGAGGCGATTCCTCCTGCGATCATGTGTGAATGCAAACTTACAGCCCAGGAAGCTGCTTTTGTTTGATCTGCAACTGCCATGGTGCTGCACATGTGATCAGTTCTGACACCAGCCATATGATGGTTTGACAGTTTGGTTGAGGACACAAGCAAATGTGACTGCTATCAATCCCGGCATTCAAGGAATGTGAGTTTATTGAAACTGTTAAATCGATGCGTTTAGTTCTGCTTTATGATTTACGGCTCTTCAAGGGGCTCTGGGCTTCAGCAAAACGGTAGCCTCCAGCAAGAAGAAAAGAGGACATTTACAGCTAACACTCATTTTGGTAGCATAATTAACGTGGAAGGGAAAGGGAGGACTATGGGACCATTGCAGACTAAGAATAAATATAGCAATTAAAGTAGTGGTAGTTTTAAAAATTAATAAATCAATTTCATTGGTTTAAAAGCATGTCATACGCTAAGGTGGCATGAGCTAACCATTATATAAAAAATTATACCGTGTACACACGATCGGAAAATCCACCAGCAAAAGTCTGATGAGAGCCCTTGGTCGGAAAATGTGACAGTGTGTATGATCCATCGGTCTTTTGCTGGCGGAATTCCAACCAGCAAAAGATTGAGAGCAGGTTCTCAATTTTTCGGTCGGAAAAAGTTTCGATCGGAAAGTCCGATCGTCTGTACCAATTACGACATGCAAAATTCCTACGCATGCTTGGAAGCATTGAACTTAATTTTCTCGGCTCGTCGCAGTGTTGTACGTCACTGCGTTCTTGACGGTCGAAAGTTCAGCAAACTTTTGTGTGACTGTGTGTATGCAAGCCAAGCTTGAGCGGAATTCCGTCGGAAAAAAAAAATCAAGATTTTTTCAGACGGAAAATTCAAGCGTGTGTACGCGGCATTACAAGTGCGTAGGAGCTACATTCAGCGTTGGATCAGGAAAGGAGCAACCCACCCTCCCTCCCATGTTGCGGCCCGTATTATGTGGATTTGTCCCTTTCAGGTGAAAGGGGACAGTTCTGTATATATTTAAACATCTGGTATATTAACTCGAGCTGTTAAGGCTGAGCTAATTGTCATGTATGGCTATATATATTTAAGGTTGAAAGTTTATTGTATATATAAAAAAGGATATGGTTTTATATTAGTTAATTATTATACCAATAATAAAGGGGCCATTTAAATAAATTATTTTTTTTTTTTTTATAAAAGATACGTTTACCGTATATACTAGAGTATAAGCCTACCCGAATATAAGCCGAGGCACCTAATTTTACCACAAAAAATTGGTAAAACTTATTGACTCGAGTATAAGCCTAGGGTGAGAAATGTGCAGCTACTGCAAGTGGAAAAGAGGGTCAACAATGCCCATTTGCAGCCTCACTGTGCCCATTTGCAGCCATATGTCCCCCCAAACTTCAAACTTGGTAGTTAAGGGTTCCTAGATGCCCCCTAGCTGCAGCCAAATTTTGTGGTCTCTGGACCCGAAGGGTCCTGAAATGATATTGCTGCAGATGGACACAGTTGACCGAATTTGGGACCCTGTATCTCGGGGCCACTTGGTGCTAGGAACCCCAAATTGGGTGTGCAAACCCAGTGGAACTAGCACCACAACATATATGGGGTTCCTAGCACCAAGAGACCCCGAGATACAGGGCCCCAAACTTGGTTGATATGTTGTAGTGCTAGTTCCACTGGGTTTGCACACCAAATTTGGGGTTCCTAGCACCAAGTGATCCCGAGATACGGGGCCCCAAAGTCGGGTCGGAAAATGTCATTCTCTGCTGCAGAAAAGTTCTGAAAAACTCGAGTATATACGGTACAGGGGGTCCCCGAGTTACGAACTCGTTAGGGACTGTCCTCCTGTTCTTAAATCGGAAATGTTCGTAAGTCGGCCGCGCATGCGCAGACCGACAATTGCGGACATTTCCGATGTTCCGTCGAATGTCGTTCTACGCATGCGCGGCAAATTACAGACATTTCTGATGGTTGTCGCAATTTCGCCGAAGGTCCGCGGAAAATGGCAGAGGGTCCCCGCAGCGCCCGGTTCGTAAGTAGGAGATGTTCGTAGGTCGGGGACCCCCTGTATATTGGTATAAGTTCTGCATACGGTCCCATTGCATGTTTTTTGCTAAAGAACATTCTTTTTTTTTATCAATTTGTTTCGGGTAAAATTCTGATTTAAGCTCGCCATAGATGACTCTTTCTGTCGATCAGCCAGCGGTATCATTAAAAGAAACAAATGGATTCCCTCATCCACCCAAGCAAGTGGATGGAGGAATCCTCCCCAATGTGCCTTTGTATTCTAACAGCAGGACTTCTCTGCTGGACTCCAATGTAGCCATTGATTGAGAAAAATGTTTTAATATTCCTGTTCAACAGAAGTTAATTGTTAGATCTACTTCTGTTGAACCGGTATGACCCACCGGAAAATTGTCTGGTCCTTGGTGAACCGGACAAATTTCAATCCATGTATGACCAGCTTAAAGTGGGGTTCCAGTCAAAAAAAAAAGGGGCTTAAAAATCCTAAAAAAAATCAAAAAAAAATAATTGGAAAAAAAATATTTTTTTACTCACCTCCAAATGCCTGTTGCTATGGGGTCCCTCGTAGTCTGCCACCTTCAGTGCCCGGGCTAAACGTCACTTCCCCCTCGGCACCGCACAGTCATCTGGGACCTGTCACGTGTCCCAGATGACTGAGCGTCAAATCACGGCGGACGGTGCCGCTCGCGCATGCGCAGTGGGTGCCCGGCTGTGAAGCCACAGCCGGGTTCCCACATTAGGAATGCTGGCGCCGCGAGCGGCTCGTGGAACGAGGGGGGGTCTCGTTCCCCCGCATCGCGGGCCCCCTGGACAGGTAAGTGTCCGATTTTTAAAAGTCAGCAGCTGCAGTATTTGTAGCTGCTGACTTTTAAAAAAAATAATTTTTTTTTCCCCCAGGACGGAGCTCCACTTTAAGTGTAATTTCCATAATATATTTACTGATTGCTCACTTTCATATTTCTGTAGGCTTTCCACAAGTTTCTTCAAATACCTTTACATAATAAAATGAACCCTGCACTCTGTACCTAGCGCACTCGTGAACCCTGCACTCTGTACCTAGCGCACTCGTGAACCCTGCACTCTGTACCTAGCGCACTCGTGAACCCTGCACTCTGTACCTAGCGCACTCGTGAACCCTGCACTCTGTACCTAGCGCACTCGTGAACCCTGCACTCTGTACCTAGCGCACTCGTGAACCCTGCACTCTGTACCTAGCGCACTCGTGAACCCGCCACTCTGTACCTAGCGCACTCGTGAACCCGGCACTCTGTACCTAGCGCACTCGTGAACCCGCCACTCTGTACCTAGCGCACTCGTGAACCCGCCACTCTGTACCTAGCGCACTCGTGAACCCGCCACTCTGTACCTAGCGCACTCGTGAACCCGCCACTCTGTACCTAGCGCACTCGTGAACCCGCCACTCTGTACCTAGCGCACTCGTGAACCCGCCACTCTGTACCTAGCGCACTCGTGAACCCGCCACTCTGTACCTAGCGCACTCGTGAACCCGCCACTCTGTACCTAGCGCACTCGTGAACCCGCCACTCTGTACCTAGCGCACTCGTGAACCCGCCACTCTGTACCTAGCGCACTCGTGAACCCGCCACTCTGTACCTAGCGCACTCGTGAACCCGCCACTCTGTACCTAGCGCACTCGTGAACCCGCCACTCTGTACCTAGCGCACTCGTGAACCCGCCACTCTGTACCTAGCGCACTCGTGAACCCGCCACTCTGTACCTAGCGCACTCGTGAACCCGCCACTCTGTACCTAGCGCACTCGTGAACCCTGCACTCTGTACCTAGCGCACTCGTGAACCCTGCACTCTGTACCTAGCGCACTCGTGAACCCTGCACTCTGTACCTAGCGCACTCGTGAACCCTGCACTCTGTACCTAGCGCACTCGTGAACCCGCCACTCTGTACCTAGCGCACTCGTGAACCCGCCACTCTGTACCTAGCGCACTCGTGAACCCGCCACTCTGTACCTAGCGCACTCGTGAACCCGCCACTCTGTACCTAGCGCACTCGTGAACCCGCCACTCTGTACCTAGCGCACTCGTGAACCCGCCACTCTGTACCTAGCGCACTCGTGAACCCGCCACTCTGTACCTAGCGCACTCGTGAACCCGCCACTCTGTACCTAGCGCACTCGTGAACCCGCCACTCTGTACCTAGCGCACTCGTGAACCCGCCACTCTGTACCTAGCGCACTCGTGAACCCGCCACTCTGTACCTAGCGCACTCGTGAACCCGCCACTCTGTACCTAGCGCACTCGTGAACCCGCCACTCTGTACCTAGCGCACTCGTGAACCCGCCACTCTGTACCTAGCGCACTCGTGAACCCGCCACTCTGTACCTAGCGCACTCGTGAACCCGCCACTCTGTACCTAGCGCACTCGTGAACCCGCCACTCTGTACCTAGCGCACTCGTGAACCCGCCACTCTGTACCTAGCGCACTCGTGAACCCGCCACTCTGTACCTAGCGCACTCGTGAACCCGCCACTCTGTACCTAGCGCACTCGTGAACCCGCCACTCTGTACCTAGCGCACTCGTGAACCCGCCACTCTGTACCTAGCGCACTCGTGAACCCGCCACTCTGTACCTAGCGCACTCGTGAACCCGCCACTCTGTACCTAGCGCACTCGTGAACCCGCCACTCTGTACCTAGCGCACTCGTGAACCCGCCACTCTGTACCTAGCGCACTCGTGAACCCGCCACTCTGTACCTAGCGCACTCGTGAACCCGCCACTCTGTACCTAGCGCACTCGTGAACCCGCCACTCTGTACCTAGCGCACTCGTGAACCCGCCACTCTGTACCTAGCGCACTCGTGAACCCGCCACTCTGTACCTAGCGCACTCGTGAACCCGCCACTCTGTACCTAGCGCACTCGTGAACCCGCCACTCTGTACCTAGCGCACTCGTGAACCCGCCACTCTGTACCTAGCGCACTCGTGAACCCGCCACTCTGTACCTAGCGCACTCGTGAACCCGCCACTCTGTACCTAGCGCACTCGTGAACCCGCCACTCTGTACCTAGCGCACTCGTGAACCCGCCACTCTGTACCTAGCGCACTCGTGAACCCGCCACTCTGTACCTAGCGCACTCGTGAACCCGCCACTCTGTACCTAGCGCACTCGTGAACCCGCCACTCTGTACCTAGCGCACTCGTGAACCCGCCACTCTGTACCTAGCGCACTCGTGAACCCGCCACTCTGTACCTAGCGCACTCGTGAACCCGCCACTCTGTACCTAGCGCACTCGTGAACCCGCCACTCTGTACCTAGCGCACTCGTGAACCCGCCACTCTGTACCTAGCTTCACTCGTGAACCCGCCACTCTGTACCTAGCTTCACTCGTGAACCCGCCACTCTGTACCTAGCTTCACTCGTGAACCCGCCACTCTGTACACTGCTTCACTCGTGAACCCGCCACTCTGTACACTGCTTCACTCGTGAACCCGCCACTCTGTACACTGCTTCACTCGTGAACCCGCCACTCTGTACACTGCTTCACTCGTGAACCCGCCACTCTGTACACTGCTTCACTCGTGAACCCGCCACTCTGTACACTGCTTCACTCGTGAACCCGCCACTCTGTACACTGCTTCACTCGTGAACCCGCCACTCTGTACACTGCTTCACTCGTGAACCCGCCACTCTGTACACTGCTTCACTCGTGAACCCGCCACTCTGTACACTGCTTCACTCGTGAACCCGCCACTCTGTACACTGCTTCACTCGTGAACCCGCCACTCTGTACACTGCTTCACTCGTGAACCCGCCACTCTGTACACTGCTTCACTCGTGAACCCGCCACTCTGTACACTGCTTCACTCGTGAACCCGCCACTCTGTACACTGCTTCACTCGTGAACCCGCCACTCTGTACACTGCTTCACTCGTGAACCCGCCACTCTGTACACTGCTTCACTCGTGAACCCGCCACTCTGTACACTGCTTCACTCGTGAACCCGCCACTCTGTACACTGCTTCACTCGTGAACCCGCCACTCTGTACACTGCTTCACTCGTGAACCCGCCACTCTGTACACTGCTTCACTCGTGAACCCGCCACTCTGTACACTGCTTCACTCGTGAACCCGCCACTCTGTACACTGCTTCACTCGTGAACCCGCCACTCTGTACACTGCTTCACTCGTGAACCCGCCACTCTGTACACTGCTTCACTCGTGAACCCGCCACTCTGTACACTGCTTCACTCGTGAACCCGCCACTCTGTACACTGCTTCACTCGTGAACCCGCCACTCTGTACACTGCTTCACTCGTGAACCCGCCACTCTGTACACTGCTTCACTCGTGAACCCGCCACTCTGTACACTGCTTCACTCGTGAACCCGCCACTCTGTACACTGCTTCACTCGTGAACCCGCCACTCTGTACACTGCTTCACTCGTGAACCCGCCACTCTGTACACTGCTTCACTCGTGAACCCGCCACTCTGTACACTGCTTCACTCGTGAACCCGCCACTCTGTACACTGCTTCACTCGTGAACCCGCCACTCTGTACACTGCTTCACTCGTGAACCCGCCACTCTGTACACTGCTTCACTCGTGAACCCGCCACTCTGTACACTGCTTCACTCGTGAACCCGCCACTCTGTACACTGCTTCACTCGTGAACCCGCCACTCTGTACACTGCTTCACTCGTGAACCCGCCACTCTGTACACTGCTTCACTCGTGAACCCGCCACTCTGTACACTGCTTCACTCGTGAACCCGCCACTCTGTACACTGCTTCACTCGTGAACCCGCCACTCTGTACACTGCTTCACTCGTGAACCCGCCACTCTGTACACTGCTTCACTCGTGAACCCGCCACTCTGTACACTGCTTCACTCGTGAACCCGCCACTCTGTACACTGCTTCACTCGTGAACCCGCCACTCTGTACACTGCTTCACTCGTGAACCCGCCACTCTGTACACTGCTTCACTCGTGAACCCGCCACTCTGTACACTGCTTCACTCGTGAACCCGCCACTCTGTACACTGCTTCACTCGTGAACCCGCCACTCTGTACACTGCTTCACTCGTGAACCCGCCACTCTGTACACTGCTTCACTCGTGAACCCGCCACTCTGTACACTGCTTCACTCGTGAACCCGCCACTCTGTACACTGCTTCACTCGTGAACCCGCCACTCTGTACACTGCTTCACTCGTGAACCCGCCACTCTGTACACTGCTTCACTCGTGAACCCGCCACTCTGTACACTGCTTCACTCGTGAACCCGCCACTCTGTACACTGCTTCACTCGTGAACCCGCCACTCTGTACACTGCTTCACTCGTGAACCCGCCACTCTGTACACTGCTTCACTCCTGAACCCGCCACTCTGTACACTGCTTCACTCCTGAACCCGCCACTCTGTACACTGCTTCACTCCTAAACCTGGCACTCTCTACGTAATGCACTCCTGAATTCTGCACAAACTACATTACTGGTATTTAATGCCACTTTAAGACCCTCCTACTCTTAGTGCAGTTTGGCCACACCCACTATTTGCTGTGGCACACTATCCTGCCCCCCTATCTGGGGGAAAGTTTGGTGGCATGGTTGAGTTACTGCACCTATTCTCTGAGGGAAAAAAAAAAAGCCCTGCTCTTAAGACAACCTCTATACCTACTTTATTTTGTAAGTGTGGCTATTGCCATTGCTGTCCTGATTGTAAATGTTCCGTTGTCTGCTGTAGCCTCAGTATTTTTTGAGCTAGAAGAAGCACGCAGCTAATATAACACGAAGAAAGTTAGAACTCTGGATCTGCATACTTGTTTCAAGTCAGTAACTGAGAAATTGAGGCCTTTGGGTCAGCATAATAGCCAGGCAAATAGCATTATCAATTATGATGCTGTGCAGTGTCTTGCAATGCCATTATGTGCGGTAAAATGCAAACTTGAGAATAACAGTATTGTGGTGTGAATACGTTGTTTTCTGTGTGCCCTCGCGGTGACCTACATTTATCCATTGCGGAAAACTGCAGGTCACCGCACAGAGTGTGAATAGGCCCTTTACCAAAAAGATAAATAAGGCTTTTATAGACCGGTTAGGCATGCCTTGCATATTATTATCTCCCATTATTTAATACTTTTGATAAGACAAACAAGTGCAAGATCTATAGTCACTAGGTAATTCCATCAATACACAAAACTTTTCTCTCTCTTTATGCGATTTACAATTGGTCCTTTTTTTATAAGGGGGGGGGGGGGAGACACATCCGCACCATTCAGGGTCCTGCTTCAGATGTGGGGCCATAGAAAATGGTCCGGTACGGTTAGGGCGGAGCTACGCTACATTCCACTGATTGGCGGACAGAAAAACAGTGTGAGGCCATGCAAGGCATTTTTTCCTAAACCCCGTATGGCCCCTGGTGGTCCGATTTGCAGTGGAAACGCTCACCTGAATAGGCCGGACCATTCTAACCCTTCCAAGCTGTACCGACCCGAACCGCTCAGTAGAAACGAGGCAATAAGGGGACTGTTATTCTCACCCATCAATTTGGTGTACATAATTATTGTTATTCCATTCTTGTTGCATAAGTTGGCTATCAAGACAAATATTGGCAGTATATTATGCATAGTATTTCTATACATTTGTACCTATGCCATGCATGAGCACAAACGTATGAATCTATTAACTTTTTACCTTCATTTTTAATTTAAAATAAAGAACCTTGTGAATGAATGTGGTATATGGTGAACTTTTCTGTGATTGGATTACAGAAACAGAACAACAGTGTAATGTCTTTCTTTAGAGTTGTTGGTATACTGAAGATATTGCACACACAATTAGGAGCCAATCAAATATTGCCATTATATAATCTGTCTGCTGTATGTTTTTCAGAGAGTAGTTCCACTGCCAGCAGCTACAGCACTGAATTTAGCCGACGTCTCCTCAGTACTTATATCTGTGAGTATTCAGCCTGTCCTGCTCATCAGACATGCTCTGTGGGTTTCTTGTTGGTCCTTAAATAATATTATTATTATTATTATTATTATTATTATTAAGGTACTTTATATAGCGCCGTCAATTTACGCAGGGCTTTACATATACATTGTACATTCACATCGGTCCCTACACTCAAGTAGATTACAATCTCACATTCATATACTGGGGCCAATTTAGACAGAAGCCAATTCAACTCTCCAAAGAAATGCTGGTAGGTTGAGGAAACTGGAGTACCCGGAGGAAACCCACACAGGCACAGGGAGAACATGCAAGCTCCAGGCAGGTAGTGTCATGGTTGGGATTCGAACCAGTGACCCCTTTTTACTGCTAGGCGAGAGTGCTACCCACTAAACCACTGTGCCGCCCAATTTGGGATGAGCTCAGGCATGTTGGGATCCAAGTTTGAATCCGCAATGAACTATCCCACCAGGAAGCTGTTACTACTGACAGCCAATCATAAGATACGGAGGCATTCCCTGCCCCCACAGCAGGACTTATACAAGGGGCATGTATTCATGTGGCTGTAGGGCGGGAAATGCCTCGGCCACTTATGATTGGCTGTCTGCAGTGACTGCTTCCTGGCGGGATATCTCATGTGGGTTCAGACCGTGTGAGTTCAACCCACCATGTGGGTTCTTGTCCAAACACATCTGAACTCATCCCTGGTGCTCATTTTTGAATGCTGGCTCTTATATGGATTTTGTGCACATTTTGACAAAATGAGAACTCATGTACATGGCCATTATTCTCAGAAATTTGTCAAAGGTAGTATATTTTCTTGAAATTCTGACTTACTTTGTCTTGCATCTTTCTGCTTCAATGTTTCTTTCTGTTGCTCAACAGCTGCATGCTGTTGTATCCGCGTTGACTTGTATCAGAAAGACAAAACAATTCAAATGCAAAGAAGTGTATAGGTATCAAAGCAATTTAAAGCAGCACAAAGCAACTCATGCATGACTTGTAAATTAACCATGAGCAACTCGGGAGCAAGTCAAGAATTACAAAAAAAACCCCATAAAATCCTGTGACAACGTACCGTATATACTAGAGTATAAGCCGACCCGAATATAAGCCGAGGCACCTAATTTTACCACAAACAACTGGGAAAACTTATTGACTAGAGTATAAGCCTAGGTTGAGAAATGCGCAGCTACTGTAAGTGGAAAAGAGGGTCAACAATGCCCATTTGCAGCCTCACTGTGCCCGTTTGCAGCCATAGGTCCCCCAAACTTCAAACTTGGCATTTAAGGGTTCCTAAATGCCCCCTAGCTGCAGACAAAATTTGGGGTCTCTGGACCCAAAGGGTCCCGAAATAACATTGCTGCAGATGGACACAGTTGACCGACTTTGGGGCCCTGTATTTCAGGGTCACTTGGTGCTAGGAACCCTATCTTTCCTATCTGGAAAAGTTGTAGTGCTACTTCCACTACGTTTGAATACCAAATTTGGGGTTCCTAGCACCAAGTGTCCCCGAGATATGGGGCCCCAAAGTCCGGTCGGAAAATGTCAAGCACTTTTCTGCAGCAGAGAATGACATTTTCCGAACTGACTTTGGGGCCCCGTATCTCAGGGCCACTTAGTGCTAGGAACCCCATCAAATTGGGGGTTCCTAGCACCAAGTGCCCCTGAGATACGGGGCCCCAAAATCGGGTCGGAAAATTTCATTTTCTGCTGCAGAAAAGTGCTTGACTCAAGTATAAGCCGAGGGGGGCACTTTCAGCGCAAAAAAAATGTGCTGAAAAACTCGGCTTATACTCGAGTATATATGGTACCTCATTCACTTGCTTCTTCAGCCTATGTATATAAACCCCAAGTCAAATTACTTAGTGAATCTGAATGTCATCTACTGTATGGCAAGTGACAGTACATACATTTGCCATTTTCCCCGTGGCTCCTAATGCAAATCTTCAGAGTAATGTAGAGTATGTATGCTTTAACCCCACCCCTACCCAGTAGCATATACTGACGCTTTCTTTATCGTACATCACGGGACATAAAGCAGCCATTACTATCTGGATTATATGCCACCTACTGGTGAATGGACCCTGGCAGATCAAACAAGAAGTCCTTCCCTATATAACCCCTCCTACACAGGAACCTTAGTTTTTTCACCAGTGTCTGTAAGGTGGTGGTCACTGATTGGATCCATTTGAAAAAGCTGTCAGCCAAAATGGATGGTACCCGAGCCTCATGGAAAGGAGAGAAAATTCCTTGAGGTTTGCCTGTAATGCAGCCTTACGGTGCTGGACCCTGCGTAATGGAACCCCGTGCAGTGTTTGTTCTGACCAAGGTGCTTTCCTGCAGGGTGCTATACAGGTCCAGGGGAGTGGACCCCAGATCAGGGGGACCCAGTCTCTGAAGGTCTTATGGCACAGCCTGCCATGATGGGTGCAGGCTAGCTCAGTATGGCCTATTTCTATATAGGCAGGAAGTGGAGGGGAGGCCATGTTTACATGTGGACGGCAGGTCCAGCAAGCCCTCTTGAGACGTAATGGCAGCCCATGGATACTAATGAAGTGTGAGTTTTTACTATAGGGGAGAAATGTGGGGCCAGACAAGTCATGATTATATAGTGCATACTTGCTGCTTAATCCGGGGGGGCCTGTACAACTAAGTCGATACACCCCTATACGGGTATCATTGCACTGTAAGGTGTTGTGTCTCCAGAATAATGTGCATCTGGTCTGCAGGAGCTTACTTTTAGGCTGCTCTGAAGCAGAAAAAAGGCTGCAAGGGATGCATATGTGCTTGGCTAATCCTTGCAAAACTTGCATGGGGCCAAGTGCAGTTGGGCAGGTGCAACATGCTTGCAAACTTGTTGCTTAAACGCATGGTTTGCATAGATGTTCCATAGATGCAACCGGTGCACTTTAAGGAGTTGTGTCTCCAGAATAGCATGCATTTGGTCTGCAGAAGCATAGAGGCTGCATTGGATGCCTATGTACTTGGCTAATGCTGACTAGTATGGGCCCAGGTGCTGTTGAGCAGGTGCAGCATAGTATACAAGTTTCATAATGCTTGCTTGAATAACACAAGCTTGCATTGGCAAATGTTTGCAGAGGGTCGTGGCCCCTGTGCCCGACAAGCGGGCGGCACCCATCCGTCCAGCATGCAGCCCCACAAGGATGGTCGAGACTGCGTGTTTGCATGGAAGCGTGTTGCGTAGAAGCAGGTTTTCATAGGCACGTGTTGTATAGATGTGTATGCATAAATGTATATGCATGTTGCATAGATATATGTGTTTGCATAAACGCATATTTGCAGAGCTACATGTTTGTAAACGCACGTATACATGGACACATGTTTGCATAATCACATGTTGGCATAGATACATGATGCATATTTGCATAGACACGTTTGCATAAACGCATGTTGCGCAATATATGTTGCGTAAACACGTTTCATAAACGCATGCTTGCTTATTGTGTATGGGCATGTATTGCATAAATGCGTGTTTGCATAGAAACATACTTTCGTGTTTTGCCCTTAATGCATGTTTGCATAAGCACATACATGCTTCCATAAATGCATATTGCTTAAAGTGGATGTCATAATGTAGAGAATAAGATTTCCTTTCATTTGAGCCCAGTCTTGCCACACAGATTTACTCCAGCCCTGAGAAATCCTCTTTTATTGTTCAGTTAGAAAGATCTTGACAAAGTGCTGAAAACTTTGTCAAAAACGCCTCCTTGCTGTGAGTGACAGGTGATTTACATATCTCATGCACTAGCCTGAGACAGGCACAGACCACAGACCAGAGTGAAAATAAATTTATTCTGGAGTGAACAGCAAGAAGAATATAGGGGAGATGTATGTAGTCAGAGCTGGGCAGAGTAGAACATGCAGTGATCTGATGATTGTTATAGTGCAGTGTGTGTGTGTGTGTGTGTGTGTGTGTGTGTGTGTGTGTGTGTGTGTGTGTGTGTGTGTGTGTGTGTGGATACATTGATCACAGGATTTGTTATGTGTGGGAGAGGTGTATTTCTCCCTTTTTTTAATTACACAGGATGTGCCTCTTTTAGGCTAGTGCATGAGATATGTAAATCACCTGTCACTCACAGCAAGGGGGCGTTTTTGACAACGTTTTCAGCACTTTGTCAAGATCTTTCTAACTGAACAATAAAAGAGGATTTCTCAGGGCTTTAGTAAATCTGTGTGGCAAGACTTGGCTCAAATGAAAGGAAATCTTATTCTCTACATTATGACATAAACATTTTTTTTGGGGGTTTACATCCACTTTAAACGCAGGCTGGCATGTTTTCATTTTGTACTGCATACGTATATGCTTAGTTTGAACTGCATACATATGTGCTTAGTTGCATTAAACTGCATACATATGTGCTCATTTACATTAAACTGCATACATATGTGCTCATTTACATTAAACTGTATACATATGTGCTTATTTGCCTAGGAATACATACATATGTGCTTATTTGCCTTGGGAAACATACATATGTGCTTATTTGCATTGAACTTCATACATGAATGGCAAGAATACCTGTATACCTGCATGTTTGCATACCTAGGTACCTACATGGCGCTATACCCGGGTACCTGCATACCTAAGGGGTTGCATAGCGGTAGACCAACATTGTTTTAGGCCTGCATCCTTGGGTGACTGTGTATTAGGTTGGCTAATATAGTTGCTACGTTATTTACTTGTTGTTCCAGTTAAATGGTTCCAGAAAAGAGGCAGCCGGGGGAGGCAGGTGCTCTTCTCTCAGGTTCAGTGAGCTGGTGGTGTCCACATCCCCCAATGGACATAGTCATCATTGACACATATCTTCATGTGTCCTTTTTTTCCACGCTCCTTAAGGGTTTTTGCATTTGCAGTGCAAAGTCATCCTTTTTTTTATTTTTGTGACTGCTCTTTGAGCTAACCATAGCTACAAGGGTTGACAAAACTCCCAGCCCCAGAGCTGGACTTGCCGAAAACGCAGGGGGTGCCAATCTCGGTATACCTCCATAATCTTTGTTCAGGAAGCAGTCTGTTCCAGATTTTCCTTTGATACATTTCTGCAGGAGGAATTTGTATCTAGGTCAAGGCACGTTTCCTACGTATAGTCCTACTCCAGGTCTTTTGTAGAGGATCATTCTCTCTGTCTGGAGCATGAAGATCCATGCATTGGATTGTCAGAGGGCTCTGTTGCCAGGGTATTGCAGAGCTAAAATTGGTGGTTGATGATTTGAAATCTGGAAAAGGGATTGGGAAGATAATAACCAATGACAGCTTCTCCAGTTGGTTTGAAGGGGGGGTTATAGTTCAGTGGACTTGGTCTCCACAGGAGAAAATACTGCCCATCAATATCTTGGAACTTTGGGCTAGTTTGCCTTGCTCTTTATGTGGGGACAAACCAGTTGTAGGTTTATTCCGGAAATGCCTCTGCAGGGGCATATATATCTACCATCAGGGCAGCACCAGGAGTCATGCGGCTCAGGAATGTAAACCACATTACAACAAGTGCTGTCTCTATCACTAGTACATATTTCAGGTATAGAATAATGGCAGGGGGAACTCTGCAGGTGGATCTACTAGATTCCAAGTCCTACAACAAGTGGGAACAGGTTGTCTCCAGGACGAAAGGGGCAGATGCACTGGTAACACCTAAGGGACCAGTTCTCCCTTATTTGATGCTTTTCCCCTGTTTCAACTTCTCCCACATCTTTTGCAAAGAATCCGGGAGGTGGTAACACTGATAATAGTGTTAGCCGAATTAGCCCAAGAGGGCTTGGTACACTGACATAGCGAGTTTTGTGGGGGTTGCTCTTTCGTCACTCCCAGTCCAGCGGGACCTAATGGTCTTGAGTCCTGTATCTCAGAACTATTGAGCCCTCAAAGCCAGCTTCATACTTTATACAGCGTGTAATGTACATAGTCCCGCATGTTAGGCCACTCTTGTGTCCTTGGGACTGGAATTTGCTCTTGACTGTCTTTGCAGAGGCCATTTTTTTTTTAACCAATTGGGAGACTGTTAGTCCCTTATTTAAGAAGATGGCTTCCTTGGTTGCTATCACTTCACTAAGTAGAGTGTCAGAGCTGGTGGCTCTTTCATGCAAGGGGCCGTTCTTGGTCTCACATCAGGATAGGGTGAGGTTGCAACCTTATCCATCTTTATTGCCTAGAGTGGTTTCTAGTTTTCACTTGAACAAGGACAGTGTCTTGCCTTTAAAATTTTTCTCCTAATCCACAGTCAGCAGAAAAAAGATCGCTACATAGAGGTAGTTCAGGCGCTCAGGATCCACTTGAGTTGTCGGCACAGGTCAGGAATCCTGGTTTGTGCTGCCAGAAGAGCCCAGGAAGGGCAGGCGGCATCCAAGTAGAATATTTAGCAGTGGCTCTGCCAGTTTATCAATGATGCCTATGGTTTAACCACTTCAGCCCCAGACCATTTGGCTGGCCAAAGACCAGAGCACTTTTTGCGATTCAGCACTGCCCCGCTTTAACTGACAATTGCACGGTCGTGCAACGTGGCTCCCAAACAAAACTGCTGTCCCTTTTCCACCCAAAAAAAACTAGTAATGGCGGCGAGCAGCGATTTTTATCGTGACTGCGACATTATGGCACATCGGCCAATTTTGACACATTTTTGGGGCCATTCACATTTATACAGCGATCAGTGTGATTAAAAATGCATCAATTACTGTGTAAATGTGACTGGCAGTGAAGGGGTTAACACTAGGTGGTACTGCAGGGGTTAAGTGTGTCCTAGGGAGTGATTCTAACTGTGGGGGGAGGGGCTACGTGTGACACATCACTGATCACCGCTCCCGATTACAGGGATCTGTGATCGGTGACAGTGTCGCTAGGCAGAACATGGAAATGCTTGTTTACATCAGCATTTCCCCGTTCTTCCTCTCCGTGAGACGATCGCGGGTATCCCCATGGACATAGAGTCCGCAGGACCCGCGATCCTACTCACAGAGCTTGCGGTGTGCCCGTTGCATTGTCGACATACATCATCATGCGCCGGTCGGGAACCGGTTGAAGAACAAAATTGAATTTTTTTTCTGGGGAGAGACTCTCTACCAGGTGTGGGGGAGTATCTTGGGCCATCAGGTGTCAGTGGCCCAGGTGTGCAAGACCACTTTTTTGTCTTTGGTTTATACATCCACAGGGTTTTTACCAGGTGGATGTCAAGAACATGGAGGATACTGCCTTTGGCCTCAGCGTATTACAAAGAGTAATAGTGGCAGTTTCTGCGATGGTGTCTCCCTCCACTCAAGGGCATTGCTTTGGGACGTCCCAGATAGTAATGGCTGCTCTGTGTCCTGTGATATACGATAAAGAAAATATAATTTTTCCTACAGCTTACCTGTAAAATCCTTTTCTTGGAGTACATCATGGGGCACAGAGGTCCCTCCCCTCTTGTCTGGGAGGTTTATTGCTTGCTACAAAACTGGTACTTCCTGTGTAGGAGGGGTTATATAGGGAAGGACTTCTTGTTTGATCTACCAGTGTCCATTCTCCAGGAGGTGGTGTATAACCCAGATAATAATGGCTGCTCTGTGTCCCGTGATGTATTCCAAGATGGGGATTTTACAGGTAAGCTACAGGTAGGAAAAAAATCCTATTTTCTTTGCACCCTTGCAGCTCTGTTTAGTGTTGATGGCTTAGGAAAACACCCCAGGCTTCCAGTTATGAAGGAGCACAGAACTAACTTCATTTGACAGTTAAGAGCCACAAGGAAAATGGCAAATGCATGTACCAATCAGTAGGATTGTAAACAGCCAGGTAAGTGTACTTTATTGCAGAAGAGATTGTGCATGTTTCTTCTGCAATAATAAACCTACCTGTTTGTAGTTTTTTTATATTTACCTTTCATTTCTGATTTAAAACAGAACTAAACCCATCAACTTAACTGTTTCCCAAAACCGTTACATTTAAGGCATGCCATGAATGATGACTGTCCCAGTTGTATGTGCTCTTAGCCGAACTGTCACGCCATCAAATGACAGGTGCAACTGCAGGACAAACGGCGGCAACTTCCTTGGCTGTAAAGGATCAGAGGGTTTAGTTCCGTTTTAAGGAAGGTAAGTATAAGCTGCTGGGGAGGTCAGCATTAAAGTGAACCTGCTGGTTTGTCCTAATTCCTAATTTCCTAATTTCGTCCTAATTGTTCATGCTAATTCCTTCTACATTTTCTGGCATTGTGCCGCAAGCTAAGAAGGCTGTCCTGTGACCTGCAGATTTGAAATTGGCGCTCCTACGATAATCAGCTCATACAGTGTTCCATACATGATATTACTGCTAAATTTGTGTTGTACCCTTTGCATTTTTGCTCTCAGGTAAAGTCCTAGGAAACCTTCAGCTCAAACTACTGTCTAAATCCAAGATGTATGAGGATCTGGCCCTGGGAGCTATCTTCCTGCACAACAACTATAACTACATCCTCAAGTCTCTGGAGAAGTAAGGGAATGACTATAGCTGTGAAAACTGAGAATATTCTGTCTGCAGGTTGACACTTTCATGTCTCTGTTTTCTAGGTCGGAGCTCATGCAGTTGGTGTCTGTGACTCAGAAGAACCCTGACAGTTTGTACCGTGAACACATAGAACAGCAGATCCAGACATACCAAAGAAGGTTGTTTTATCACAGATCAAATCATACACTCCCACTCCATAAACCATTATTCTGACCATTAAATAAGTACAATATTCATCAATTATAAAATATAATTGTTTTAACTCTAAAGTATAAATTCCTAAATGAATCAATTTTGGCGTCCTAAAATAACGGCATATAAAAGGATAGCTCAGATCACCCAAGTGTATAAGATATCTATAATGGAGAAGGAGGGGTGCATGCCTGCACTCTTCCAGCACCAACATGTCTAAGATCAAAATAAGGGCCTATGTCAATGGGCATTTGTTCACTTCAGAACTGCTTATCCTCCATTGCAAGTCTATGGGAATGAAAAAGCAGCTTAAACCAGGTCCAGTCACCTGCAGTGAACTCTGATGATCTCAGAAATATATTGGTTTGATGTCTAAGACATGTTGCATTTGCTCAAAGCCCATTGACGCAGGCTCTAATATAATCAAGGGAGGCCAAGTGTGTTTTGTTACTTGAAATATATTGGTTAAGGGTGTACTAAGTAAGGGAGGGGATGGACTGTGCATGTTGGAATTTGGGTCCTCCTTTTAACCTAAAAAACATTTGAGGTCAGGTACAGATCTTGGATGAGAAGGCCTGGCTCGCAGTCAGCATTCCAATTCATAACAAAAGTGTTTAGTAGGGTTGAGGTCAGTGCTCTGTGCAGGCCAGACTAAACTCCATATCTTTGTGGACATGTAGCACATGCAAGGACACACCGTGTTCACCTTAACACTAAAAACTTTATTGTTCAAGTTGCAGCATGACACTCCAACCCACTCCTTCCACTGATGCGTTTCACCCCCCTAGTGCAGTTTATTCATAGAGCTTTCTCATTGAGCTCCACTAAGGGGTGTAACGCATCTGAGTTGGAGTAACCGTGTTCATGCTGGAACATTGGAACTTTAGCAGTAAAGTTGTTTTTAGCCTGAAGTGCATGTGCTACTGAGTCTAGAGGGGAGTGATGGGTCCTGGAGGCACCTGTGACATGTAAGTGAACATGTCTTTATGAAGCTGGCGTTCTGCAAAGGGGCACATTTATGCTGGAACACAAAATGGCCTACCCTAGAAAATTCATGCTGTAGCATTAAGAGTACCCTTCACTACAAACAGCTGAACTCAGTAGTTTGGAGGTGTTCACATACTTTTGGCCATGTAGTGTATCTCCCAATATGGTGAGTGATTGTAATGTAAATTTGGCCCAGCTATTTTGGCCAGTACTAATGTGTTAATTTTTTCCTTCTTTTTAGTTGGTTAAAAGTAATTGACTATGTTAGTGACAAGAACATGCCAGCACTTCAGGGAACCAAGGTGACTGACTGCTTACCAAAAGATGCATCTCATTTGATTCTTTGTACCTGTAAAATTCTCAAAGTATTACTCTACTTTCTTACCCATTGTAGCTAAAAGACAAGGAGCGGCAGATCATAAAAGAACGTTTTAAGGTAAATGAAAGCAGTTGTAAAAGGCATATATATTTTTTTTACATAACAAACATGTTATACTGTCCATGTTATACTTACCTGCTGCAATGGAAAAAATTGAGTATTCCTGCGTTAATGTGGAGATAAGGTGCTGAGATACGTAAGGTGCAGCAAACACTGAGAGGGTCAAACCATACCCAAAATAGAAATGTGTAAAAAAAATAGTAGTGTCGCGCTCCAAAGGCTGTACAAATACGGTATTAATGATACTGGTGTCACTTATAAAGTAATGTGCAAAAAGCAAACGTATAAAATATAAATGATAATAATGTCACTTAAAATATAAAGAAAATGGTGTGCAAAGAACACATAAATCCACTAATCCTCTTATTGGTGGTGATCAATAGGTAAATAAATAGTGACGATGATACAGAAACTGCTAAGATATGCAAAATAAAGTGACTGTTGTGCATCAATTTCTAAAACATCCAGTATGAACAGTGGTATAAGGATAAAAAATTATAAAGTGACTGTTGTGCAATTATTTCTAAACGTCCAATATAAGTAATAAAAACAACAGGGTGGTGATCTGAGTAACAAACAAAATAGATCAACGATTAAATTAAATGAAATAAATAATAAGTATCAATAGTTCATATGCACATGTGCAAGGTGGTGCAAAATGGTGCAGCTATAATCTGGTCTGGAGATTCCAGTAATGTAAAGGTGTGAAGGTGCTGGTTATCTTGAACAAGGTGGCACTGTGACTAAAGTGCTGTGGGTCTTCGGTGCTAATGACACCCGTAGGTGTGCTAACTTCTTGCCTTAGTGCTGTAAGGTAAGCAGCATATGTAGAAAACAGGGAGGTACAGTGCCTTGCGAAAGTATTTGGCCCCCTTTGAACTTTTCAACCTTTTGCCACATTTCAGGCTTCAAACATAAAGATATAACATTTTTATTTTTTGTGAAGAATCACCAACAAGTGGGACACAATTGTGAAGTGGAACGAAATCTATTGGATTTTTGAAACTTTTTTAACTAATAAAAAAATGAAAAGTGGGGTATAATTCTAAATTATTCGGCCGCCTTGCGTTAATACTTTGTAGAGCCACCTTTTGCTGCGATTACAGCTGCAAGTCGCTTGGGGTATGTCTCTATCAGTTTTGCACATCGAGAGACTGAAATTCTTGCCTATTCTTCCTTGCAAAACAGCTTGAGCTCAGTGAGGTTGGATGGAGAGCGTTTGTGAACAGCAGTTTTCAGCTCTTTCCACAGATTCTCGATTGGATTCAGGTCTGGACTTTGACTTGGCCATTCTAACACCTAGATACGTTTTATTTGTGAACCATTCCTTTGTAGATTTTGCTGTATGTTTGGGATCATTGTCTTGTTGGAAAATAAATCTCCGTCCCAGTTTCAGGTCTTTTGCAGACTCCAACAGGTTTTCATCCAGAATGGTCCTGTATTTGGCTGCATCCATCTTCCCCTCAATTTTAACCATCTTCCCTGTCCCTGCTGAAGAAAAGCAGGCCCAAACCATGATGCTGCCACCACCATGTTTGACAGTGGGGATGGTGTGTTGAGGGTGATGAGCTGTGTTGCTTTTACGCCAAACATATCGTTTTGCATTGTGGCCAAAAAGTTTGATTTTGGTTTCATCGGACCAGAGCACCTTCTTCCACATGTTTGGTGTGTCTCCCAGGTGGCTTGTGGCAAACTTTAGACAAGACTTTTTATGGATATCTTTGAGAAATGGCTTTCTTCTTGCCACTCTTCCATAAAGGCCAGATTTGTGCAGTGTACGACTGATTGTTGTCCTATGGACAGACTCTCCCACCTCAGCTGTAGTTCTCTGCAGTTCATCCAGAGTGATCATGGGCCTCTTGGCTGCATCTCTGATCAGTCTTCTCCTTGTCTGAGCTGAAAGTTTAGAGGGACAGCCAGGTCTTGGTAGATTTGCAGTGATCTGATACTCCTTCCATTTCAAAATGATCGCTTGCACAGTGCTCCTTGGGATGTTTAAAGCTTGGGAATTTTTTTTGTGTCCAAATCCGGCTTTAAACTTCTCCACAACAGTATTCCGGACCTGCCTGGTGTGTTCCTTGGTCTTCATGATGCTCTCTGCGCTTTCAACAGAACCCCGAGACTATCACAGAGCAGGTGCATTTATACAGAGACTTGATTACACACAGGTGGATTCTATTTATCACCATCAGTCATTTAGGACAACATTGGATCATTCAGAGATCCTCGCTGAACTTCTGGAGTAAGTTTGCTGCACTGAAAGTAAAGGGGCCGAATAATTTTGCACGCACCACTTTTTAGTTTTTTATTTGCAAAAAAAGTTTAAAATATCCAATAGATTTCGTTCCACTTCACAATTGTGTCCCACTTGTTGGTGATTCTTCACAAAAAATTAAAATTTTATATCTTTACGTTTGAAGCCTGAAATGTGGCAAAAGGTTGAAAAGTTCAAGGGGGCCGAATACTTTCGCAAGGCACTGTAGGTGGTCGCTCCAGGGGAAGATTTGGGTCCTCCTATTCACTCTTCCTCAGACTTTCCATTTATGTATAGAGCCTATGGGGTGATTAATCTGGATGCCTCCTCTCAGGGTTAAGCCAGACACCGCTCAGCATACATCAGTCATGGTAGTGTATAGGGAGGAAACAAGGAACCTCTATAGTGTAGTATTTTTGTATAAAAACTTTTTATTATACATAAAAATGGGTACTCACATTGTAAACAAAAACTCAGTATGTTGTATGAAACAAGTGGCGAGTTCGCAGCCAGGACGTCACTTCCGGTGTCCTTTTGCACACCATTTTCTTTATATTTTAAGTGATATTATCATTTATATTTTATACGTTTGCTTTTTGCACATTGCTTTATAAGTGACACCAGTATCAGTTATACCGTTTTTGTACAGCCTTTGGAGCGCGACACCACCCATTGATTTTTTACACATTACCTGCTGTAATACCATTGCATAGAGTGCCCCGAACCTCCTCTTCTGGGGTGCCTTACCAGCACTCTCTACTCCTCTTCTCGCTGCTTCCTATGGTGGGCTGCGTGCATCTGGTAACACACACAGCGCAGCTCAGATCCACCCTTGGCTCCCTCCTCACAGCAGTAGGAGCCAATGGTGAGGGTAAGATCTAGTGGAAGGTTTTTTACCTTAATACAGGAAATGCATTAAAGAGGAACTGCAGTCTGCTCACATAATTTGTAATTAAAAACATCTTTGCCATTCTGAGGCTTCCCTCCAACCACTTTGCATATTATTTTATATATACTGTGATTCTCTGTACTTGACAAATATGCTGCAGCAATCTCCCTCCACTGAGTCTGACTGCAACCATTTTAACTGTGAGCAGCTGAAGCTACTGCCTGTTCACTTCCTGAATTTACACAGACACACAGAGGCACGCCTGCATTAGCCCTTTTATGATTCACCCCCCCCCCCCCCCCCTCCCCCCTCCTTTCCTGACAAAATCTCACGAGAGATGTGATGTGATTTCAATTAGATTTTATAGTGGTTCTGTCCTGAGAGGAGTATGGGGCTGCCTTATGAAAGTCACATATTTCTTGCCTTGTCTGACTTAAACAGGAACTTTACCCCAAGAGCCAAATTTACAATTAAGGCACTTTCTTTACTATCGCTGTCTAATGGTAGTTTAACTTATGCTATCGATTCTGCACTTGCACCTTTATTATTTTTCTGTCCCTCATGTTGTGATCACTCACCCCTTGTATGGCAGCGGCCATTTGTATTAAGGGCAACTGAAGCCAGCTCCCATCAAGTTCCTGGAGCTCCTGGCTTGGAACTCATGGCTAAGGAACCACGCATTGCGAGGAACCGCGCATTCATCTAAGGCTCGCCAGTTCTAAAATGTCTTGCAGGACAATTTCATGGGTCAGATGGAAAAAGCACCAACTAGAAACAAAGCGTTACTAGACCTACTAATAACCAACAATACAGACCTGATCACAGATGTGGAAATACGGGGCAATTTAGGAAACGGCGATCACAGGTCAATGAGTTTTAGTATAAATCAAACTAATAGGAAAAATAGGGGAAATACAAAGACACTGAATTTTAAAAGGGCCAACTTCCCTAAACTACGAACCTTGCTAGAAGATACAAATTGGGATAAAATCTTAGGAACAAAGAACATGGAGGAGAAATGGGTATGCTTTAAGAGCATATTAAATATTGGGATGCACTGGCTAATGCCCATGGGAAAAACATTTAAAAGCGCTAATAAAAGTCCTGGGTGGTTTAACTTCAATGTAAAAAAAGCATATAAAAACAAAGGAGAAAGCCTTCAAAAAATACAAGGCTCAGGGATCATCCTCAGCATTCCAACTTTACAAAGAATACAACAAGAAATTTAAGGGTGCAATCAGGGCAGCTAAGATAGAACATGAAGGCCACATAGTGGAGGAGAGTAAGAAAAATCCAAAGAAATTCTTTAAGTACATAAATGGTAAGAAAGGGAGCTCAGATCTTATTGTTCCCTTAAAGAATGATGAAGGGAATCTGGTTACTAACGATGGATAGGTGGCAAAGTTATTGAATTTTATTCTTCTCAGTCTTCATGAGGAAATCGGGGTGGGGGGGGGGGTGCTTCAGTAAGCAGAATTGCAATGTTTATCCTCCTGACACATCACAGGAAGCACCCTCATGGCTAACGGGGACAGAATTAGAAATAGACTTGAAAAACTTAACATTAATAAGTCACCGGGACCAGATGGCTTGCACCCAAGGGTCCTTAGGAACAATGGTCTGGCAATTGATTGGAGAAAAGCCAATGTAGCACCAATATTTAAAAAAAGGGCCAAGATACATCTCTGGGGATTACAGACCAGTTAGCCTAACATCAACAGTATGCAAGCTCTATACAAGATTTTAGCAATGACAACTGTATCATTAGCAGTAATCAGCATGTATTGATGAAGAATCGTTTTTTGCCAAACCAATCTATTAACCTTCTATGAGGAGGTGAGCTGCCATCTGGATAAAAGAAGGCCCGTAGACGCGGTGTATCTAGATTTTGCACAAGCATTTGATACAGTTCCCCCATAAATGTTTACTGTACAAAATAAGGTCCGTTGGCATGGACCATAGGGTGAGTACATGGATTGAAAACTGGCTACAGGGGCGAGTTCAGAGGGTAGTGATAAATGGGGAGTACTCGGAATGGTCCGGGTGGAAAGTGGGGTCCCCCAGGGTTCTGTCCTGGGACCAATCCTATTATTTATTCATAAACGACCTGGAAGATGGAATAAACAGTGTTTGCAGACGATACTAAGCTAAGCAGGGCAATAACTTCTCTGCAGGATGTGGAAACCTTGCAAGAAGATCTGAAGAAATTAATGGGGTGGGCGACTACATGGCAAATGAGGTTTAATGTGGAAAAATGTAAAAATGCATTTGGGTGGCAAAAATTATGAATGCAATCTACTCACTAGGGGGAGATCCCCTGGGGGAATCTACCATGGAAAAGGACCTGGGGGGGTTCTAGTAGATGTAATACTGACATAAAAACACACACGTAGGTTGGACTTGATGGACTTCTGTCTTTTTTCAACCTCGCCCACTATACTATAGGCGCAGCAAGATCACACCTGTGCACACTCAGAGCGGGAAACTTTTGTTAATAAGTTGTGATAAACAAAAATGCCCAAAGACTTCGCATCCGGCCGTAGCCGAATGACGGCCACAGCGCGGATGCCAAATCCCGGGAGGCCGTCATATGACGGCCTCCCCTTTCCTCGTTCCCTGTGCGCGCTCACGAGCGCGCAGCAGGGAAATTCTGTGTTGGCCGTGTCCCTCGGACACGGCCAATCACAGATCGCTGTAAACGGCCAATAACAGCGGCCGTTTACAGTGCGATCGCCCTGGCCAATGAGAGATGATCTCATATGTAAACATATGAGATCATCTCTCAGCGCCGCTCCTCCTCCTCACACAGAGACAGCGTGTGAGGAGGGGGAGATGAACGGCTGCAGCGCCGTAAGTTTTTTAAAAAAAAAAAAAAAATAAATAAAGTGACATCCCCAGTGCCATCCCCAGTGCCATCTGCCAGATCCATCCCCAGTGCCATCTGCCAGATCCATCCCCAGTGCCATCTGCCAGATCCATCCCCAGTGCCATCTGCCAGATCCATCCCCAGTGCCATCTGCCAGTTCCATCCCCAGTGCCATCTGCCAGTGCCATCCCCAGTGCCATCTGCCAGTGCCATCCCCAGTGCCATCTGCCAGTGCCATCCCCAGTGCCATCTGCCAGTGCCATCCCCAGTGCCATCTGCCAGTGCCATCCCAGTGCCATCTGCCAGTGCCATCTGCCAGATCCATCCCCAGTGC
Organism: Lithobates sylvaticus; assembly: GCA_028564925.1. Lineage (NCBI taxonomy): Eukaryota > Metazoa > Chordata > Amphibia > Anura > Ranidae > Lithobates > Lithobates sylvaticus. The sequence continues at coordinate 133,671,854 of CM053037.1, forward strand.
CATCTGCCCCAGTGCCATCTGCCAGTGCCATCTGTCCCAGTGCCATCTGTCATCAGTGCCATCTGTCATCAGTGCCACATATTAGTGCCATCTGTCATCAGTGCCACCTGTCAGTGTCACGTGCCATCTGTTATCAGTGTCACCTGTCATCAATGCCACGTATCAGTGCCATCTGTCATCAGTGTCATCAGTGTCATCAGTGCCACGTATTAGTGCCGTCTGTCATCAGTGCCACGTATTAGTGCCATCTCGCATCAGTGCCACGTATTAGTGCCATCTCGCATCAGTGCCACATATTAGTGCCACGTGATATCAGTGCCATGTATGAGTGCCATCTCTCATCAGTGCCACATATTAGTGCCATCTGTCATCAGTGTCACGTGTCATCAGTGCCCCGTATTAGTACCATCTGTCATCAGTGCCCCGTATTAGTGTCACGTGTCATCAGTGCCACGTCAGTGTCACGTGTCATCAGTGCCACGTCAGTGTCACGTGTCATCAGTGCCACGTCAGTGTCACGTGTCATCAGTGCCACGTCAGTGTCACGTGTCATTGTCCTGGTGCTCCAGGGCCTTCAAAAGTGTAATAGGTAGTCAACAATTTAGATGTGTAATTTATGCTCCCAGAACACGTGATGGCGCTCCCTGCATGTTGGGCCTCTCTAAGTGGCCAGGCTGTGTAAAAGTCCCACATATGTGGTATCGTAATACTCAGGAGGAGTAGCAGAATTTATTTTGGGGTGTCATTTGTGGTATACACATGCCATGTGAGAGAAATAACCTATTACAATGACAATTTTGTAGAAAAAAAATAAAAAATAAAAAAATAATTCATTTTGCAAAGAATTGTGGGAAAAAATGACAACATCAAAAAGCTCACCATGCCTCTTACTAAATACCTTGGAATGTCTACTTTCAAAAAAGGGGTCATTTGGGGGGTATTTGTACTTTCCTGGCTTGTTCGGGTCACAAGAAATGAGATAGGCCACCAGTACATCAGATGTGATCAATTTTGTATGATTCGCACCACAGCTTGTAGAGTCTGTAACTTTCACAAAGGCCAAATAATATCCGCTAATTTGGGTTATTTTTACCAAAGATATGTGGCAGTATAAATTGTGGCCAAAATTTATGAAGAAAAATTAATAATTTGCTAAATTTTATCACAGAAACAAAGAAAAATGCGTTTTTTTTCAAAATTTTCGGTCTTTTTTCAATTATAGCGCAAAAAATAAAAAACCCAGAGGTGATCAAATACCACCAAAAGAAAGCTCTATTTGTGGGAAAAAAAGGACAAAAAATTCATTTGGGTACAGTGTTGCATGACTGAGTAATTGTCAGTCAAAGCGTGAGAGCACCGAAAGCTGAAAATTGGTCTGGATGGGAGGGGGGTGTTGGTGCCTGGTAGGCAAGTGGTTAATACGCCAGGCTCAGAAGACCATCGTGCAGGAGGCGTATGGGGCCTTCCTACACAAGTGAGTTAGGCGCTTATAATGGGCCTTTTGATCAACTTGTTTTCCTTTTTTGTTGTTTTATATATATGTATGGCTTATTTACTTTTATATCTTTAACACACAGTATCTATGACTCTCAGTTTATAAATGTATTTGAATTTCTAATAACACTGGAATCTCCCCCTTTTTAGTTAACCATTTATAAAACAGCAACAAAATTAATTTAATCATTCCCTTCACAAATCCAAAAGGCAATGAGCTTATTCCTCCTTTAGGAATGGGTTGAAATTTTCTAATTAATCCCTGGTGACAGTGACCAACTGTGCATCTAGACCAAGGATATATAGAGCCACCAAACCAACTTGCATTCAGCTGTTTGCACAGGGATGCATATCTTGCATTAACAAGTTTAGACAATCCCATTGATGTCAGTCAGGACGTAGCAGTTGTAAGGACACAAGCACTGCTCCCAATTTGACAGCTGTGCATCCTGTGCACAGCCTCGAAAACAAACAGTGGGAGTTTGGGGACTCGCACTGGCATGGCTGTGTCTGTGCAGCCACTACATCCCAATTGACCTGATTGGGACTGCCTGCAGGGGGATGCACAGAACACATGAGCATCCCCCTGCAGGCAAACATGGCCCTCACACGGGTGTATGCTGTTAGTACGCTTATGTGAACGATGCCTAAAAGTAAATATACAAATTTTCCAAAAAATTTTATATACAGGTTTACAGCTTGCTGTAAAAAAACTTCCTTTATTTGCTGTATTTTGTTGTGTTAAGAAAGCGTTTTGTTATATCTTTTGGATAAGTCAAACAAATGAGTTTATAACTTCTTGTGTGCTTTACCTGTGCTGCACTCTTATGAATAACACTGTTCCCAGCGCTCCTAGGGCAGTGATGGCGAACCTCGGCACCCCAGATGTCTTGGAACTACATTTCCCATGATGCTCATGCGCACTCTGCAGTGTAGTTGAGCATCATGGGAAATGTAGTTCCAAAACATCTGGGGGTGCCAAGGTTCGCCATCACTGTCATAGGGTGACAATGCTGCTTCTTCATAGATGCAGAACAGCGAGTATGCATTGTCTGTATGCAGTACAGGAAGTGTGTTACTGACACAATCATCAGATACAAGCCTTATAAAATAAATCTAATGCAGCCACCACATCATGAATTTAGAAACACTTTCAAGAATATGTTAAAGCCCATCTCCAGTTTGTATATAGGGCAGTCGTATTTTAATTACATCATACCATAATAGATTTACTCATTCACTGTGTCTGCCTTTGCAGGTTCCTCCGCTGTCTTAAACCTGAATTCCAGGTATACGTTTTTTTTTTTTTTTTTTTCATGGTTACATTGGTCCAGCTTGGACCTATGTAATTATGTATATACTATTACTTCTGGGTTCTGTGCTGAGTGGCTGGCCTGATGTATTGTAAACATAGGAGGTTGGCCGCTGAGCACAGGTGACATTCAGAGATTGCATTTTCTGAATGAATGCAATGCTTTCTCTGATTGGAAGAAGTAGAGAGCATGACATCACCACCCCACCTCTTCCAGTCAGGGAACGTGTTGCATTCATTTAGAGAATGCAAAGCATTTATAGTGCATTAAACAAGCCCCTCAGCACGGGACCCAGAAGCAAGTGGAGATCACTGGAGTATCAGTGTCTAATTAAAGGCTTCTATTTTTTTCCCCTAAAATAAAATAGAGGTTTATACTTGCCTACTCTGTGAAAGGAGATTGCACAGAGCAGCCCCTTACCTTCTCGTCTGGAGTCCCCTGCTGGCGCTATTTGCTCCGCCTCTATTCTGAGTTCCTTTATAGCTGGCATGCTCCTTAGCTGGGCTGTGTGTGTCCATAGACACGCCCCCTCCCCAAGGGATTTGACTGATGGCAGGAAAACAGACCAGCATTGCTGCAGGCGGGCACAGCACTGGATTGAGAGGGGACTCCGATTTAGTATTTGGGGGGGGGGGGGGGCAGGGAGAACAACTGGTTAAAGTTTTTTTTTTTTTTTTTTTTTACCTTAATGCAGTGAATGAATTACCATTTTGAAGTAATTAGTATTATTTTTATTAATAACAAACCTGTTATACCTACCTGCATTGTGCAGTGGTTTTGAACAGATCAGCCCAGATACTCCTCTTCTCGGTCCTGGCTCCTCCCTCTAGGCAGGTGCCCTCACAGCAAACTGCTTGCAATGGGGGCACCCGAGCAGGCCCGCTCCCGATCAGTGGATCTGTGTGTTCATTTACACACAGAGCTGCGGCGCAGCCCCACCCCCTCAGTCTCCTGATTGGCTCAGTGGCTGGATCGAGAGGGGGCTCAGGTAAGCACTAGGGGAGGCTGGGGGGGACTGCTGCACACAAAGAGTTTTTTTTTACCTTTATGCATAGAATGCATGAAGATAAAAAAAAAAACCTTTGTGCCTTTACAACCACTTTAAGTGATTATTCAGCTTCTGGACTGATCACACAAGTATGGTTTATACATAGTTACATTGATCCAAGCTTGACCAAATATCCATACCTGGAATTCCTCTTGAAGCATTTGCTCACAGTTTTGAACTTGTTCTCTTTAATCCATACAAGATTTGATAATTTTTGTTTGTACTGCTCTTTCCATTGCTACATGGCATCTTCCACAAGAACCATCATTATTATACTGCTTATATTTGGTTAGATCTTTCATCTCTGACAACAGGAGATTCAGCGAGTGTTTTTCAAGCTAGAAGATATGGCAACATCTAAAGCTGGCAGTGCATTACTCTGTTTTTTCTTTCAATTTCTCATAAACAGGAACGGGCACACATGGATCAAAATTTGGCCGATTTCTGGGGAACCGAACAACTTTCGATCCATGAATTGCCAGCTTTTTAATGTTTCCACCTATACCCACGTGTCAAGGTTATTGTATGCAATGCTGAAAACTTAATTTCATTGATGACCAAGATAATTGGTCAGTCTGTATGTAGTCTTTGATTTTACATTAGAATACACTTGTGTATGAACTATATCCCAATACATCTTCACACCATTGTACACACAGGGTTCCAGTGCCATCCATCCATTCCTCTCAGCATAATATCAGTTTTTATACTGTATTGTCAGTCTTCCCTACCCTCCTAGAAGCTAAAATCTCTTAATCCTTTTTTTTTTCTGCAGATTTGGAACAGGTGTCAGCTTTACTAAGAACCCAGATAAATATATCAAATATTCAGTGGAACATGTTGGTGAGATGATCGAACGGCTCTTTGACACTTCAGCATAAAGGACTCTGTTCCTATTGAAGACGATGTATATAGTTATACATGAATGTCACATGACTGTACATATATATATATATAAAAACTTGCTCTAATAAAAGATAACTGGACTTGATTTTAGTTGTGGTCTGCATGTGTGTTCCTATTGTAAATGGTACTCGTTATAGTTTTTGATAAACAGACTCCCCATAAAGTATAGGTGTGGGAAGATTTAGAGATACTATTTAACCACAGGGCACTTTAAACCCCCTTCCTAACAAGACCAATTTTCAGCTTGCGGTGCTCTTACATTTTGAATGACAATTACTCAGTCATGCAACACTGTACCTATATGAAATTGTTGTCCTTTTTTTCACACAATAGAGCTTTCTTTTGGTGGTATTTAACCACTTTCAGACCGGACCATTTTGCAGCCTAAAGACCAGAGGACTTTTTACAATTTGGCACCGCACTGGTTTAACTGGTAATTGCGCGATCATGCAATGGTGTACCCAGACGAAATTTGCGTCCTTTTCTTCCCACAAATGGAGCTTTATTTTGATGGCATTTGATTTCCTCTGTGATATTATTTTATTTTTTGCGATATAAATTAAAAAAGACCAAAGATTAAAAAAAAAAAAAAAAGGTGAGAAAAAGCGAGATCTGCAAAATACTCACCATACCGCTCAGCAAATAGCTTGGTGTGTCTACTTTCCAAAATGAGGTAATTTGGGGGGATTTTGTGCCACCTGGGCATTGCTTGGTTTTTGGGGTCCCTTACGCAGCTAGGCTTCCAAAAAGTCTCACATGTGGTATCCCCGTACTCAGGAGAAGCAACAGAATGTATTTTGGGGTTTAATTTCACATATGCCCATGGCATGTTTGAGCAATATATAATTTAGTGACAACTTTGTGCAAAAATAAAAAAATTTCCAGCAACTTGTGTCAAAATATAAAATATTCCATGGACTCGACATGCCTCTCATGAAATAGCTTGAGGTGTCTACTTTTTAAAATGGGGTCATTTGGGGGGGGGGGGGGGGGGTTTGAACTGTCCTGGCATTTTATGCACAGCATTTAGAAGCTTATGTCACACATCACCCACTCTTCTAACCCCTTTCTGACACTTTTTGGTTAAATGAAAAAATAATAGTTTTTTTGCAAAAAAATGACTTTGCTTTAAAAAAAATATATAATGTTTGGGGGTTCAAAGGCCCTACAGATTAAAATGGTGGGTATTTTATTTTTTACTCAGTATTTGCGCAGCGATATTTCACCCTTTTTTGTCGCTCGATTCGGGCAGATTTGGGCGGTTTTCTTCTTTTTACATTGGTAACCTTTTGCTCTACACAAAAACGTAGCAAATCGCGGTAAAAAACACTTTTTAAAATTTTAATGCACTAAAACACACTATATTGCCCAAATGTTTGATGAAAACAAAAAGATGATCTTAGGCCGAGTACATGGATACTAAACACGACATGCTTTAAAATTGCGCAGAAATGTGCAGCAGCGACAAACTACATACAGTTTTAAAAGCATGTAAACGCCTTTACAGGTTACCACTTTAGATTTACGGAGGAGGTCTACTGCTAAAATTACTGCCCTCGATCTGACATTCGTGGTGATACTTCACATGCATGGTGCAATTGCTGTTTACATATGACGCTTGCGTTCGCCTTTGTGCGAGAGCAGGGGGGGGGGGGGGCATGGGTGCTTTTTTTTTTTATTATTATTTATTTTTTGCTTTTTAATTTTTAAACTGTTCCTTTCATTTTATTATTTATATATATATATATATATATATAATTAATATATATATATTTTTTTTTTTAATCATTTTTATTGTTATCTCAGGGAATGTAAATATCCCCCCTGATAGCAATAGGTAGTGACAGGTACTCTTTTTTAAAAAAAAAAAAATGGGGTCTGTTAGACCCTAGATCTCTCCTCTGCCCTCAAAGCATCTGACCACACCAAGATCGGTGTGATAAAATGCTTTCCCAATGGCGCTGTTTATATCCAGTGAAATCTAAGTCATGAAATGCTCGTAGCTTCCGATTTCTTAGGCCATAGAGATGATTGGAGCCATTTTGGTCTCTGATCAGCTCTATGGTCAGCTGGTGGAACCACCGTCTGCATTCTCAGGTTCCCTGTTGGGACAGAAGAGCCAGAGAAAACCATGAAAGACGGTAGGGGGGGCATTCCATCCCACTGCTTGTAAAAGCAGTCTAGAGGCTAATTAGCCGCTAGGATTGCTTTTACATGTTATGCCGCGTACACACGAGCGGACTTTCCCGCGGGAATGTCCGCCGGACAATCCGCCCGTGTGTGGGCACCGGCGGACTTTTTCCCGCCAAAAGTCCGGCGGACTAAGTTCAGACTTAAAATTGTCCGCTGGACTTGCGAGTCCGGCGGACAATCCCGCGGTCTGTATGCTAGTCCGCGGGACTTTTGGAAATGAACGGACTTGCCGATCATCGGAAAGTCCGTTCATTTAGAATGTGACTTCAGGTAGACGGGGCTAGCGAAGGCAGTGAATGCCGCCGCGCTAGCCCTGTCACTTGGCATGGATTTAAAGGGAATCCCTACGCTGAAAAAACGGCGTGGGGTCCCCCCCCAAATCCATCTCAGACCCTTATCCGAGCATGCAGCCCGGCCGGCCAAAAAAGGGGTGGGGACAAGCCAACCCCCCCGTTCCTGAGCCGTACCAGGCTGCGTGCCCTCAACATGGGGGGTGCCCTGGGGAAAGGGGGGCCTTGCGCCCCCCCACCCCAAAGCACCTTGTCCCCATGTTGATGAGGACAAGGGCCTCTTCCCGACAACCCTGGCCATTGGGGTCTGCGGGCGGGGGGCTTATCGGAATCCAGGAGCCCCCTTTAAGGGGGCCCCCAGATCCCGGCCCCCCCACCCTATGTGAATGAGTATGGGGTACGATGTACCCCTACCCATTCACCTAAGGTGTAAAAGTGTCAATAAAAAAAACACAATTTTTTTTTTTTAAATTTTCGTTCTGCCTCCGGGGGTCTCTTCTGTTCTTGCCGCTGTCGTCGTCTTCTTCTTCTTCCTCCTCCTCTTCGCTCTCTGGCCGGAATGGCATAGACGCGCTGTGTTGTGACTTGTATAGGGACAAGGAGGCGGGTCACATGCTCATGTCACCTGGTGACCCCGCCCCCTATGATGTCACAGTCCCAGCATCCTCTGGGACTGTGACATCATAGGGGGTGGGGTCACCAGGTGACCCCGCCTCCTTGTCCCTATATAAGTCACAACACAGTGCGTCTGTCATTCCGGCCAGAGAGAGCGACGAGTCAACATCAGAAGAAGAAGAAAAAGATGGCGCAGAAAGCGGCAAGAACAGAAAAGACCCCCGAAGGCGGAATGAGACCCCCAGACGACGAAGAAGAAAGCTGGGGTACCCCATACTCATTCACATAGGGTGGGGGGCTGGGATCTGGGGGCCCCCTTATTAAAGGGGGCTCCCGATAAGCCCCCCGCCCGCAGACCCGACAACCAACGGCCAGGGTTGTCGGGAAGAGGCCCTTGTCCTCATCAACATGGGGACAATGTGCACGCTCACTCGTTCCCACCCCTTTCTTGGCTGGCCGGGCTGCGTGCTCGGATAAGGGTCTGAGATGGATTTGGGGGGGACCCCCACGCCGTTTTTTCTGCGTAGGGATTCCCTTTAAATCCATGCCAGGTGAGGGGGCTAGCGCGGCGGCATTCACTGCCTTCGCTAGCCCCGTCTACCTGCAGTTACGTTCTAAATGAACAGACTTTCCTCCGTGTGTGGGCAAGTCCGTTCATTTCCAAAAGTCCCGCAGACTTTTTCCCACGGTTTGTCCGCCGGGAAGTCCGGGCGTGTGTGGGCAAGTCCACACGCTCGGAAAGTCTGGCGGAGCTCCGCTGGTCCTTGTTTGGCATACAGGGGGTCCCCTACTTACAAACATCCGACTTACAAACGACTCCTATTTACAAACGGAGGGAGACAACAGGAAGTGAGAGGAAATCCACCCCTAGGAAGGGAAATTCTCTCCTGTAAAAGTTAATATGGGAAAAAGGTGTCTCCACTGAAGCTTTATCACCAGTCTATGTTTCCCTAATAACCCCAAATTTTCAAAATCCAATTATCATTGGGACAGAAGGTGAGGTGACATCTTCTGAACAGGGGCACAGACAGCAAAACAAATGTTACAGGGGTGATAACCCTTCTCTATGTTATCTAAAAAAACGTAAAAATCGATTTTTTGGCTGGAGCTACACTTAAAAAATGTACCTGTTCCGACTTACAAACAGATTCAACTTAAGAACAAACCTACAGTCCCTATCTTGTTTGTAACCCAGGGACCCCCTGTATATTGTTACCTTTTTTTCTTTTTTTATGCTGCAGCCTGTGGGGTGAATGGAAAAAAAGATTGATCAGTGGGTATGCCCACCATTAGAATGCCTCCCTTCATCCACCCACTTCTAATGATGGGCATACATGCACCATTTTGTTTTTAACTGTGGTGGTGAAATCACCTCCGACAGCGCTGGAGTCGCGGCTTTATGCATCGTTGGCGCAAACACTGTTGCTGTCAAGATAAATGAATCTGCGCTGCAACTGAATGGCGTACCTGAAAAATGGTTAACAATAAAACATTGCAGAATATAATACAGTAAAAAAGAGCAGAACAATAGAGAGAGAATAGCGAGAAAGGGAACAATAAAACGACAACCTTTTTTTTAATTTATATATTATTTTTTTTTTACACTTTTTTTTTTTGTAACAGTAACGGTTCTAACGTAACTGTTGTAACGGTTTCAGCTGTTTGGGTCTCTCAAAATGCGATAGCATCTTGGGAGACCCTGTGAACGCGTGCCTAGTCTGTGCAATGCTGTACCCTACGCTAAAACTCAACTAGTGTATGGTAGCGTTCAAAACATTCACCAATGCAAAGACCAGGATTGTCAGGACAGCGGGGACAATAATAACGGGTGTCACGCCTATATCTGCGCTTTCTGCAGACACAACATTTTCTTTGGGGGGGCTCATTGGGTAGGGGTACTCGGGAGGACATAAGGAAAATGCCTCTCATGCAGCCGGCTTACTGCATTTGGTTGGGGAAGGTGAGGTGGAGCACCGTCTGGTAACAGAAGGGCTCTGACGATCTCTTCCTGGAATTTAAGGAAGGATCCAGTAAGTCCTGAAGCTCTGTATAGCACATGAGCGTTCAGCAAAGCCAATTGAAATAATTAAACAGACACTTTTTTTTGTACCAGCGTCTGGCCTTACGGCGCCAACAACTGGTCATTGAGGTCCACCCCTCCCATATTTGGATTATATTCGTGGACACAGAGGGGTTTCTCCAAAACACCAGTCACCATAGTAATTTGGACCGTCGTGTCTGCATGAAGGGAGGTAAGAACGAAAACATTCTTATTATCCCTCCGCTTCATAGCGAGCAAGTTATTACACTTCAAGCAGGCCAAATTTATACTGCTACATATCTTTGGTAAAAAATAACCCAAATCTGTGTATATTATTTGGTCGTTCTGAAAGTTAGAGTCCACAAGCTATGGTGCCGGACTCTGAAAATTGATCACAGCTGAAGTACTTGAGACCCAAAGGCCCCTTTCACACATGCGGACCGTATGTCTGTTTTTCATCCATCCGTTTTTGGATGAAAAACGGACATACATGCATGTCTACGGGGCAGCGGGTGTCAGCGGATGAGCATCCGCTGACACCCGCTATTGTCCGGTTCTGCAGACGGAGGAAAATCCTATTTTTTCCTCCGTCTGCAGAGCGGATCGGATGAACACGGACAGACAGTCCGTGTTCATCCGATCCTCCATAGAGGAGAGCGGAGAACTGACAGGGCGGTCCCTGCACAGTGTGCAGGGACTGCCCTGTCATCAGTCGGCTCAGCAGGGATCAGCTGTGCGATCCCCGCTGAGCAGCGGATCTTCACGGGGCGGATCATTACGGATCCGCCCCGTGTGAAAGGACCCTAACAAGCCAGGAAAGTACAAATACCCCTCAAATAACCCCTTTTTGGAAAGTAGACATTCCAAGGTATTTAGTTAGAGGCATGGTGAGTTTTTTTTGAAGTTGTAATTTTGTCTCACAATTTTTTTGCCATATCAAGATTTTTTTTTTTTTCACAAAATTGTTTTATTAGCAGGTTATTTCTCACACACAGCATATGCATAGCACAAATTACACCCCAAAACACATTCTACTATTCCTCCTGAGTATGGAGATACCACATGTGTAAGACTTTTCCACAGCGTGGCCACATACAGAGGCCCCACATGCAGGGAGCGCCATCAGGTGTTCAATGGAAACGCCCCAAAAATGACCCAAGTTTTTGGAAAATGTGTAAAGAAAATGAAAAAACACATTTCTTTTTACACAACATTGTCCATTTACACAAGGTCTTTAACACATAGCATGTACATACCAAAATAGATTCTCCTACTCCTGAGTGCGGCGATTCCACGTGTGAGACTTTCACAGCGTGGCCACATACAGAGGACCAACATGCAGGGAGCACCATCAGGTGTTCTAGGGGCATAAGTTTCAAATCTAATTGGACTACCTATTACACTTTTGTGAGGCACTGTAGTGGCATGGATGAGTATGAATGGGGATGGCCGAGTATGGCTGGGAATGGCCGGGTGCGGCCGAGTATGCCTGGGTATGGATGGATGAGTATTGCTGAGGATGGATGGATGGATGGCTGGAATGGGCACATATCAGCGCTGTGGGCACTACACATCCAGGGCCAGATTAAGAACATCATGGGCCTGGTGCTGAGGATTTTGGTGGGGCCTTTTATAAACAATAAATAATAATAAATAAAAATGCACACACATTTTTTTTTTAAATTTGTTTGTTATAAAAAAATTAAATTTAAAAGAGAGAGGAAGAGGATGAGAGAGGGGGAGAGAGAGAGAGAGAGAGAGAGAAAGGGGATGAAAGAGGTGTTAGGGGTAAGGGAGGGAGGATGAGAGAGAAAAGGGGGATGAGAGAAAGAGGATGCACATGAGCATGCATGGGAATAACATCAACGCAGCCCAGCCAAGGCAAGTGACCGAAGGCACAGAACCCAGAAGGAAGACCGGGTGAAGATGGAATCGCCCGGGCCGGATTGATCACAGCACAGCTCAGTCTGACAATTTAAGTGTACCCTAATTAGCTAATATGCTGTGAATACTTGTACATTATGGCATAACCTACCTCAGGGCCTCTAAAAAATAGTAATGTTAGAAAAGTTTACTAGTGCTTTAATATCATTGGAACCCAGGAGCCTCTCATGGGGCCCCCTACTGACCCGCATAGTTGCCAACATTTCAAAAATATTTTCAGGGACACTTTTTTACAAGTGCTATATTTAGAGTAGCTGACATCCCCTATGTTCATCTATACATCACAATAGTAATTACAAAATTAAATAAGTACTAATAATGGGGCAGAACAAATATGAGGACTGAGATTTTTTTAGTTGAACTAACAAAAGTGTGCCCATTCTAGAGCTGGTAACATTGAGGATATTCAGTATAATTTTAAAGAACTGTTTTTGTGGGTAAGAGGCATAAGGGAGGAGAATGGATGGTATAAAAGTGGTAAGTATGTGCAGGTGAGGGAGAGGAATGTGGAGGGTCTAACAGTGGCACTATGTACATGAGAGGAGTGCGGAGGGTATGACAGAAGGCACTATGTACAGGAGATGAGTGTGAAGAGTATGACAGTGGGCAGTATGCACAGCAGAGGAGTGTGGAGGGTATGACAGTGAGCATTAGGTACAGGAGAGGAGTGTGTAGGGTACGACAGTGGGCACTATGTACAGGAGAGAAGTGTGGAAGGTATGACAGTGAGCAGTATGTACAGGAGAGAAGTGTGGAGAGTATGACAGTGGGCACTATGTATAGGAGAGGAGGATGAAGTAATCTGGGAAGGAAAAATGTAAAGGTTTGTGGAAGGATGTTTAGGGACTGTGTAGTGGTTAAGCGGGCCATACATGGATTGAAATTACACCAATTAAGCATTTAGTTGATCTATGTATGGGCTACCTGGTTTTACACAAGTCAATTTATTAACCGACTTGAGTACAACCAGCCTGTCAGGTTTTCCCCAAAACAATCAGTGCTGCCAGCTATAATTAGCAACACTGATCATTGTATTCACTGGCAGAACACAATAACACTGCAGGAGTGATTCCCCCATCCACAGGTCAGCAGGTGAGAGGGTGTGTGGGGACAGGCTGGGGAGAGATACTAGTCAGTGGCTGGGTAGGCACTGGCTAGTATCAGAGCCAGATACACACAGGTTACATACTCCACAATCGTTAGAGCGAGAGCAATAATTCTAGCACTAGACCTCCACTGTAACTCTAAACATGTAACCTGTAAAAAAAATTAAAGCATCGCTTAGTACACAAAAAAAATCGTGCTAACTTTTTAGTGTTTTTTTTTTCTTTCCAAAAAAAACGTTTGAAAAATTGCTGCGCAAATATCGTGTAACATAAAAAGTTGCAAAGAACACCATTTTATTCCATAGGGTGTCTGCTAAAACAACATATATAATGCTTGAGGCTTCTGAGTAATTTTCTATCAAAAAAAAAAATGATGATTTTTACATGTAGGAGAGAAGAGTCAGAATTGGCCTGGGTGGCAAGGGGTTAATTATTATAAGTAATATGCAAATAATTATTATAAGCACTGTGAGTTCATCCTCTCAGTCTGCTGCAGAGTGTTCCAGCTTGTATTTAAACTGGCCGCTCTGTATGTATCTTCTGACAGGCTGCGCAAGCAGCCCCGTATCTCCGGAACCATAGATGATAGCAGCCCCATATTTTAACCAGTGCTGGAGTGGGTCTTTAGCTACTCATCCCCCGAAGGTGGGGTGTCTGTGACTTCTGATCGCTGAGCTCCAACCCTCGAAGTCGATCTTTTTTTATTTATTTTTATTTTTTATTTTTTTTTTATCTTGAGAAAGGGGCCTTGTTTTTTTTTTTTTTGGGCAAATGGGCCTATCTTGAGAAAGGGGCCTGGAGCTGCAGCTCCAATAGCCCCTATGTTAATCCGGCCCTGGCTGTGTTCTTAGACAAAATTGTGAGTGAGCCCACTTCCTTGGCTGAGAAGCAACCCCACACAAGAATGGTCTCAGGATGCTTTAGGCCCCTTTCACACATGCGGACCGTATGTCCGTTTTTCATCCATCCGTTTTTGGATGAAAAACGGACATGCATGTCTATGGGGTAGAGGGTGTCAGCGGATGAGCATCCTATTGTCGCTATTGTCCTTCTCCACAATTGTCCGGTTCTGCAGACGGAGGAAAACCCTATTTTTTCATCCGTCTGCAGAGCGGATCGGATGAACACGGACAGACGGTCCGTGTTCATCCGATCCTCCATAGAGGAGAGCAGAGAACTGACAGGGCGGTCCCTGTGTGCAGGGACCGCCCTGTCATCAGCCGGCTCAGCGGGGAACAGCTGTGCGATCCCCACTGAGCAGCGGATCTTCACGGGGCGGATCATTACGGATCCGCCCCGTGTGAAAGAGCCCTTACTGTTGGCATGACAAAAGACTGATGGTAGCGCTTACCTTTTCTTTTCCGTTCAAGTTTTTTCCTGGATGCCCCAAACAATCAGGAAGGGAGATTCATCAGAGAAAAGGACTTTACCCCAGTCCTCAGCAGTCCTATCCCTGTACCTTTTGCAGAATTCCAGTCTGTCCCTAGGGTTGCCACCTGTACGGGATTCACCCGGACAGTCGGGTTCTGAATCATCTGCCCGGTTTTCAGGCTCTCTGAAACCCGGACAGACCATTCAGATAGGGGAGCTCCTCTAGAATATTTGTCTCTGTGGAGACAGCAGCAGTGTCACTGCTTCTCCATAAATACACTGTACACTGATCATTGCTGTCCCCCCCCCCCCCCCAGGCTCCTGTAGGTTCTCTTATCAGTGACTTAACTCTCTCCCCCCTCTGATCACTAGTGTGGTGTGCCGGGAGGCAGAGCGGGAGGAGGAGATCATGTCAGGAGGAGTAGATGATGTCGGGCTGGCGCTGATCACACTACATGCAGGGAAGAGGTGAGCTGAGAGTTTTTCTCTGAGTCTCCTGGGGTGGAAAGCTGACAGGACTTGTTTTGCAGTAGTTGCTGTGAAGGGTTAAGGTGACAGGAAGATTGTTCTGAAGTGTGTCCGATATCTTCCAAGCAGTGTCTGTACAAACATCCCCCCCTCAGTCCAGATAATGTGCAGTCATTTATGAGCATTCATTAACCCTGTGTGTGTGGAGTGTGTAAACTTCTCATTGTACAGAGCAACATGGACAACACAGGGATATATGAATGGTCATACATTACATTCACATCATCTGTACATACTGGGAGCTGGCAGTTTTCATTGTTGTAAATATTAGTGGATGAGTACAATAGCTTTTGTTTTTATATACATCACTATTTCTCAGCCCCCAACTCAGTGCATCACCCCCAGACCACTTCATATATCCAGCTGGCATCATCCTCTCCGCACTCCTCTCCTACGGCCCCCACCATCCCCTCCACACTCCTCTCCTACTGCCCACACCATCCCCTCCGCACTCCTCTCCTACGGCCCCCACCATCCCCTCCTCTCCTACTGCCCACACCATCCCCTCCGCACTCCTCTCCTACGGCCCACACCTTCCCCTCCGCACTTCTCTCCTACGGCCCACACCTTCCCCTCCGCACTCCTCTCCTACGGCCCACACCTTCCCCTCCGCACTCCTCTCCTACGGCCCACACCATCCCCTCCGCACTCCTCTCCTACGGCCCACACCATCCCCTCCGCACTCCTCTCCTACGGCCCACACCATCCCCTCCGCACTCCTCTCCTACGGCCCACACCTTCCCCTCCGCACTCCTCTCCTACGGCCCACACCTTCCCCTCCGCACTCCTCTCCTACGGCCCACACCATCCCCTCCGCACTCCTCTCCTACGGCCCACACCATCCCCTCCGCACTCCTCTCCTACTGCCCACACCATCCCCTCCGCACTCCTCTCCTACTGCCCCCACCATCCCCTCCGCACTCCTCTCCTACTGCCCCACCATCCCCTCCGCACTCCTCTCCTACTGCCCCCACCATCCCCTCCGCACTCCTCTCCTACTGCCCACACCATCCCCTCCGCACTCCTCTCCTACGGCCCACACCATCCCCTCCGCACTCCTCTCCTACTGCCCACACCATCCCCTCCGCACTCCTCTCCTACTGCCCACACCATCCCCTCCGCACTCCTCTCCTACGGCCCACACCATCCCCTCCGCACTCCTCTCCTACGGCCCCCACCATCCCCTCCCCTCCGCACTCCTCTCCTACTGCCCCCACCATCCCCTCCGCACTCCTCTCCTACTGCCCCACCATCCCCTCCGCACTCCTCTCCTACTGCCCCCACCATCCCCTCCGCACTCCTCTCCTACTGCCCCCACCATCCCCTCCGCACTCCTCTCCTACTGCCCCCACCATCCCCTCCGCACTCCTCTCCTACTGCCCACACCATCCCCTCCGCACTCCTCTCCTACTGCCCACACCATCCCCTCCGCACTCCTCTCCTACTGCCCACACCATCCCCTCCGCACTCCTCTCCTACTGCCCACACCATCCCCTCCGCACTCCTCTCCTACTGCCCACACCATCCCCTCCGCACTCCTCTCCTACTGCCCCACCATCCCCTCCGCACTCCTCTCCTACTGCCCCCACCATCCCCTCCGCACTCCTCTCCTACTGCCCCCACCATCCCCTCCGCACTCCTCTCCTACTGCCCCCACCATCCCCTCCGCACTCCTCTCCTACTGCCCACACCATCCCCTCCGCACTCCTCTCCTACTGCCCACACCATCCCCTCCGCACTCCTCTCCTACTGCCCACACCATCCCCTCCGCACTCCTCTCCTACGGCCCCCACCATCCCCTCCGCACTCCTCTCCTACTGCCCACACCATCCCCTCCGCACTCCTCTCCTACGGCCCACACCATCCCCTCCGCACTCCTCTCCTACTGCCCACACCATCCCCTCCGCACTCCTCTCCTACTGCCCACACCATCCCCTCCGCACTCCTCTCCTACTGCCCACACCATCCCCTCCGCACTCCTCTCCTACTGCCCCCACCATCCTCTCCTCCCCCCACCATCCCCTCCGCACTCCTCTCCTACTGCCCCCACCATCCCCTCCGCACTCCTCTCCTACTGCCCCCACCATCCCCTCCGCACTCCTCTCCTACTGCCCCACCATCCCCTCCGCACTCCTCTCCTACTGCCCACACCATCCCCTCCGCACTCCTCTCCTACTGCCCACACCATCCCCTCCGCACTCCTCTCCTACTGCCCCCACCATCCCCTCCGCACTCCTCTCCTATTGCCCCCACCATCCCCTCCGCACTCCTCTCCTATACATACTGCCCCCATTATCCCCTCCTCCTGAATGGTCATACATTACATTCACATCATCTGTACATACTGGGAGCTGGCAGTTTTCATTGTTGTAAATATTAGTGGATGAGTACAATAGCTTTTGTTTTTATATACATCACTATTTCTCAGTCTCCAACTCAGTGCATCACCCCCAGACCACTTCATATATCCAGCTGGCATCATCCTCTCCGCACTCCTCTCCTACGGCCCCCACCATCCCCTCCGCACTCCTCTCCTACTGCCCACACCATCCCCTCCGCACTCCTCTCCTACTGCCCACACCATCCCCTCCGCACTCCTCTCCTACTGCCCACACCATCCCCTCCGCACTCCTCTCCTACTGCCCACACCTTCCCCTCCGCACTCCTCTCCTACGGCCCACACCTTCCCCTCCGCACTCCTCTCCTACTGCCCACACCTTCCCCTCCGCACTCCTCTCCTACGGCCCACACCTTCCCCTCCGCACTCCTCTCCTACGGCCCACACCATCCCCTCCGCACTCCTCTCCTACGGCCCACACCATCCCCTCCGCACTCCTCTCCTACGGCCCACACCTTCCCCTCCGCACTCCTCTCCTACGGCCCACACCTTCCCCTCCGCACTCCTCTCCTACGGCCCACACCATCCCCTCCGCACTCCTCTCCTACTGCCCACACCATCCCCTCCGCACTCCTCTCCTACTGCCCCCACCATCCCCTCCGCACTCCTCTCCTACTGCCCCACCATCCCCTCCGCACTCCTCTCCTACTGCCCCCACCATCCCCTCCGCACTCCTCTCCTACTGCCCACACCATCCCCTCCGCACTCCTCTCCTACTGCCCACACCATCCCCTCCGCACTCCTCTCCTACTGCCCACACCATCCCCTCCGCACTCCTCTCCTACGGCCCACACCATCCCCTCCGCACTCCTCTCCTACTGCCCCCACCATCCCCTCCGCACTCCTCTCCTACTGCCCCCACCATCCCCTCCGCACTCCTCTCCTATTGCCCCACCATCCCCTCCGCACTCCTCTCCTATACATACTGCCCCCATTATCCCCTCCTCCTGAATGGTCATACATTACATTCACATCATCTGTACATACTGGGAGCTGGCAGTTTTCATTGTTGTAAATATTAGTGGATGAGTACAATAGCTTTTGTTTTTATATACATCACTATTTCTCAGTCTCCAACTCAGTGCATCACCCCCAGACCACTTCATATATCCAGCTGGCATCATCCTCTCCGCACTCCTCTCCTACTGCCCCCACCATCCCCTCCGCACTCCTCTCCTACTGCCCACACCATCCCCTCCGCACTCCTCTCCTACTGCCCACACCATCCCCTCCGCACTCCTCTCCTACTGCCCACACCATCCCCTCCGCACTCCTCTCCTACGGCCCACACCTTCCCCTCCGCACTCCTCTCCTACGGCCCACACCTTCCCCTCCGCACTCCTCTCCTACGGCCCACACCTTCCCCTCCGCACTCCTCTCCTACGGCCCACACCTTCCCCTCCGCACTCCTCTCCTACGGCCCACACCATCCCCTCCGCACTCCTCTCCTACGGCCCACACCATCCCCTCCGCACTCCTCTCCTACTGCCCACACCTTCCCCTCCGCACTCCTCTCCTACGGCCCACACCTTCCCCTCCGCACTCCTCTCCTACGGCCCACACCATCCCCTCCGCACTCCTCTCCTACGGCCCACACCATCCCCTCCGCACTCCTCTCCTACTGCCCCCACCATCCCCTCCGCACTCCTCTCCTACTGCCCCCACCATCCCCTCCGCCCTCCTCTCCTACTGCCCACACCATCCCCTCCGCACTCCTCTCCTACTGCCCACACCATCCCCTCCGCACTCCTCTCCTACTGCCCCCACCATCCCCTCCGCACTCCTCTCCTACTGCCCCCACCATCCCCTCCGCACTCCTCTCCTACTGCCCCCACCTCCCCTCCTACTGCCCCCCCACCACCCCCACCATCCCCTCCTACTGCCCCCACCATCCCCTCCGCACTCCTCTCCTACTGCCCACACCATCCCCTCCGCACTCCTCTCCTACTGCCCACACCTTCCCCTCCGCACTCCTCTCCTACTGCCCACACCATCCCCTCCGCACTCCTCTCCTACGGCCCACACCTTCCCCTCCGCACTCCTCTCCTACGGCCCACACCTTCCCCTCCGCACTCCTCTCCTACTGCCCACACCTTCCCCTCCGCACTCCTCTCCTACGGCCCACACCTTCCCCTCCGCACTCCTCTCCTACGGCCCACACCTTCCCCTCCGCACTCCTCTCCTACGGCCCACACCTTCCCCTCCGCACTCCTCTCCTACGGCCCACACCTTCCCCTCCGCACTCCTCTCCTACTGCCCACACCATCCCCTCCGCACTCCTCTCCTACGGCCCACACCATCCCCTCCGCACTCCTCTCCTACTGCCCCCACCATCCCCTCCGCACTCCTCTCCTACTGCCCCCACCATCCCCTCCTACTGCCCCCACCATCCCCTCCGCACTCCTCTCCTACTGCCCCACCATCCCCTCCTACTGCCCCCACCATCCCCTCCGCACTCCCCTCCTACTGCCCACACCATCCCCTCCGCACTCCTCTCCTACGGCCCACACCTTCCCCTCCGCACTCCTCTCCTACGGCCCCCACCATCCCCTCCGCACTCCTCTCCTACGGCCCACACCATCCCCTCCACACTCCTCTCCTACTGCCCCCACCATCCCCTCCGCACTCCTCTCCTATACATACTGCCCCCACCATCCCCTCCGTACCCCTCTCCTATACATACTGCCCCCACCATCCCCTCCGCACTCCTCTCCTATTGCCCCCACCATCCCCTCCGCACTCCTCTCCTACTGCCCACACCATCCCCTCCGCACTCCTCTCCTACTGCCCACACCATCCCCTCCGCACTCCTCTCCTATTGCCCCCACCATCCCCTCCGCACTCCTCTCCTACTGCCCACACCATCCCCTCCGCACTCCTCTCCTATTGCCCCCACCATCCCCTCCGCACTCCTCTCCTATTACCCCCACCATCCCCTCCGCACTCCTCTCCTATACATACTACCCCCACCACCCCCCCTCCACACTCCTCTCCTATTGCCCCCACCATCCCCTCTGCACTCTCCTCCTATACATACTACCCCCACCATCCCCTCCTCACTCCTCTTCTATACATACTACCCCCACCATCCCCTCCACACTCCTCTCCTATTGCCCCACCATCCCCTCTGCACTCTCCTCCTATACATACTACCCCCACCATCCCCTCCTCACTCCTCTTCTATACATACTACCCCCACCATCCCCTCTGCACTCTCCTCCTATACATACTACCCCCACCATCCCCTCCGCACTCCTTCTGCCACTCTGCATGTTGCAGAGCTTGGTGCCTCTATGCATTGGCCTGCCACAATAATGTTGGCTTCCATGAGACAGCCATCTTTAAACCTGGGGAACCCATGATCTTCAATTGCCCGGAGGCCCAATGAGTTTTCAGTCTGCCCCTGGCCCAGACTGCTCACTGCAATTGTAAGCCAAGAGTGTCAACTTTGTTGACTCTGAACTAAAGGGGGACTCTTGTGATTAACTCCATATGATTAGAAATGTTATTTAATCACAAAATATATGTACTGTATAGTGTATACTACATAAATACATAAAAATTGCCTTGCATTGTACAGAGGTTATGAATTTAATGTACAAAAAAAAAAATTGCCGTGCGCTGCTAATGTGTTCGGGTTTGGCTTGAAGAAAAGGTGGCAACCCTATCTGTCCCTCATGTTTTTCCTGGAGAGAATTGGCTTCTTTTCTCCCCTTCTTGACAGCAGGTCATCCTCCAAGTCTTCACCTCACTGTGCGTGCAGATGCGCTCACATCTGCCTGCTGCCATTCCTGAGCAAGCTCTGCACTGGTGGTGCCCCGATCCCACAGATGAATCAACTGTAGGAGACGGTGCTGGCGCTTGCTGGACTTTCTTGGGCGCCCTGAAGCCTTCTTCAGAAATGCAGTGGAAATGTTTTTATGAGATTAAGTTCATTATCATGACACAGAAAGGCTTTGTAGTCTAAAGTAATTGTAAAGGCTTGTTTTTTTTTTTTTTTTTTAAATAACAAACATGTTATACTTACCTCCTCTGTGCAGTTGGTTTTGCACAGAGCAGCCTGGATCCTCCTCTTCTCGGGTCCCTCTTTGCTGCTCCTAATCCCTCCCACCTTTGATTGACCTTCAGCCAGCAGCTTGCTACAGAGGTCACTCAAGCTGAGTCAGATGTCCGTGTATCCATTTGGACACGGAGCCCCAAAATGAGCCCGCCAACGCCAATTGTCTCCCGATTGACTGACTGACTTTGATTGACAGCCGCAGGAGCCAATAGCGCCGCTGCTCTGTCTCGCTAGAGAGAGATGGAGCTCAGGTAGGTTAATGGGGGGGGGGGGGGGTGCTGGGGAGGCGTCTACACACAGAAGTTTTTTTTTATCCTAATGCATTTAGATTAAAAAAAACATCTGCCTTTATAACTCTTACCTACTTCAGCCCCGGGACGATTTACCCCCTTCCTGTCCCCCTTCCTGTTTTTGCGATTCGGCACTGCGTCGCTTTAACTGACAATTGCGTGGTCCTGCAATGTGGCTCCCAAACAAAATTGATGCCTTTCTTTTCCCACAAATAGCGCTTTCTTTTGGTGGTATTTGAGCACCTCAGCAGTTTTTATTTTTTGCGCTATAAACAAAAAAAGAGCGACAATATTTTTTTTTTTACTTTTTGTTATAATAAATATTCCCCAAAAATATATAGAAAAACTTTCTCAGTTTAGGCGATACATATTCTACATATTTTTGGTAAAAAAAATAAATAAAAATTGCGATTAAGCGATTGATTGGCTTGCGCAAAAGTTATAGCGTTTCCAAAATGGGGGATAGGCTGCGATCAGCAATTTTTTTTATTGTGACTGCGACATTATGGCGGACACATCAGACATTTTTGGGACCATTGTCATTTATACAGCAATCAGTGCTATACAAATGCACCGATTCATGTGTAAATGGCACTGGCAGTGAAGGGGTTAAGTGTGTCCTAGAGGCGTGTTGCTAACTGTGGGGGGGGGGGGGGGGGGGCGTGGCTGTGTGTGTGTGACAGTCACTGATCTCTGCTCCAATCACAGGGAGCAGAGATCAGTGTCACTTGTTGCTAGGCAGAAGAACAAGGAGATGCTTGTTTACTTCAACATCTCCCGTCGGCGATCGAGTCTGCGAGACCCCCTTAAAATCGGGGGAAGCCGTGGGTGCGTGTTATACGCCGATCCCCCCCAAAAAAGTGACAAAAATATCGAAAAAGCCTGAAGCGCCACCGAAAAAGACAGAGTCGACTCTTCGGCTCCGCTCGCAGTCCCGCCTCCCTGCGCTTGCTCCCGAAACAGCAGGGAGCCGGGACTGCGAGCGGAGCCGAACAGTCGGCTCAGTCTTTTTCGGCCGGGCTTTGGTCTTTCTTGGCGGCGCTTTGGCCTTTTTCAGGGGCGCTTGCGCGGTCTGTCTCGGCGGCAGGAAATTTAAACGTGGGCAAGGCTGCAAATGATGCTGGCAAGCTGCAAATGACGCTTAAATGTAAGTTTTTTTTTTCCCTAAACTTCCCTCCTAAAACTTTTTTCCTTAAAATACCCTCCTAAACTTGGGGTGCGTGTTATACGCCGATAAATACGGTATCTTCTACAAGATCAGGTAGTTTAGGGTCACAACAATCACTATTGCTGTCCTGTCTAGAATCCCGGAGGTTGCTTTTATTACCTTTAAAAAAAAAAAATAACTGGAAATTATTCACAATTAAAAGCAAAATAATACTGTATTGCCTAAAATATAATAACATTATACCACTGTGGAACATTAAACACAGAAAAACAACCATATACAAACCTTTTGGAGATTCCACAGGATAGGACAAATCCTCAAGTGTTATCACACCACTATCTTCGTCTAGGACATATGCTTGCTCACTGGGTCTCATTTGCATTCTCCAAAATGCCTTCCTCACTATCTTCTTGCTCTAACAAAACCTAATATACTGTTTTTGTGTTTTGTTTTTTGATAACGTTTACAATTTTCAAATACGGGACGGTAACCACAGTTTCAAATATGTTTCTCTACCCTGGTAAAATAATAGATGCAGCATTCGTTTGTATTGTAAAAGCAATTCCAGCATCTAGCTGCTGGATTGCTGTTACAAGCAGTGAGCGTGGACATAGCCTCCTCCCCTCCCACTTGGGATATCTAGAATGCTTTCAATGACAAAGTAGGGAATGGAGATGTGATAAAAAAACACAATTTTACACATAAATAGTACCCGACATATGTTGTAAAATAGATTTTAGAAATACTGAGAAAAATAGTTAAATAAAATAAAATTTCTAAATAAATAACAGTGGGTGTATAACACACTTATTTTTTTATTCTATGAAGCTTATGCTATTAAGCGGCCTGTAATATTTAAGGGGTTGTAATTGTTCTTTAAATAAAATAATATGCAAACTAACATGTCATACTTATCTCCAATGTGCAGTTCATTTTGCACAGAGTGGCCCCGATCGTCCTCTTCTGGGGTCCCACGGCTCCCCCCCGCAAGAGCTAACCCCCTCTGAGAAACACTCTACAAAAAGGGGGTTAGCTTGCGGGTGCGCTCCCGTGCCATACAATCGGCATCCATACCCGCCAATTGTATGACTCAGCTTCGACCCCCGCTGGCAGCGTAATTGGATGCGATTGACAGCAGCAGGAGTCAGTCAATGGCTGTGGTGCTATCAATCATCCAATGAAAAGCCTAGAAAAGCCGGGGTAAAGCAATGCAGGATAGCGCACACGGAGATTCGGGGCTCAGGTAAGTAAAATGGGGGCTCGGGGGGCCGCTGACTACAAGGTGTTTTTTCACCTTAATGAATATGATGCATTAGACCCTTTTCACACGGAGGCCCTTTTCAGGCGCCACAGCACTAAAAATAGCACTTGCAAAGCGCCCTGAAAGAGCCACTGCTGTGTCTCCAATGTGAAGTGGAGCACTGGCAGGACGACGAAAAAAAGTCCTGCTAGCAGCATCTTTGGAGCGGTGTATACTAGACATGTGCATTCGTTTTCGTCCGAATTTCAGGTATTTTCGGTATCGTTTTGACAAACGATAATGAAAGCGTAGAGTCCGAAAAACGAAAGATCCGACATAAATAAATGCTTTATTTTCGTTTTCGTTGTGACAACAGTTCGATATAGAATAGGAGATTCGACATGACGCTGACGACACGACAATAACAATGTGTATTGAACCTATGGTCGAATGTGCCCAACCGTACTCTATTAGTCCAAAAAACAAAAGATCCAACATAAATAAATGCTTTATTTACGTTTACGTTGTGACAACAGTTCGATATAGAATAGGAGATTCGACATGACGCTGACAATAACAACGTGTATTGAACCCAGAGAGGAAATATTTCGACATAGAGAGAAAAGATTTGACGGAGAGAAAAGTTCGACATAGAGAGAAAAGATGCTGGAATTGGGTGGGGGAAGTATTAAAAAATAATGATGATGATGATGATGAATGTTATTGGCTGATTGTAACCAAAGAGGAGGAGCAGTAAAATAGCTAGAACTAAGTACACGTGTACAGCCAACTTACTTTCACTTACGATTGCTAGCAGAGAGAGACACAGTCAATCTTAGCTGGTCCGTTTGAATTGTCACTTATCAGAGAACCTGAATTATTAAGCAATTATTAAGCATAAGCACAGCAGCAGAACAATAGTGAAGCAAGCTACAGTTCAACTTAGCTTTTTCCTAATAATCTGCTGCTATTGTGTTAGTGTGTGAACCTTACAGTGATACTAGTGTTGCTGCTAGTGTTGTTGTGATAGCCTCAGAGGCTGCCTGTGTTGTGGGGGGGATTTATTATTATAGAATATTGTTACCTGTCTGATCAGTGATCGCTATCACCAGTCCACCAGTTTCTGTTTGAACTAGTATATATATATATATATATTATATATATATATATATATATATATATATATATATATATATATACACACACACACACACACCAATAGCAATGTACCGTTCTAGTGGAAAAGTGAAGGCAGGTAGAGGTCGTGGTCGTGGTCGCGGTGGACATCTTGCAAAAAAAAGTGGCAAGGTCTCTGCTACTAGTGTCTCTGACACTTCTGCCGCCACAAACATGCTGTCCACAACAGTGGGTGTCACCACCACTACCACCGGCAAAGCTAGTTCCACCACCACCACCAGTTCTACTATGAGTTTTCCTGCCAGACCACCAACATTTGCTGCTGCTTCCACTGCCAGTGCAGCGTCTATTTCTACAGGTGTCATGGCTTCTTATTTTTATGGGATAGGCAAGAAACCTAGTATAAAACAAGTGGAGTTGCCTATAGACTCACAACCACCAATCACACTGCCAGTGCCACTGCCCAGCTCCCCAAAGAAGCAATTTAGTGCAACAGCAGCAGAGACAGAGTATGAGACTTTTTGTTCATTGGCCCAAGAGAATGATTTTGAATGTGATGCTCCTCTTTCCCCAACCACTGCAGATGTTTTATACACTCTTACCCCACAAGAGTTACAGAATGACGTAGAGAAAGTGCAAGAGGGATATTCTGTGAGGAGTAGGACAGGTAGCAGTTCACTTTTTTCATCTGCTGCTAACTCCCCTTCTCCCTCTGTTATTATGGAGGAAGAATCCTGTGATGATGATGATAACACCGACCTCCCCAGCACCCCTGCCATTAGCACTAGTTCACCAAGTGTAACTGTAGTGGCAACAGCTCCCACCACTGGTGTGCTACCTGCTGCAGTTATATCAGCCCTAAATAATAGTACTAGAGATCAACAGGGTCAAGGGGCAGCAACGTGTGGAAATATTTCAAAACATTGGAAGGCGGGTTCTTTGCAAAGTGCAAGTTGTGTGGGAAGCAAGTCAGTAGGGGTAAAAAGTTGGGACATTTAACCAATGCTGGTATGAACCTTCACCTTAAAAATTACCACCATTCTAGTTTACTGCGGGCAGAGGCAGAAAAAGATGGTAGCGCAGGAAGCAGCATAACGGACTCTGACTGTACTGGTGGTACCTCCTCAACCACACCACTTACTCAGAGCACAGCCCATAGAGAGGGTTCAATTAAGACAAACCGTCCACGTGCAGTAGTTCCACTGCAGACCCAATCGGGCTCCTCATCTTCCCAAGGACATTATCAGCCTACCTTAGATAGTTTTGTTGGCTTTAGTTCCAAGGGCCTGTCAAAACAGCAGGCCAACAAGATCACCCGCCTCATTGGCCAATTTATTGCTGTTGGAGGAGCCTCTTTTCGCATGATTGAAGGGGAGCCGTTTAAACAGCTCATGCACGCCCTTGCTCCACGCTACGTTGTTCCTGCACGAACAACTTTCAGCAGAAAGATTATTCCAGGACTATGCCATTCGTGCGTTGCATTATTGAAAGAAAAAATGGCCAAAGCTGAGGTTCAGACAATTCATTTGACCACTGATTTATGGACAGCTCCCAGCGGTCAACATGCTTTCCTGTCTTTAACTGCACACTGGTGGCAGGCCACTGTGCCTGTTGGTGGTGGCACTAGTGTAAGTGTTCAAACTTCATCAGGAAGCAGGTCTGCAGCTCAAGACCAGCAGGGTTATCAAGCTTTCCTGCTCCACACAGAAGTCCGTGATGATAAACATAGCTCTGCCAACATATTGCGGGCAATTAGATCGATGTTGGCCAATTGGTTTGGAGAGCGGGCAGTCACCAATGTTTCTGGTGGGTTCATAGTGACAGACGGAGGTTCAAACATGGTTAAAGAGCTCCAAGATGGATCTTTTGTCGGTGTGCGCTGTTCTGCACACATACTGCATTTAGTGGTCAAGGGTGCAATCCCAGTGGAGAAAAACAACAAGATTGCTCAAATCTTGGACCTTTGCAGGACATTTCCACTGCAGTGTAGTTGCTAGTCAACTGTTGAGGGAGGAGCAAGAACAATCGGGGCTCCCCATACATCGCCTGAAACAAGATGTCAGCACCCGGTGGAACTATACCCTGGAAATGCTGGAACGCATTTTGGAGCAAAAGACAGCCATCCACAATCTATCATCCCACCACAATATTGGGATTGATTCCACACTGGGACGTGATGACTGGTGTATAATTGGGCAGCTTGTTTCTGTCTTAAAACCCTTTCGTAATGTGACAGAAAACTTGAGTCAGAGCAATGCCAGCCTAGGACAGGTCATACCCTTGTTTACCTATCTCATAGATAAGATGGGATTGTTCCTAGAAAACAGTGAGCCTGTTTGTGGCAGCCCACTTCATGCCGATGTAGCGTCTTTCATCAGGAAGCTACAAGACAACTTAAAAGATAGGCTAAATGACCGTGTCCGCAAAAGCCCTGAACTCATGTTGGCTACCCTGTGTGATCCCAGGATCAAAGGTAAACTGTCTCTCAGAGACAACAGCCTCTCCTACTGGAAAGAAAAACTTATTGAAAGGGTCCATAATTTGCAGCAACAGAGATGTATGCTGAATGAGGCCGATTTGGAAGATTCGCCTGCCATGTCTGCTATTCCAAGGCCTGGCACCATCACTCAAAAACAACTGAGTGGAGCATGTGCATGTTGGGTAGAGGCACTTGACAATCTGGTGGATGCAGGTCAAGCAGCAGGTAATCGAGAGGAGAGCAGTGCCTCTGAAATGGTCAGGGCCTACCTATATAAAGCACCTTTGCTTCCTACAGAAGACCCTTTGACCTATTGGGATGGTAAGAAAAGTGTATGGCCTGGTCTTTGCCTGGTTTTTTTTTTGTTTTTTTCTGTATAATTTTTATTTTCATTTTCAAATATTAACAAGGTAACAACACAACACATACATGGAAAAAACAAAAATCAGAGGGGGGGGGGACATCAGGGGAGGGTAGGGGGAACAAATGGGGAAGGGGGGGGGGGGGAGAAAGGGAGGGGGTTGCAAGTTTATCGCTCTAAGAGTAAGTGGTTAAGTCTACGACTGCTGGGGTGCAGTTTTTCTAGTGTTTAGGGAGACTCCCCGCCCATCTTGGACATTCGGTCCTCTTAGACAGACGAGCCACCCCCCGGGTTGGGGGGTGGATGGGTGTTCCCCTTAAGTAACTTTGTATCCCCTGGTTGTCGTGCCAACAAGCATGAAAAAAAAAAAAAAAAAAAACCAGGTCAAATAAAAACAACCAACAATAATGGAAAAAGGTGGGTAGAGATTGGGGCATGTACCCCGAGAGAGGAGAAGGAGAGAAAAAAAAGGGAGAAAGAGAGGAGGACCAGCGCTAAGAGGAAGCTTATCTACCATATCTCACCGGATTCGTTGGTGTCCACCTTTAGGTGGAGCTTGTGGTTGCTGACGGATGGTTCGCCTGGACAAGTCTCTGAAAGGAAGGGTCTGCTAGTGCAAGTAGCGCAATATCTAGGCTAGAGGGGGCCCAGTCTGTCTCTTGCGTGT
Source organism: Lithobates sylvaticus (assembly GCA_028564925.1). Lineage (NCBI taxonomy): Eukaryota > Metazoa > Chordata > Amphibia > Anura > Ranidae > Lithobates > Lithobates sylvaticus. The sequence goes on from CM053037.1 coordinate 133,700,503, forward strand.
GGGCTCTCCATGCTGCCCACGTAAGCTCAAATTTGTCTCTAGTGTCTCGGCAGGTGGCCAGCCAGCTCTCTGCTTCCATGATCTCCCCCACCTTCCCCAGCCAGTCTTGTTCGCTGGGGATCTGTGCACTCTTCCAATGTATTGGAATTAGCCGTTTAGCTGCGTTTAGGAGGTGGGGGAGAGCGCTTTTTTTGTAGCGAGACAGAGACATGGGGGGCACATGGAGGAGGAAGTGTTTTGGCAGGTCCGGGACGTCTATTCCCAAGCTGTCAGAGACATGTTTGTTCACCATAGACCAGAATGGCCTCAGTATTGGGCATTCCCACCAAATGTGTAGGAATGTGCCTTTCATCCCACATCCCCTCCAGCAGAGGTCAGATACAGTGGGGAAAATTCTAGCTAAGGTAGTGGGGACCCTATACCATCTTGACAGTATCTTAAAGTTATTTTCTTGTGTTTTGGCGTCTATGGAGCTCGAGTGGGTCAAGCGGTAAAGGTGGTTAAGTTGTTCATCTGTAAATTCAAGTTGTAGGTCTTTTTCCCACTCCTTGATGTAAAGGGGCTTGGGGTTGGGGGTCGCTGTTTCCAGCAGTCTGTACAGTGCCGAAATCATGTGAGGCATTGGGTCAGCAGCTGACCAAATGCTTTCAAATTCCGTCAGCGTGGTTCTGATTGGTGTTTGTCTATGGCGTTTAGCTACAAAGGTCGCAAGTTGACGGTGTCTCCAGAAATCAAAGGGGAAGCTGCCGTAGCGTTCCCTCAGGGTGGCCAGTGGCATCACTGAGTCTCCCTCCAGTAATTTTGTTAGCCTGACGTCACTATCTCTAGTCCATGTGCCCAGTGCTGCTGCCTGTTCCCCCGGAGAAAACCACGGGTATCCACACACCGGGGTCAATGGAGATATCTGTGGGGCTAGAGTTAAGCGGGCGTTCACTCTGTCCCATATTTGTAGGGAGTGAACAGTCAAGGGTGAGACCCAGTCTGAAAATCCTCTGTCCCCAGCGGGGACCCAGGGGGCACCCGCCAAATCTCTGCCTGCCATCGTCTTCTCCAGGGGGACCCACAGTTTAGTTGACGCATGGAATTTCCAGTTTAAGAGTCGCTGTAAAGCGATCGCTTGATAGTACTGGGGGATGTTAGGTATTCCCAGACCCCCCCTCATCTTGTTTCTTTGGAGCGTTGCCATAGCCAGACGGGGCTTCTTGCCCCCCCATACAAATTTAATGAATGAGCTACGTAGCTCGGTAAAGAAGCGTTTTGGCAGGTGTACTGGTACCATTTGAAGCATAAAAAGAATGCGTGGTAATATCGTCATCTTTATGATGTTCGTCCGACCCAGCCATGTAAAGTGCGTCCTGTCCCATTGCAGAAGATCTTGTGAGATCCTCTTGAGCAATGGTGCGTAATTATGTGCGTACAGGGAGTCTGGCCTGTCTGTAAGCTGGACGCCGAGGTATTTCATGGAGGGGGAGGCCCAAGTGAATGGGAACAATCTTTTTAGTGTATCTGTCATGGACGGTGGGATGGTGACTGGGAGTATTTCAGATTTTGTGAAATTTATACGGAAGTTGGATACCTCTCCGTATGCAGTTAATTCCTCCATCAGATTCGGCAGCGAGACCTGGGGTTCCGCTACGTGAAATAGTATGTCATCTGCGTATGCAGAGAGCTTATGCTCAGTGGAGCCCACCTGCACCCCTCTGATGTTTTGGTTATTTCTAACTTTCTGTAATAGGGGTTCCAAGACCAGCGCGAACAGGAGGGGTGAGAGCGGGCAACCCTGTCTCGTGCCGTTTCGGATGGGGAATGGTGAGGAGAGACCTCCGTTCACCTTGACCTGTGCTGTGGGGGATACATACAGAGCGGAGATCCAACGTAACATACGTGGTCCTAGCCCAGTGCCCTGGAGTACAGTGTTCAGAAAATCCCAGTCTACGCGATCGAATGCCTTCTCCGCATCTGTTGATAAGATTAGGTATGGAGGCATTCGATCGCTAGTACGTGCCCAGTGGATAAGCTGGAGGGCTCTGTTAGAGTTATCCCTGGCCTCCCTACCAGTTATGAAGCCTGTCTGGTCCGCATGGATCAGTTCAGGCAGCAAGTGTTTCATGCGGTTGGCAATGATTTTGGAGAAAATTTTTAGGTCAGTGTTCAGGAGGGAAATTGGGCGATAACTTTGTGGTTGGGTGGGGTCCTTCCCTTCTTTTGGAAGGACGGTGATGTGGGCCAGCGAGGTCTCCCTTGGAAGGGAGCCTCCGGTTGCTAGGGAGTTGAGGAGGGCACAGAGTGGGGATTGTATTTTATCAAAGAACTTTAGGTAGTAGGCCCTGGTGAAACCATCCGGTCCAGGGCTCTTACCTGTCGGTAAAGATTTGATGGTGGCCAGTAGTTCAGCAGTGGTGATCGGGCATTCTAGGTCGGTCGCCTGTTCAGGGGTCAGGGTGGGGAGACCAGTCGATGCAAGGTAAGTTTTAATACGAGACCTTTTAGCTTCTATCTCAGTGGGCGAGGAGGAGGGGTTCAGGTTATATAGGTTCTCGTAGTATTCACGGAACAAGGCTGCTATTTTGGAGGTGTGTTGTGCGGGTTCTCCCGTAGAGGAGTGTAATTTATGGACGTGTGCCATGAGTCTTTTTTTGCGGAGAGCTCGAGCCAGCAACCTGCCGCACTTGTTCCCGTGCTCGTAATAGGTGTGGGCTAAGTAGCGTAATTTGCGATTTATTCTACGGTCCAGTAGTTTGGAAAAGAGCTGCCTTAGTTCTTTCAGTCGCTTAAGCTCTTCGGGACCTGACGAATGTTTATGTTTGATCTCTGCTAGCTGGAGCTCCCGCAATACTCTCTGGAAGTCCGCCTGCCTAGCCTTGTTGAGTTTTGCTCCCATGGCTATAAAAGTGCCCCTCACTACCGCCTTGTGGCCCTCCCATAGGGTGCCTTCATTAACCTCCCCATTATTGTTTTCAGCGAAATAGTGTGTCAAGGTCTCCCTAACCCCCGCCACCACTCCTATGTCGTCTAACAGGTTTTCATTGAGTTTCCATGTCCTTGCTTTAGTCATGGCCTGAGCTAGTGAGAGAGTAATTGTCACAGGGGCATGGTCTGAAATTGTTATCCGGTCAATAGTTGCTTCTAGTATTAGGTCTAGGGAGCTTTGGTCGACCAGTAGCAAGTCGATCCTGGTGTATATTTTATGCACACTGGAGTAGTAGCTAAAGTCCTTTTCAGAGGCGTGTAGTGCTCTCCAGCAGTCTACTAAAGTAAACCTCTGGAGGGACCTACGAAAGTGTCTCAAGAAGGCGAGTGAGTGGGACGATCTATTTGTTGAGGTATCTAGCGTGGGGTCTGGGCTGACATTGAAGTCCCCTCCCAGGATTAATCTACCCTCCCGGAATTCCGCTAGCTTAGCAAGGGCTTGATCTATAAAGGTAAGTTGTTGGGAGTTAGGTGCATATAATGTGGCGAACGTGTACGTCTGCCCCAGTATGGTGCCCTTCAAAAACACATAGCGACCCTGGGGGTCTATCACGTGTTCTATGTGTGAAAATTGACAGTTCTTGTGTATAGCTATGGCCGTGCCCCTGGCTTTAGGTCTAGGAGAGTTACACATGAACCATTGCGAGAACATATGGGTGGGCAGCTTGGGAATAGAAGCATCTGTAAAGTGGGTCTCCTGTAGGAACACCACTTGCGCCCTCAATCTCTTCAGTTCTAACCACAACCTATTGCGCTTGTTAGGGGAACATAGGCCTCTGACATTGTAAGAGACTACCTTAATCGTGGCCATGTTGCAGCAGAGGCGACTGTCCAGGCGACCTTTTCGTTGCAACCGAATCCGGTGGTGGTGGGGTTTAGGTTCCTTCCTTCCTGGTGAGAAAAAATCAGTTGGTTAAGTAGGGAAGTAAGAAAGGAGGAGCGGGTAAGTACTGAGGTGTACAAGATAATAGGAAAGGCTAGAGAACGAGAGAAAAAATAAAAAATAAAAAAAATGGACCAAAAACAAGTAAAAACAGTAGCAGAGGTATCGCAGGCCAGGCCTATAGTAATAGGCCTAGCTGACAGTTACACTTTCTCTAACAGGGCGTGCCCCCGGGGGACCCAGAAATCTGAGACCCCGGGAACCGTCCTGGTGTCCCTCTAGGGACTAACACCTAAGTAGGTGGGGCCTATACGGGAAACGTGGGCAACCACAGGGGGGACGTGGGGCCCGCGCCCCGTCCAGTCCATAAAATCTTGTTACAGGGTAACGATAAAGTGAACAGTTAACTTTCTTGAGCCAATTGGCTGCATACTCCTAGGGGCAGTTGTCGGCCAGTGTTGCTAGGTAGGAGTCAGCGAAAAGCAAACAAACGGGACGGGGGTAGTCATGTACCACCATCACCCAATTCCGCATATGTTCCCCTGTCCAGCATCCTCTCATGCGTGGGGCCTTTTAACTTGGCGTCTCAATCATGGATGTGCTCGGTCAGTTCCTTCAGTCAAGTCCCGCCAAAGGAGGGGGGGGTAAGGCACATCCATGGCGTTGTAGCTCGATGGCCGTAGGTAATGGATATCACTGCTAGGTTAGTCCCTAGACCCCGAGGGCCCTGGAGAGTATCCTCTTTCATGCCTTTGACGGCGCCTGGATCTCCTGTTGCCGGAGGTGGGTATCCATGGTTCTGGCACTTGTGGGGTCGGTATACTCAGGGAACTGCGCCAGTCTGGAAAGTCGACCTGCTCCAGCTCCAGTGTGTGTAGGAAGCGAGGGAGGTCATCTTTGGTTCGCAACACTGCCCATTTGCCGTTCTTAGATGCCTGCAGGCTAAACGGAAAGCCCCAGCGGTATGTAAGTCCTGCCGCCTGAATCTCAGACAATAGTGGTCGCAGGGCTCTGCGTTGCATGAGGGTTCTTCTGGAGAGGTCCTGGTAGAATGACAGGGAGGCCCCATCAAAATCAAAGGTTGGTCTGTTGCGCATCTTTTGCATTATGCGTTCCTTCAGCGAGTACTTGTGGAGTTTACAAATGACGTCTCTAGGCCTCTCGGGGTCATCTGATGGGGGCCTAAGTGCCCTGTGTGCTCTGTCTATCTCGATGGGAACAGACGCAGGTAGATTTAATATGTCACGGAATACTCCTTGCAGTGAGGGAATAATATCTTTGGGCCCAGTGGCTTCTGGCAGTCCGCGTATGCGGATGTTCGCACGTCTGCTGCGATTTTCCATATCGTCTAATTGGCAGATTAGAGCTTCAATTTGTTGGTCATGTGCGGATGCCCGTTCTCTTAACATGGCTACGGCAGGTATAGAGTCCTCAAAATTCTGTTCCAATGTCTCTATTCTATGGCCCAGCTCGGTCGTGTCACTTTTCAGTTGCTCAATGTCCTGTTTGAATGCTTTTTCCACTCTGCTGGTGAATTGTTCTAAGTCAGCCTTTGTGGGGAGAGACCATAGATGTTGCCTGATGTCCCTGTCCCATGTTAAGTCAGCCGCATCTGCAATCTGGCCCTGAGGTGATATGGAGCGAGGGGAGGCAGGGGGAGCAGTGTCACTTACCACCCTAGGAGAGGGGATGGGAGACATAGCAGGCTGTGTCCCCAAGGGAGGTTGTGCAGTTTGTTCAGCTAGCCGCGGTTGTGCAGAGGATGCACATGGCGATGGCAGTTCAGGCTGTACGGTTAGCTGTGGCAGTGTAGGTTGGAATCCTAGCGATGGCTGTGCAGGCTGAGTTGTGAGCGGTGTCTGTGCAGGCAGGGCCGCTTGTGTATGCTGAGCGGGCCGGGCCTCGTGGCGTTCCGGCGAGGCCGTTCGTTCCGGCGCCATCTTGGATTTCCCCTTCTCCTGCTGCTGGCGTGGGGTGTCCAAAAGGAAGGATTCCATCGATCCTTGGCGGGTTTGGTATGTCCTTTTCGGCTGGGAGGGTGTTCGCCGCCGCCGTGACATACCCTGAGCTTAAAAACGGGGGATAATCGCCCCTGTAGCTGCTTGTAAAAAGCGGGGGATAATCGCCCCTGTAGCTGCTTGTATAGCTGCGGACCGGACGGAGCTCAGGCAGGACACGTCCTCACTCCTCCATAGCCAGACCACGCCCAATACAACATAGAACAAAGAAGCATACAGCTGGAAACGTGATTCTATGCAAGATAGATTGGTCACTGCTGAGCTGCACCCAGATGCCCATGACCCCTCCCATTTGCCATCTCTGACCCTCCGCCTGTTTCATGACCATCTGCAATTGTCTGAAGTCACCAGTGTGAGTAATCTACCCTGCTGCCATGTTACTCAAGCCCCGGAAAGGATGACTGCCCTTTGAATTGTTGCCCCTTGTGATTGCGCTAGCCTGCGAATGTCTGTCCGGTTAACTGATGCCCTCATGATTGCAAGCCTGCAACCTATGCCCTGTGAACTGTTGAGGGCTGTATGGTTAATCCCTGCTGTAACTATCTGCTGTGTATTCTGGTGGGGGGAAAGCTGAAAGGCATGACTGGATACAATATACATGGGATTATCCTTTGCACATTGAAATAGTGTAGAGAGAAATCTCTTACATTTTCTAAGTTCAGCCTGATGGTTAAATGTAGAAAAACTAAAATTATAAGGCCTCTAGTAAGTTAGTAACAATAAATGGACTAGTTCATTTAGATAAACATCACATAACGAATCTACCAAGGAAAGCAAAACTCAAGAAAACAATTAGTTCTGAACATAATTTTTTTATTTTTAACAATAACTGAAAAAAAGAAAATAAAAAAAAATGAAATAATTTTCTCCCCCAACCTGGTGAGCAGATGCTGTAGGGACATATTTATCCCCGCCATCTGCTCACCAAGGTACCGAGTAGCCTCCAGTTGCCTCTGAAGGCTACGTTGGTACCTCTCCAGAGCCACATAGTGACGGACTGCCGGCGATTGTGGAGGGCCAAAGAGTGACATAGCCTCCTTGTTAAGGCATATTGTCTCTCTTGGACCTCCACACAGCGATTGTGGAGGGCCAAAGAGTGACATAGCCTCCTGGTTAGGGCATATTGTCTCTCTTGGACCTCCACAATGCGCTGCAGATATGCGTTCACATGTGGCTCTGGAGGGGGGATTTCTACAGTGGAGGGTGGAGAATCCTCACCAGGACACACTGGGGAGGAGGCACCAATGGGTGTGTCCAGGTGGGGGGATAGTGGAGGGTGGAGGGGAACATGCCCTGTAGAATCCGCTGGGGAGGAAGAACAATGAGCCCAACCACACACGGGCAGGTCTACACCTTCGTCCACTGGGTGGAGGTGAAGGACGAAGACTTCACCTGTGAAGAAAATAAATTACATTAGATAGATAATACAATACACATGGCTTCTTCACCCTAACCTTATATAAAGGCAATTATCTTCCAGCCCTTGTAGACAATCATGTAACATCTTGAGATCTTTTCACTTCTACATACCAGTTTTCCATTTTTGATATTCACTTCAGTGAGATGCACCTAATCATTTTGTGTGTAGAAGATAGTGGTGCCTGTGTCAATTCGCTGCGTCATCCCAAATTTGCAGAGCTGTACAGGAAGGTGTAGTACTTTACTGTACTCTGACCGGGGCGGAGCTGAGTGTCCTCCCTGGCCAGAGTACAAAGGGATTCCACTCTACACACCGAGCAGTGTAACTGTAAAGGGGAATCTCCCAAAAATATTTAACCGCTTGGTCACATGGCCGGCTGGAGAAAATATTAAAGTGTAATGGAGGCCAGTCACCACCACTAACTAATCTACCTCATCCAGACTGACTGTCGCAAATATAGAAGATCAGTTGCACTTGCAGAAAAACATATCAGCTATACCAGCTATTAATATTAAGTTACATTACACTCACCAAAGAGAAGCCATTCAAGCCATTGCATTAGGGATGACCTAATAAAAAGTTGTTTAATAAAATATAGCAGGCTACTTTTTAAATTTGATAATTTTGTGTGGCCACTAATTGAATAAGCCCCACTTCTGTTCTAGGCTAGGTAGATTACTCACTCCTGGTCTAGGCTAGGAGGTATAATAGAGAATTTACAATTACTGAACCTTCGATATCCCGACAGCCGGTGATTTATCTGCTCCCCTCTGCTACTGCAGTGGTCTGGTCTCTCCCTGAGCCGTCAAGACCTATGCAGGTCTTAATAACTGAGGGGTGCATGGAAATGTGTCCGACCACTGGGGATCCAAGAATCAGTATGTCTAAAACTTTTAAAACAAAAACCACTAGACAAAAATGAGCAGTTAAAGAAAAACGCCAGGGGTATATTTTAATATCAGTAAACAAAACAAACAGCCTTGCCAATGTGCAACACAATACACTCTGGAGTTTGAACTATAGCCTAAAGACTACATTTTTATAGATATTTGCCTGCACAAAGATCTACGAGGTCATTTACAATTTTTTGCTTTAGGCCCCATGCACACGAGACGCAGATGCAAACTCTGCTGAACGCGTGTTTTATAAAAAAAGCAGAAACCTGCGTTTAAAAACGCGCGTTTTGCTGTGTTTTCATGCCGCGTTTAGACGCGTTAGCGTCTATAAGCATTTGTAAAGATATCATCATATAGACCCTCCCCAAGCTCAGAAAACATGTATTATTAACTATTTCTGCCATTTTGATCAGAGTGAGCAGCAGCAGCAGAGAGAGCAGTTGTATACTTGCATTTGCCTCTCTTTCTGTGTTTTTTTTTTTTTAATGGATCCCATATTGAATACATGTCAGGAAATGCTCCTGATGTTGCTCTTATTGAGGGAGCAATGTCGTCGCAAATTTGCATGAGAGGTCCAGAATCAGAGCTTGTCGATATTGGACCCGTCCGTTGATGGCACAGCGAATGTCCGTTGGATATTTCACAAACATGTATGCATTTCACACACATGTATGCATTAGTGAGTATATATGCTCTATGAACTATCTAAACTAATTACGAAATTTTAAACCAATTTTTCTAGTATTTTTTTATGGTTTACCATCATATTTCTGAGTTTTCTGGTCCAAAAAATGAGGTTCCTTTAAAAAGGCTTATAAACGCAAAAGCGGCTAAACGCAGGTGCCTGCGTTTAGCCGTGTTTAGCGTCTGAAACGCGGAAAAGCAAAGTGTCTGAAAGCATTTTTTTGCTTCTGGAAAAACGAGGTTAAACGCAACTGCATAAAAACGGGAAAAAACTAGACTGTGTACATGGACACATAGGATAACATTGCATGCGTTCAGGTGCAGTTGAAAAAAGTGTCCAACTGCCTCTGAATGCGCGTTTAACAGCGTCTTGTGTGCATGGGGCCTTAGATGATGCCAAAGAGGAGGCACCAGACATCATGAGGAAAGTGTTAATGCATGCATTAGGGGCATGCCAGAGATTGAACATGTCCAGGGACTGAAAGCCAATAGCTGGAGATTCTTGTCTGACACACCCCCTCCAGCCTGCTGTGTTATTCACGATGATTGATTATGATTAATAGTGATTGGCTCAGACTGGGAATCTGAACTGCAGCAAGAAGGTGGCGTGATCAGGGAAGTGACACTGAGGAAGTAACAAGCACAGGTCACGCTAACACTAATATAATTAATAATTCCAGCTAAACTGAAGCCTTGCAGAATAAATCATAACCATTTCTAGACAAGGTATGCCATCAGCATTTCATATTTAAAATACTAGATTTGCCTGGAAAATACTAAAAAAGTTGTACTTACTCCCTGGATCTGCCACGTCTGGCTGTTCACCTTCTTCCAGTGCATCTCCAGCAGACTCTACAGGGCAGGTCTCCTCCACCTCCTGCTCAGCCTCAGCAGCTGTTGATTATGATTAATATAGAAAAGAACATTAGAATCTGCAGTGTACAACAATCTCACAAATATTAGTACAAAAACATTGAAACATGTATGATCACTCAGCAGCAGATACCAGCAAGATTATACTAACTTACATGTGGGCGTTGCCGCCTCAGCCTCCTCCTCCTCAGTCTCCCCCTCTGACTGGATGACACCTATTTAATATAAAGGAGAAATGATGAACGTTACAATGTTCAAGCTTCAAAGAAATTACTATAAATATATACTGTATATAGATATATAGATAAAATTAATTATCCATTAGCATGGCAATACAAAAAAAAAAAAAATCATAAAAAAAAAAAAAAAAAAAAAAACAAGGCACTTACCTGTCCTGGTTCCAGCGGCGAGTGCTAGGTGCACCGCCACTGATCAGGCGCCTCAGTTCAGAGCGGCGACGTTCTGTCAGATTATGTAAGTTACGCAAGCGATTGCGTTACCTAACAGAACGTCGCAGAGGCTCTACCTGTCACTGCTTGAGCGAGAAGCAATGACACTGGAATCGACAATGGAAGGCTGGACAAATGGAAAAGGACCCACTGTATTAGTGTCACTACTACTGTACTTACTGCACGTGGAGGACGTGGAGGACTCCTGCTCCTCTGCCCTCCGCTTCTGGCCACGCTGGGCCTGGATACGATCTTTAAATAAAATCAAACACAACATGGTAAAATGTCGGATGCTTGACAAAAAAAAATGTATTGCACAATGCAATGCTGACACCAACCTTGTTGAGACAGGAGCTGGGTGATCTCATCCTCCCCTACAGCTGCTAACAGCTCCGCCTCATGGGGGAGGAGAGCCACCTGCTTCCCTCTGCAACCCGCCTGGCTGCGTCGTTTACGCGCTATGGAACTGCAAAACAAAAAGAGAAGAGAAACGGGTTCCATAATTAAACTACAATTGTGATCTGAAAATTACATCAACAATTTAAACAATTGTAGAATGAACCCGTAAAATGAAACAATGCAAATGGAATTTTTGGATTAGGCACATTTTTTTCACGTAGCACAAGATTTGCAGATTTTTTTATTAACCAAATTTATTTTAAGAAAAACTTGCTTTTTTGGTGCACAATATAATATAAAAAGACAGGATTGGGATTGTGCCGAGTAAATATAGATGTCCAGTCCACCTTTCTAATTAGGCGCTTGTGTGAATTGTGTATGGTGTAAATTTCCTTTCTTATTTCTTTTGCAAAGCATTAACCACTTGTGGATGTGGACCCCTCCACATATGGCGGGTTCGCAAGCTGGTTAAGTCCAGCCACCGTAACAACAATTTTATTTTATTTATTTTTTATATTATTTAACTCTTTTTTCAATAACAAAAAATGTAAAACCCAGCGGTGATCTAATGCCACCAATAAAAGATCTATATGTGGTGGGAAAATGGCATACATTTAATTTGGGTAGTACATCGCAGGAGCGTGCAATTGTCAGTTAAAGCTGCAGCATGCTATGGCCTTGTCATAAAGGGGGCGTAACCTACAGCTGGTCAAGTGGAACTTAAAAGCACTTACTGCTCAGTTTAGTGATAACTAAGAACAAATAACGGCCATGGAAATATTCCTCTTACAACGATCATGGCGATAATATTTATGCGCAAACTATGCTTTCATGTGTAGGCAAGGCACACCTATGCGCAAATTAGGTTTTTCACAAGAGGGAGGATAAATTGAAAATGATTTATTCCTTTAAAAAAAAAAAAAAAAAAAAAAAAAAAAAAAAGTTTTACTTAACTTTACTGACATCACATGTGATAGCAATAATATATGTGGGGGGGGGGGGCTTGTTTTTGGGCATAATATGTGATTTTTAACCATTTGCTGACCGGCTCACGCCAATACATCGTCAGAACGGCATGGCTGCGCAAAGTAACATGACATCGGGACCCGCAGACTCGATGTCCGACAGGTGACGGCGATCGTGTCACAGAGCTGAAGAACAGGGAGATGCCAGTGTAAACACAGCATTTCCCTGTTCTGCCTAGTGACAAGATAGTGATCTTCTGCTCCCCGTCATCAGGAGCAGCGATCAGTGTTGTGTCACTGGTAGTCCACCCCCCTCAGTTAGAATCACTCCCTAGGACACACTTAATACCTTCAGCACCCCCTAGTGGTTAAACTCTTCCCTACCAGTGTAATTTTTTTACACAGTAAAATAAGTGCATTTTTAGAGCTATGATCGTTGTATAAATACATAATGGTCCCAAAATGGCATCAAAAGTGTCCGATGTGTCCGCCATAATGTCGCAGTCACGATAAAAAAAAAAAAAAAAATCGCTGATCACCATTACTAGTAAAAAAAATTATTAATAAAAATGCCATAAAACTATCCCCGATTTTGTAGACGCTATAACTTTTGCGCAAACCAATCAATAATCGCTTATTGCAAATTTTGTTACCAAAAATATGCAGAAGAATACGTATCGGCCTAAACTGAGGAAAACTTTTTTTTTTTTTATATTTTTTTGGGAATACTTGTATAGCAAAAAGTAAAAAATGCTTTTTTTTTTTTTTAATTGATGCTTTTTCTTTGTTTATGGCGCAAAAAATAAAAACCGCAGAGGTGATCAAATACCACCAAAAGAAAGCTGTTTGTGGGGAAAAAAAAGGACTTCAATTTTGTTTGGGAGCCGCGTCGCACGACCGCGCAATTGTCAGTTAAAGCGACGCAGTGCCGAATTGCAAAAAGTGGCCTGGTCATTTGGCAGCCAAATCCTCCGGGGTTGAAGTGGTTAAAATGTAAAAAAAAAACGTTACTTACCGTTTAATGTCGCTGAATTTTTTGCGGCAGGCAGTTGGGTCACGCCCATGATGGTACATCTCCTCAACTTTTTGGGAGATCTCCTCCCACTTCTTACGTTTCCACTGCTGAGTGGTATCCCTGGAGCGGGGGCCACACAGCTGCATCCAGCAAGGGAGCGTTTCCCTTACAAGGACCTGGGACTCAACATGAGTCCACATAAGGTTATGCTTCCTGCTGGTTGCAGCTTGTGTCCCCCTTCTGCGCTGCTTTCTGGATGATGGTGGGGATGGGGAAATTGCTGCTGCTGCCTCCATAGATGGCCCAGGAACGTCCTCAATGGGTTGCCGCCATATCCGTTGCTTAGTTTCACTATATCTGCTGACTGCCGACAGAATGACACAGCGTCCAACGTGAACGACGGAGATTCGACAAAGCAGCGAAAATCAGCGGTTTATGTGTCTGTAGTTATAATATTCAGCGGAGCATCAAAATTGTACAGCGCTGCAATCGTACATTTCCGGGGTCAAATGCTCCGCTTATAGGCTATAGAAAAATTTGAATGTTGGTTGACTAGTAAATATAATCAATAAATACAATTATTACTAGTCATACAACATTAGAATCCTACTATACCTTGTAGTCGAAATATTCGACCGGGAATGTACGATTGTAGCGTCATATTGAGTTTAGATGCTCCGTCGAATCTTCTTTAAACATTCGACAGACCATAAGCCTTCAATGACAGATTCGACCTTAGTTAATTTGGATTTTCGGATGAATGCAATTTTTTAACGAAAAACGAAATAAATAAAAACGAATTTCGGGAGTAACTAAATCAATTTATTTTTCGGACGAAAACGAAATTCCGAAACAAAATATTCCAGTGTGCACATGTCTAGTGTATACACTGCTCCTGCCCATTGAAATCAATGGGGCAGCGCGGCTAAATCGCCGGCATAGCACTGTTGCAGCGGTGCTTTTAACCCTTTTTTGGCCAGTGGTCTATCACATACTAGCACATCATGACATGGTCTTTCATGTATTTAATTTTGAGGAGGTTATTCATTTAAAAAATAAACTAATAAAATTTACGTTTGGAACCAAGCGGTTTGCATTATTATTAAACTTTTATACAAAAACATTTTTTTTTAGAAATACAACTTAGATACCTTCTAGAGAATAAAATTGCAATACTGTTTTTCACACCGTATTTGCGCAGCGGCTTCATGCAGCTCACTGTAAAGTTAGTCCAATTTTTTTATATATTGTGAAAGATAATGTTACGCCGAGTAAATTGTCACATGTCACGCTTGTCTATGGCTATAATTATTTTATGATCACATGTGTGGTTTGACCACCGTTTTCATATGCGGGCGCTACTCACGTATGCGTTCGCTTCTTGCAGTCGGGACGGGGCGCTTTAAAAAATTTTTTTTTTAGTTTTTCTTATTTATTTTTCTTGATTTTATTTATTTTTACACTTTTTTAAAAAAAATTTAATTGGCTCACTTTTATTCCTATTACAAGGAATGTAAACATGACAGGTCCTCTTAAATATGAGATCTGGGGTCAAAAAGTCCTCAGATCTCATATTTGGACTTCAATGAAAAAAAAAAAAAAAAATGTCATTTAAAAAAATGACATTTGAAAATTATGGGCGGAAGTGACGTTTTTGACGTCGCTTCCGCCCTCCTATGGTATAGAGATGAGTGGCAGCCATCTTAGCGTCACTCATCTCTATGCACATCAGGGGAAAGGACCCGATCGCCTCCGCCGCTGCCGACGGTTCCGGTAAGCGGCGGAAGAGCGGCGGGAGGGGGGGGGCACCTCTCCCGCCGCCGATAACGGTGATCTCGCGGCGAATCCGCCGCGATGACCACATTATCGGACAGCCGACCGGCGCCTGAAGAGATGGATATCTCGGTTGTGGCAGCAGCTGCTGCCGTTACCGAGATATCCCTCTTCAAAAAAGGGACGTACATCGTCGTGCGCCGGTCGGAAAGTGGTTAATTACTCTTTGCTCATAAGCTCCTGAGATGTCACTGTGTGCAATTTTATGATCTGAGGTGATTTCTTGCAGTCGTTTTTGATATATACACTTTAATTTTTTACTTAGTTTGATGATTTTTTTTTTCAAGCTGTTCTTTTTCACGGTGCTTTAGATTGGACCACCCCTTCCTTAACTGATCCTTGGATCTTTCTACATCATGTTTATTTTTTTAGCAATGCAATGACTTTATCCATGATGATGGCCTTTCTTCTGTTCGGTTTTTCATAGTTCTCCAGTTTGCCATCAAAATCATTCTTCTCGAGAATATAGACCATGTCCACCATCTCACTTCTTGACATTGGAGTTGCTTTTGTTTTGTATCCAGGTCTGGCAGTATGTGCCTTTTTGCCCTCCACGTCCACTATTTTCTCAATGCTGCCAGTGAGGACTCGTGGCTGTGTTGCAGGTGTCAGGAAGATTGCACGTTCACACATCAGAAAGGGGCGGGGCAACATACACATGACCAGTGTGTAACGTACGGATTGAACGTTGTGACGTTCGTTGATACTAGCCAAGGACAAGAGCATGAGTTTACACCATGCACGAACGCTATTTATACACAGACGTAGGTATCTTTCAAACCATGTTTATTAATACTGGCTTCTGTATTAAATTGCAAAATCTTTTTTTTTTATTCAAGTTCTGTGTAAATTAAGGCCTTGTTTATTGGCAGAAATCAGTGCATATTGTGAGGTGATAGCATAATGTATATGTAGGTCTGATGAAAAAGATAGGAATTATTTAGAATATTTACATTTTATTTTGCAGGCAAGATGGTGGACAGGTTTACAAGCCCAGAATTCTTGGCACAATTCATCGATATGTACAAGCAGATGCCATGCTTGTGGAAGACAAAATCTAAGGAGTACTCCAACCGTAATAAAAGGCACCAGGCCCTCACTAAACTTGTTGAACTGTGCAAACCTTTTTTTAGTTCTGCCGACTTGAACTATGTTCGCAATAAAATTGCTAACCTAAGAACTGTTTTTTAAAAGGGAACGCAATAAAATTAATGATTCTCAAAGATCTGGAGCAGGAGGCGATGATATATATGTTCCCAGACTATGGTACTTTCAAAGCCTGAGATTTCTAACAGATCAAGTAGATGCAAGATCATCAATATCTACTCTTCCTTCGACCTCCGGTACTCTACCATCCACCTCTGTGGATTTTGAACAAATGTCTCCTGAAATACAGTTTGAGGATTCAGAGGACATACCACAGACACAGGTATTAACAAATATTTGGCTTTTTACATGTTTTCTTACATCATGGTTTGCATCATGGTATTTTTTTGCAATACTATAATTTCCCTTTTTTTGACTAGACAACACAGGCAAATGAATCACCAGAAGACTTGAATGTGTCCACTTCGAACACACCAGTGAAAACTTCAATCACAAGTATGACCACTTTGATCACACCTGTGACTAGGCCTCAGAAGAGGAAGAGACTTGGATGCCACTACATCTTTTATGACGAAGGCAAGCGCTGCTCTTCAAAAGAAAACAGATGTATTTGACGCTTTGGGCATTATAACAGCAGACAAGATGAGAAGCATGTCGGTGGAACAATGACAAATTGCTGAAATTGTAATGCTTGAGATGCTGAAATAAAGGAGTTAGAGGTGAGTTAACTAGAAAAACGATAATTATGGAGTCGGATTCATCTCCATCATCAAAACAACAATCACAACACGTTGCTCATGGATCAAATCATCCTGGTGCCCAATGGCAATACATACAGCATGAACATCAAATTCCACCTTGGTCACAAGACTTTATTTAAAACATAACACTCATTAATATGAAACTACAGTTGCACATAATTAGAGTTCATTTGTTTTGGATGTTATCAACATTATGTTGTGAGAATTAAACGTGTTCTTTTTTTTATGTTGACCACCAGGTCTATTATAATGCATTTATATTGTTTGTGAGATATCAGCAATGTGGATTTCTTGTGGTTTCATTACAACTACTTCCAGTCTACATACATAACCATTGTCCCTTTTAGAAGATTTCCCCTCTGCTTTTCTGGGCTTCTGGAATTCTTTATGATAACGGTAAACATGTCAAATAGGGGGGTGAATCTCCTACATGGGGGTGCAGACAGCTAAAAAAAAAAAATGGACATTTTCTTTTAGTAGTATAGTTCTTTAGTGAGTGACAAACACAAAAATTCTGTGTTATAAGTTTAAATGTAATGTTTATTATAGTAAAAATGTATAAAATATTGGGCACATGTAGAAGCACAGAGATTTAATAATCATGATCTGATTTAAAAATATTCTGCAAACTTTATTATTCTTTATTTTATTTGTTTTTTGGGTAACAATTAGTACAGTGCAATTAATAATTTACATAATAAATATAATTATATCCTATTTTCAAGGAATATCCTGATTTATAATTAACAATATTATCATCTGTTGATTGATTCTTGAGGAATATTATGATTGGCTACAGGCGAGTTTCTGTTCGTATATAGGAGCATTTTCACAGTATGATCATTGTTTACATTCTCCCATCTCCTTCCGGGTTATTTTCGTGTTTTAGATCATGCGTGGTGTTTGTCTATTGACTTTTAGTGGACGCATACTGTACTGTACTGAATCGTTATCGGCAGTCAAAAGCTGTGTACTAACAATCAGATTATCGAACGAACTATCCGAATGCGATTTTTATCATCCGATAATTGGAATGTGTGTATGGGGCATTAGATCAGTCAGACCACAATTGAAGATTTTCACCACAATCATCTACTTTATATATGTTTCACAAGCTTTGTCACACATGGAATTGTAACGGACTGGGATTTATATGGTCACATAAAAGACAAAACAGACACCCCAAAGTACATATTCATTTATTTTATTTTATTTCTAAGCAAAGAAATACCATCCTACTATTCTATCAACAACCAGTAGATGGCAGAGAAGGTACACAGAGTCTATATAAGGCCACACACCCTGTGACTGGAAGTTAAACTACTTCCAGCTATAAAGATCAGTGGTCATATCTGATGCCGTTTGTGTAATTCTTTGCAGGTATGTACTTTAAATCGTTTCTAATCTGTGTTAAACTGTGATAGAAAGATTCCTAAGCATCTTGAGCAGATGCAGGAAAAGTTTCAGCAGATTTTATGCAATAATTTTGCTGTAATTAGAAGTTCAGAACAGCATCTGTGAGGAACAGTGAAAACGGCACAAAAGCATGAAAATACTGTATTAGTCAGAGCAAATGTCTATTGTAAGCACTAAACTGTTATACATAGGTATATTTAAACCTGATTTATGCAAAGTTACATAAATTTAGAAAGCACATTTTGAAAACTGGTATTAAAATGGGTAAAAAAAAACTATAGTCGCATGTGTGGAGGCTCCCGGGATGGCTGTGTAAGCCTGGAGCTCCACACAGCGCTAGCCATATAGCTTTAATAAGCAGCGGGAAGAGGCTGACAGGATTTCCCTAAATAACAGGAGAAGGCAGCAGATATCACAGGGCTTCTTCATATGCCGGGAAGACATTCCAGAGGAACCCAGGGTCCTGAGTTTGAGCTTTTTGAAAAGCGGGACATATCTAAAATGGCAGCATTACCTCAGACAGGTGCACAGACTGCAGCTGAAATCTCCACAGCAGCCAGGCAAGTTGTTCTCCCTGTGACCCTCACATATGTACCTCAGTTACAGAGTGCAGCTACCTCTCTCAACACTTCATTGCCTGAAAACACAGTATCCCTTACTCACCCAGACTTTGAAGGGAACATCAAGAGCCTGTGCTGCTTGTGTAGAAGCAATGTTCCTGACCTGTTTTTTAAACTTTCTGAATTGTTTGATAAAGTTTTAACCCTGAATGCTGAAAGGATCACAGGGGAAATCCGGGCAAATTTCCAAAATCTGGGAACCAGGATTGATCATATAGAACACAAGTTGGATGTTACCATTTCTAGGGCAAACCAACATTCTGACCAGTTGCATTTTATGCAAGAACAGCTTGACACAGCCCAGACTCGGATCGACGAACTTGAGAATCGTCTGAGGAGGGACAATTTTCGGATTAGAGGGATACCAGAAACTGTTTCTGACGTACAGGCTGCAGTTCAAGAAGTTATCAAATCCCTTATACCTTCGGTCCCGGTACATAAATTGGAGTTGGATAGGGCACACAGATCCCTAGGCCCTCCCAGGAAAGATGGATCTCCGAGGGATATTATAGTAAAACCACACTTTTACTCAATAAAAGAAGAAGTAATGAAACGTTCCCGCCAACAGGACCAGATACAGTACCAAGGGAAAGTCATACAAATTTTTGCTGACATTTCCCCAAACACCATTCAAAAAAGATGATCCTTGAAACCCCTTTTGACAGCCCTCACCAAGAAGGACATTAAATATCACTGGGCCTTTCCATTCGCTCTGAAATTTACTTATAACGGTAAACAGACATTCTGCATTTTTCCAGAGGGAAAGCGCCTGTTACTGGATCTGAAGATCATTACCCACGATTCGGAGATGGATACATCAACCGCACAGCAGGGATCTGCTAAACGCCAATCTCCACTAAGCCCAACCTCTCAACTATGGAACAAGGCTAAACACAAGAAAGTCAAGGATAACTCCCCTCCCTGATGTGGGGACGTATAACACACCTGTATTTAAATCTTCTTTTCTTTGCCTTGTTACTTAGGCAGAAAATGTTGTTTGATCTTCAATCTTGAAGTTGAACTGACTTTTTCTTATCACACATGACAATTGATGGAGTTTAGTTTAGATTTCTGCACAATGTTTCTATACCAAGAGTGCACCTGATACTTAATAACCTTGTCAGTTTGGCCTCACCCCTATTTACTTTATCTCCCCCAGTTTGTTCTTTTAGAATGCTATATAAAAGATGTTACAGAGATTTCTGCACATTTGAATGTTCTAGGGGTTTTTTTTTTTATGTGCTGTCACTGGCTGGAGCTGATGCATTGCGCTCCCACCTACTACTCAGGCAGTTTTTTTCTGCTCTGTGTGGTGGGGATATAGCCCTCTGTATGGGCTATGCAATTATTTTTGTTATGAATGAGGGGAGGGAGTCTTCCCCCTCACCTCATTCCGGGCTATGGCCTTATGGTATTAAGCAAACTGCTGATATTTTATTTTTTTCGTTTTTTCTTCTTCTCTTTCCTTTCTATCTTCCTTTTTCTCCTAGCCTGCCCGTCAATGAGATGTTGCTTCAGGATGTTCTCGGATATATTGACCCTTATAATAGGGGATGATCCTATTATGTATTTAGTTACTCCTTTATGTACTGAGGGAAGTGGATATAGGGTGGTCATCGCTCTCTCCCTTTTGCTCCATGGCTAATAATAATTCTACTTGTTCTCCCTTACGCATAATATCTCATAACACTCAGGGGTTAAATTCCCCAGTCAAAAGAAGGAAGGCCTTTCAAGTCTATCGTACTCGTCGCATTGATGTGGTCCTCCTTCAGGAGACTCATTTTCCTCAGCAATTTACCCCCTCGTTTTTACATGCACACTTTCCCACATTTTATTTGGCAAATGCGGAAAACAAAACAAAGGGGGTGGCGATTTCTATTTTCAAAACACTGCAAATTTCACTTTAAAATGGAACACAGAGACCCAGAGGGGTTAAAGGTATGATTGAGGATAAAATATATACATTTATTTCTTACTATGCTCCTAATAGAGGACAGCTACAGTTCTTCCGACAGATGTTCAACATCCTTGACCCATTTATGGAAGGTGTCATAATTATGGGGGGTGACTCTAATACAGCCTTTGATACTAGTCTAGATAAATCTAAACCACTTAAAGCTCAATCAATTAGTCCTAGGAAATCTAGTGTACAAATTGCACGATTGATCTTTCAATCGAGACTAACGGACATTTGGAGGGAACTAAATCCAACTGCACAAGATTTTACACACTTCTCAAACCCACATTTATCTTATTCCTGTATAGATCATATCCTGCTCTCAAAGCACCACATTCCATTGGCTATTTCATCATCTATTTTAGAAGTATCCTGGTCAGATCATTCCATGGTTCTATTGGTTTTGGGTAAAGATAATCATGGACAACAAGCCTCTCATTGGACTCTCAATCAGTCTATTTTAAGAGATCCCGGCATGGTATCGGAAATACAGGAGGCTCTGCGGGAATACTTTCGCCTTAATGATGTGGAAGATGTTTCGGCAGAGACTCTATGGGCTGCACATAAGGTGACCATTAGGGGTAAACTAATTCAAATTGCAGCAAGACGTAAGAAAGAGAGGATGAGAGACATAGAAAGAATGGAGAGAGACTTTATTTCTCTGAGCAAATTTTTTTTATATCCAAACAACTTTATTTAAGTAAAACAAGACATATACAGTTCAAGTGTCAACAGTCAAATACTTCAGTTACAATGAAAAGCCCTCATCCCTCCTTCCCACCTTCCCGGTGTATCAATATACAGACATTATTATTCTTTTTTTCCCTTTGTCCCTGACCCACCTCCTTTCTACACATCAACCGTCTCCTCCCCCCTCACTACCATAGGTACATATCTACGGCATATTACAAACAGTAAGTCAATTACACATTTTATTTTCTGTCTCCTGATTATAGCATGTTCAAACCAGTTTACCCATTATTAAATTCCACCCAGGAGCCTGTCCAGAACCATATCGTCCGGGGCCAGGCCCGGAGTGTCTAACCACGGTCCCCAGAGCTTCTCAAATTTCTGTGGGCAGCCTCTATGCTGATAAATTATCTTTTCCATTCTGAGAGTGTCTCCTATCTTTGAGATCCATTCTTTGCGAGTGGGTGGCAGTTCCGACTTCCAGTGCATCATTATCAGTTTACGGGCCATAAACAAGGCCCTGGACAGGACCTCTCTTACGTGAGGTTCCCATTCCATTCCGTCTAACAGATTCAGGATGCAGCATCTGGGGTCCCACGGGATTGACACCTGGAACACTGCGTTCAAGGTGTCTATCACCTCCCTCCAGTATATGTGGAGTTTGGGGCACCGCCACAGCATATGTATCAGATCTCCATGGTCTCTTTTGCATCTAGTGCAGCAAGGATCAGGTGATAAGCCCATTTTGTGTAATCTAAGGGGTGTATAGTATATTCTCAGTATAGTGTACAGCTGTGTAAGTCTTTGTGCTACATTCAGCGAGCATACGGCCACTGACTGCAGTACCTCCTCCCACTGTTCACCGTCCAGAGGCCCCACATCTAGTTCCCACTTGCTATGTACAGTCAGAGGATGCTTCGCTAAGAATCTGTTAAGTAGTATAGTGTAGCTCTGCGAAATGAAGCCTTTAGAGACTTCTGCTGCCTTGAGCTGGGAGAGGAGGGGCAGGTCATCCATCCGCCACTCAGAGCCCCTTGATTGGGCCCTGAATGCGTGTTTAAGTTGCAAGTAATAAAAATGCATGTGCGCAGGCAGCTGAAATCTCTCTCTTATGGTATCGAAAGGCAGAAGGTTGCCATTACTAACTATCTGTGCAAGATAGATCACGCCACTCCTCTGCCACCTCTTCCCATGTTGTAGTTTAGCAAGTTCAGGGTATGAGTCATTTTCCCATATGGGGCTGTATTCACTAAAACCTGCCGCCCCCTGAAGGTACTTGGTCTTATTCCACACCTTTTGTATGAGACTATATGTAGGGAAGCTTCTTTGTGGTTTGTCAAATGCCAACGCTTCAAGCGCGGTTGGGACAGAGTTTCCCCCCACGGTGTGAAGCATTATGGTCTCTGAGGCGCTGGGGACATGGTCCCCCTGATCCCCCTCAGGAACCATGGTACCTATCAGGTGTTGCATCTGGGATGCCAGATAATAAAGCCATGGATTCGGCAGAGCTAGTCCACCATCCTCCTTGGAGCGTTGTAGGTGCTCTAGTTTTATTCTGGGGGGGCGAGATTTCCATATTAACTCCCTAAAAATAGCATTAATTATTCTAAATGTTTTCAATGGGATCATCACCGGGGAATTATGTAGCATATATAGCAGTTGGGGCATGAGAATAATTTTTATGAGATTTACTTTGCCGGCAACTGACATACACAAGGAATTCCACGTCTTAACCCTATGACGGAATCTAGTCAACAATGGAGCTATATTGAGCACGCCATAGTCCCTAATCTGAGGGGTCACCTGTATCCCCAAGTACTTGAAGGAGAGAGCGATAGGTATTTCTCCCACCCGCCCGTCCTGCTGGGGTGGGGGCTCGTCTATGGGCATAAGTGCAGACTTGGACCAATTAATCTTGAGTCCTGAGAACTCACCAAATCGGATCACTGCCTCCATCGTATTGCGCAGAGATTGCTCTGTGTCCCCCAGCAGGATCATAGTATCGTCTGCATAAAGCATCACCTTTTCCTGCCGGTTGCCATAGCAGAAGCCAGTGATGCCCTGATGATCCCTAATCCTGATAGCCAGTGGCTCTATTGCCAGGGCAAACAGCAGGGGGGACAATGGGCACCCCTGCCGCGTGCCCCGGCCAAGTTCAAATGGCAAGGACAGCTTACCAGCCTCCCGAATGAACGCCTTCGGACAGTGGTACAGCAACCTCACCCAGGAGATATATCCATCTCCGAAGCCGAAACGCCTCAGAGTCTCCCAGAGATATGGCCACTCAACACTGTCGAACGCTTTCATAGCGTCTAATGACAAGAGAGCCCTCTTGCCTACATTGTCAGCAGGTGATTGCATGTTGAGGAAAAGCCTCCTGAGGTTTAGCGCTGTCGATTTGTTTGGCATAAAGCCCGCTTGATCTGCATGGACAATGGACTGAACCACTGTATTCAGTCTGAGAGCCAACACTTTAGCAAGTATCTTTATGTCAGACTGAAGCAGGGAGATCGGCCTATACGATGCCGGGTCCACTGGATCTTTGTCAGGTTTTAAAATTAGTACAATATGAGCCTCAGACATGGAAAGGGGCAGTGCACCTGTTTCGCTGGCCGCATTAAATACCGACAGCAGTTTGGGGAGTAGTATCTCAGAATAGTGTTTATATATCTCCATGGGGATCCCATCCCCCCCCCGGGGCCTTAGAGTTAGGAAATGTAGCTACCGCATCCTGTATCTCCTCCAGCGATAGTGGGGCATCTAGAGCTTCCCTCTGTGCCTCTGTAAGCGTAGGAAACAATATGTCATCTAAGTAGTTTGCCAGTTCCTCTGCACCATAGTTCGAGGAAGGGCGGTATAGGTTTTGATAAAATTCTGCTAGTGTCTGAATTACCAAGTCGGAGGCATGCACCAATTGTCCCCCTATAGTCCTTATAGTACCAATCACTGGAGACCTTTGCTCAGAGTTAGCTATTCTAGCCAAGAGACGCCCCGTCACTTCGCCTTCCTCAAAGAAGGCAGTCCTAGAAAAGAACCGCTTCTTCTCCGCCGATGAGGCCAGCAAATGGTCATAGGCAGACTGTGCCGCCTGCCAAGCCCCCTTTGTGGCCTCAGAGGGGTCCTGCACATAGTTTGTCTCCAGAGAGTGTACTTGCTGCTCCAGAGCTTCTCTGAGTGACTCGGAGCGTCTCTTAACCTTCGTAACCTCCTTACTCAGCAACTTTCTCAGAAATACTTTAAACGCTTCCCATTCAAGGAGCACTGATGCTAAATCTGGTTGTAGAGTAAAAAATTTGGATATGCCGCCTTCCACCTCCTCTGGGGCGGTGAGTAACTGGAGCCAAAAGGCATTAAACTTCCATGGAGCTCTGGGGAGTGTGGACAGACATGCTACAGTTAATGTGACCACCAAACACGAGTGATCAGACACACATCTAGGTTTATAAGATATATCAGCCACCGAGGGGAGCATAGCACAGTTTCCCACCGCCATGTCTATCCTGGACAGTGACCCGTGAGATTTTGAAAAACATGAGAACTGTTTACTGGAAGGATTCCGCTGGCGCCAGACATCCACCCAGCCCACCTCCCGTAGCAATCTGGCCAAGGGGGTCACTCTCGGTGGGTTACCAGGTCCCGGTACTGGGTGTTTGTCTAGGGCCGCGTTCAACCAACTATTAAAGTCCCCCACTATCAGCAGCGGGAGCTCCGGCCTCCCCCCCAGAAATTCCAGGAGAAGCCGAAGTACCCGGGCATCAAACGGGGGAGGAATGTATACACAAGCCAAAATACATTTCAATATACCTATACGGCAATGCAGAAAAACAAATCGTCCCTCAGTGTCTACTTTTGAAGCATATTCCTGGAAGTCAAGGGATCTGTGCACCACTACACTCACCCCCCGGGAAAAGGAGGTGTGGGTGGAGTGGTACGCCCAGCCTATCCATGGATACTTCAGGCATCCCCTTGTGGCACTCGTAAAGTGCGTCTCCTGCAAACATATCACTGCAGGGAAAAACTTTTTTAGGCACGTAAATACCATTGTGCGTTTGAGGGGGGAGTTCATGCCCCTAATGTTCCATGAAATTACAGCTGCAGTAGCCATCTTGTGTGGGGAGGTAATAGCACGCCTGGGCCCCTGGGCCCCCCAACATGTGGCCAGAGGTCGTAGGCAATTAGAGTGGGACAATAAAAGTCAGTTGTATCATCTGGGTGGGAGAGGGTCATTTCCGGACTTGCACTTGAACTGCAATCATTAGTATGCTTCAAACTGCATACCAGCCCAACTGGGCCGTGTACCAAAACTTTTGACTGTGCTCGTTGTACCCGAGACCTGTGGGTGTTTCTCAGGATACATAAGGATCTTGAGGCCCCCATCTTGGTACGCCTCATTTCAAACTTCGCCAACATGGCCAACCTTCTCATACCTGTTCTGCCGGATGGTGGGGCAGCAATACAATTCTGCTGTATCTCTGCAGGAAACCACTTACCCCCTTTTGGCATACGGGAGGGTGCATGCATCTCAGAAATTCACAGTTCTCTTCCTCGCTTTTTAAACATGGTAACAGTGTTCCCCGGCAACTAGGAGAAAAATAAGTGGGCACCTGGGTGTCCAATGTTACTATCATAACAAGATTCATCCAACTAGTCCTGCAATCATTGCTGTTACATGTTAATGCCTTAATGCAGCATTGTTAAGTTACCGATCATAGTGCCCATAGAAAGTCAGTCACCCTCTGCCTCAGCACGGCGGTGGCGCAAGGCTTGTTCGTTATGGTCAAGCCAGGTTGTCGCTTCCCTGGCCGAATCAAAAAATTGTGCGTGACCATCTGCAGTCACTCTTAGTTTTGCAGGATACAGCATGGCGTATGGTAGTTGCAAGGCTCTCAGGCGTTTCTTCACCTCTCCAAATTTTGCTCTGGCCTTCTGGACTTCAGCTGAGAAGTCCGGGTAGAATGACACCCGGACACCATTAAACTTGACGTTCGCCTTTTCTCGTGCGCAGCGCAGGATTGCCTCTCTGTAGTGTAACAGCTTGGCCAGCATGGATCTGGGGGGAGCCCCCTGTGGGGGGGGGCTACCTGGTACTCTGTGGGCCCTTTCCACTGTGTAAAATGGGGAGAAAGAATCCCTGCCAAAGATCTCAACAAGCCAGTTTTCCACAAATGTAGTGGGGTCTCTGCCCTCTGATTTCTCAGGCAAACCAACAATACGCACATTGTTCCTGCGTAAGCGATTCTCGGAGTCCTCAGCTCTGTTGTATGTATCTTGCGCCAGTCTATGTGCAGCCCTGGTCTCCCGCACTAAGGGGGGTAATTTATCCTCAATGTCGCTGACTCTGCACTCCACAGCGGTGGCCCTTTCCCTCAGTTTTTGCAGATCTTGCCTTATAAATGAGACCTCTTCTCTCATGCTCCCAAGTTGCCCTTTCATGTCATTCACAGATGCTGTGCATAACTGTACAGCTTTTAAGATCGTTGCTAGTGTAGGTTGCTCCAGGGGATCCTCACCATCTGCTGTATGAGGGGGGGAGGGCGGGTGACCAGCATCCTCATGGCAGATGCCTGTGTTGCTATCAGTGTCCTGGCCCCAGTCTGCTTGTGTAAACAGCTCCCCCCCTTCAGGCCTCTGTGTGTCTTCCAAGGCTAGCGTGGCCCCCGGGCCCTGTAGTTTTTGTGTGTAAAACAGCATGTCCCGGTATTGTTCCTTACCCTGAGACTTTTGGGCCTTCTTGCTGCCTTCTCCTTTGAGCCTGTCAGCCGTCCGTGGAGTGCGCTGTGACAAGGCCGCCGACGCTGCGGCGCCATCTTGGGCATGCGATCTCGTCATCTCCGGCGGGCCTCGGCGGGTTTTCCCCCGGGTGCAAAGGGCCGGTGGTGGGTCCGGGAGGGGCTGCAGGTCGGTAGCCAGCTGGGTGACCGAAAAAAGCAGGTTTGTAGCTGCCGGGGAAGGATCAGAGTACGGATCAAGCAGGAGCTGTGAGAAGTGCGTCCTCTCACATGCCGGTCTCGGCCACGCCCCCTTCTCTGAGCAAATTACATAAAAGTGATCCCTCCAAAGTTTCCAGTTCTACTCTAGATGCTGCTCGAGTGGCTCCAAATTTGTCTCTCACAGCGAAAGCAGATAAATCTATTAGGTGGACTGGGGCCAAGTTTTATCAGACAAAAGATCGAATTGGTCCCATGCTTGCACACAAATTGTCCCCCAGGTTTCGTTCTCACGCCCTACCCAAAATTAAACAAAAAGGATGGCACCTTTACCCTGAATCCACAACAAATAATGAAGGCTTTCCAGGAATTTTATGCTGATTTATATAAAGCAGATAAAAATTCTAACCCCACTAAAGTAGGAGAATTTCTGTATAATTTGCATTTACCAACACTGACGGACTCTCAGAGCTGAGATGGAAGCGCCTTTCTCTATAGAGGAGGTGTCAAAAGTTATCAAAACATTAAAGGGAGGTACAGCACCAGGTCCTGATGGATTTTCCTCACCCTATTATAAAACTTTTTCTGAAATACTACTTCTATACCTTACTAGATTTTTCAATGACATGACTAAGGGCACCCCATTAGGTAACCAACTCAATATGGCATATATAACAGTAATCCCTAAACCAAATAAAGATATCAGTCAGATAGAGAACTACAGACCTATTTCCCTAATTAATAATGACCTAAAAATATTGACCAAAATATTAGCAAACCGATTAGCGTCCTTTATAGGCATTTATATCCATAAAGATAAGGTAGGGTTTATCCCTGGTAGGCAGGGTCCTGATCAAGTTGAGAAGAGCGGGGGATCTGATAACAGTTATGCAATCGCAATGGGAGGGAGGTCCTAAACAAGAAGGCATGCTATTATCATTGGATCTTCGGAAGGCCTTTGATTCCGTTTCATGGCCATATCTCTTTGCGGTTCTTAGACGCTGGGGATTTGGGCCGAATATTTAAGGTATACTGGAAGCCCTATATTCTACACCTAAGGCTAGAATCAGACTTCAGGGACTTTTCTCTGACCCCATAGAGATAGCCAGGGGAACTCGTCAGGGATGTCCCCTATCTCCCCTGATATTTGCAATAATGATTGAATCTTTGGCGATAGCCATTCGTAATGACCCAAACATCAAGGGGGTCCGTTGTGGTCCAGCAACTCATAAATGCGCACTGTTTGCAGATGATCTATTGCTTTTTGTAACATCCCCAACTTCCTCCTTACCAGAAATATGTACATTGCTCAATAAATTTGGGTTAATATCAGGTCTTAAGGTGAACATGTCTAAATCTCAGGCTCTTAATGTGTCTCTCCCAGACCCTTTAGTTTCTCAACTACAGGAGAAATATGAATTCAGTTGGAGCATGTCCTCCATTAAATATTTGGGAATTAATATTACTCCCAAGATTGAAAATCTCTACCAAGCAAACTATCCCCCAATGTACCAAAAACTAGAAGCTGACCTTAGGAACTGGGAGTCACATAATATAGCCTGGATGGGCAGAATTAATTCAATTAAGATGACTCTCCTACCTAGACTCCTATATCTGTTTAGATCCCTTCCAATCCCGATCAGAGGGGACCATCTAAAAACCTTTCAAGGCAAACTTACCAAATTTATATGGAATAAAAAAGGACCACGCCTTTCACACCGTACCCTGTTTAATCTTCCCAAACAAGGGGGGCTAGGCCTACCAAACCTTCTTTGGTACTACCAAGCTGCTCGGTTAGCACAGCTCTCAGCTATATACCTTAAAACTGAACAACCGGACTGGATAAAAATTGAAAGTCAAGCAGCTCCTACATTTACTTTGGAAGATTTATTATGGTGTCCTCCCAAGAGTAGACCCCCCATTCTATCTCAAACTCTCTCTCAATCTCTCTCTATGTGGGATTCACTTAGGAGGCTTCCTTCCCTGGTCTCTGAACTACAACCATTGGCTAATTTGTTCCGAAATCCCCTGTACAATCATGGCATGGACATTGATGACTTCAAATGGTGGCTAGACAAGGGGTTATATCGCTTAGGACACTTTATATCTTGCACAGGCCGTCTACCTTTTAAACAATTTGTGGAAAAACTGGAGCTCCCTTCTTCGGAAAGGAGTAGATTTCATCAGATCTACAGTTTCATCCACTCCATATGGACAAATAAATTGAATCCCTTGAGAATTACAGCTTATGAAAGCTGGTGTGAACAAGCCATGGGGCGGAAGGGGGGGGATTTCTGTGATCTATGAGTCTCTAGCGTCTAACTCTGAAAAACGACCATACATGCTGGCCTGGGAGAAGGATCTACATACTGTCTGGGAACTGGTAGACTGGTATGAGAACTATTCTCGATCGATCAAAGGCATTTACAATACCTCTCTCATTGAGGCTAACATCAAAATATTTACAAGATGGTACTTAGTTCCTACAAAATTAGCGGCAATGTATCCTTCCACTTCGCCTCTATGCTTTAGAGGTTGCCAAGGACTGGGCTCTATGATACATATTTGGTGGGAATGTCCCAAACTCCGGGGATTTTGGAATAGGGTCTTCCATATTATTAGAAAAGTTATGGGTTATGCTGTCCCCCAAACACCAGCGATTGCCTTGCTCAATGGATTAGTGCCGCACGTGCCTAAAAACACTAGAAGACTGATTCTATTTATATTAACGGGAGCCAAATTAACCATTGCAAAAGATTGGAAGAAGCCCTCGGTATCTGTATTGTCCATGAAAAGGAAAATTTCATGGATAATGGAACAAGAAAAAATGGTCAGCTCTCTATTGGATAAGACCACACAATTTGAAATCATATGGGATCCCTGGGCTCAGTATCTGGGTATTTCACCGATGCCAGGCACAGATAGCAATATTAATCGCTGATCTTTGGATCTTTTATAGGACATAAAGGCATCATCTCTTCTTCTTTCTATCTCTTTTCTCTCTCTTCTCAGTCTTTCCTTTTTATTTTTTTTTTTTTTTCTTTTTTCCTTTTTTTATTTTTTTTTTTTTCTTTTTTTTTTTTTCTTTTTTTTTTTATTTTTTTTTTTATTTTTTTTTTTTTATTTTTTTTTTTTTTTTTTTATTTTTTTTTCTTTCCTTTTTATTTTGGATATTATTATTATTATTATTATTTTTATTATATATATATATATATATATATATATATATATATATATATATATATATATATATATATATATATATATATTATTTTTTTTTTTGACTAGAGTATCTTTCCTTGAATTACCTAGGAATTTACAGGTTTTTTACATTAGTATGTCTTACTAAATATAGGATTTTTTCCTGGGCTTAATCCAGTGAGAACTCTACAATTTTATTTTGTCTGGGCAACTCGAAAAGTTAATAGTATTATATCTTGCTTCTCAGAAGTTATATAGTAAATTCTAGTCGTTCAGGGGGGGTGGGGGGGATATCTGCACCTCCTTGAACACAGCTTGATCCCGGTTGGGATGTCGGAGGGGATGCGGAGTTCCTACCCTTCTTGGAGTGTTCTGGGATATAGCATACAAATGAGTTGTCACAGCTTAAGTTACATACTTATTTCTTACTTTGTTAAATTCTCAATGTCTCATTGGTATGTTAACTAGTCACATTTGTTAGCTTTAATGTGAATTCTTCTGTAATGATTTTACTTTGTGAAAATAAAAATCTTAATGAGAAAAAAAAAAAACTATAGTACTGGAAAGCTTATGTATTGCTTCATACAGACATGCAATGTGCACCATCTAGTGGTCAAAAAAGAGAACTACTGAAATAATATCTGTATTAAAGCAATGCAATGCCAGTATTATTATTGCACAGCTAAAGTGTACCAGAGAGATAAAGAGAATTATCTATAATACTGAATATATGTTATTAAAATATAATAATGTTCATTGTTGTAACTATGTTTTAAAGTATTTCAGTCAAAATCTGTACTATATATTGTTAATGGTTATGAACATGCGATTATAAAAATGTAATAGATGTATTGTTATGTAAAAGTGAAACTACTTCCAGCCATAAAGATCAGTGATCATATCTGATGCGGTTTGTATAATTCTTTGCAGAGTGCAACAGATATGGCATCTCCTCGTTGTGCACTGATGTGGGATATCCAGAAACAAATTCATCTGCTTAGTAAAGAACAGTTGCATAGCCTCGCTATTACGCTGGAAGATGAAAGACATGGACGTTCCATCAGTGACTGGTACCAATTAAATGGAACTCGTTGAATTTATTGAAGACTATTTGAGAAGTGATCAGCTGAAAAAGTAAGAAGCTCAAGGTATGTCTTACCTACTCATCATCCAAGACAAGATCAATGAACTAATACTTAACAAGGAAAGTACACCAACTGTGGACATTGCAACCGCTGCAAAAAAAATAAGTAGTGGGATTGCAAGGACTGAACAGGTATCGGAGGTGGTGAGATTAACTGATGTTGTTGCTTTATTGCCAAGTAGAGCATTCAAAATGCATGGTGGTGTAATTTAAGATCATGGTTCGGACATGAGTTACAGTAGCGCGTGCAGACAAATTGACGAGGTTCTAACAGAAAAATTCACTGAATCTGAAATTATACGCACAGTGTTGAGATTAATCAAACCTGGTAATTTTAAAGATATGTTGACTGACAAAGATGATCTTACTGTTGCTGAATTGAAAAGGTTGTTGAAGTCACATATGAGAGAACAAAGTGGTAATGAGTTATTTCAGGACCTTAGCAATGCGACCCAACAAGAAAGAGAAACAGCACAACAATTTGTTTACAGGCTAGTGGGGTTATAACAAAAAAGTTCTGTCTACATCACAACATGATAGGCGAGAGCTTAACTATTACAAAAAACTGGTGCAAGGCATATTCCGTCATACACTATCAGGGACTAAATGAGAAAAATCCTAATGTTAGACGAGATATCAAGCCTTACGTGTCTGATTTGACAGTAACGGATGACTTTATCATAGAGCAGGTCACCAGATCAGTTGATGAGGAAACAGAACGGCAGAGACGCTTAAACAGTGCACCTTCAACATAAACCTCTTAGTGTTCATTCATCACAGACAAAAGACACCTTGCAAAAGAGAGTTGAGGGAGATGCTAGAGCAAATCACACTGCATTAACGGAACTAACACAGGTCACAGGTCTCTGCTCAAAGATGATGAAGCAAACTCCTGTTGTTGGAAACCGAATGACTAAGCCACTAACCAATGTTCAAGTTCCAGATACAGCTCACTGCAAGCCCAGGTGTGATGATTGCATTAAACGAGAGAGTCAGAACTGCTACCATTGTTTCTACTGTGGTTGGACAGGACACAGAGCGGTTGATTGCTTGAAGAAAAGAAGGAAGTCGGGAAACGACAGACGGTCACTGGGAAGGGACAACCAGTGACTACCTAAAATGATCTGTCCCCTGCGAAGGTAAACAGGATATTTACCCACCGGTCAACTAGAACACTCCCAAAAGAGAATGGGTTCTCCAAACACGTAGCACAATTAATTGGAGGAAAATGCCTACTGTCTTGTCAGATGAATGGTGTTCTGGTTGACATGTTGATGGAAACAGGAGCTAAGGTCAGCATTGTCGGGAAGGCATGGTTAGAAAAGTTTCTACCCAGCATCTCCATTAGGCACATACAAGATTTACTTTGTGACAACAACTTATCCATTACAGCTGCAAATGGTTCTATCATTCCATTCATTGGATGGATTTAAGTCTGCCTGGAATTCGAAAGTAGTGGACATGGAAACTCAGCCATCTATGTGCCAATGCTGGTGAGTGACTGCTGTAATGACAATCCAATTCTTGGGTTTAATGTTATCGAAGAATTGATCAGAGAAAACCGCGACCGACCAAATAGCACCCAAAACCCGACTATCTTGCTGAGTGAAGCTATGAAAGTAAGACAGAATGTAGCGAATAACATTGTCAATGCTGTCAGTCAAGCAACTGACCCAGGAGAAATATCCAATAGTCATATGGTCAAAGTGGGGAAGAAGGGACTCCAGATTAAAGGAGGCAATCTCTGTGAAGTCAAATGAATTAGAGCGTGGCCAAAAGGAGGAATCATGCCATTTGAACCACTTCCAGAATATCCAGTTGAGGAAGGACTTGAACCATTTCCTTCAGTGGTAGATGTGCCAAATGGGTTCTCTAAACTGGTGAAGATACCTATACTGAACCGTGCGCAACATGACATCTACCTTCCGCCCCGAACAGTATTGGGTACCAAGGGAATCAAGTGGACACTGGAACTCAGCTATCCACTAACAAATCTGTTAAGTGGCACCCAACTGTCAATTTGGAAGATCTCTCAGAAAAACAAGAGATAGCGATAACGAATCAGATGTCTTTGCTCGAGATGAGGCAGACATAGGATGCATTCCTAACCTGAAACTGAGGATAAATCTGAAAGATGAAACTTCTGTCCAGAAATTCTACAATTCGATACCGAAACCCCTATACAAGGAAGTGAAAGAATATGTCCAAAACCTTCTTGACCGAGGTTGGGTAACGAAATCTTCTTCCGCATACTCATCACCAGTTGTCTGTGTTCGAAAGAAGGACAGTAGCCTACGACTATGTGTTGACTTTAGGGAGTTAAACCGCAAGACTATCCCAGCATAGACAAGGCCACTCCAAAGTCTTCATTTTGTTTTTCTTCAGCAGAATACAAAACAGCCCCAGACCATCACACTACCACCACCATATTTTACTGGATAGCTTAGGAGGAATTACATGGTTCTCAATCCTGGACCAGGATAGTGCGTATCATCAAGGCTTTGTGCATAAATACTCCAGACATCTGACGGCTTTCAGCACCCCCTGGGGACTCCTGGAGTGGAATCGTATTCCGTTCGGATTAACTAATGCCCCAGCAGCTTTTCAGAGATGCATGGAGAATGTACTAGAGGGCATCAGAGACAAATGTTGTTCTCCATACCTGGATGACGTACTTTGCTACTCCAAAACTTTTCAGGAGCATGTCAATGATATTAGGCAAGTGCTTAGTCGAATGCGTGACCATGGTATCAAACTTAGACCGAAGAACTGTGAACTCTTTAAACGACAGATTCAATACCTTGGACGAATGATGTCAGAAGAAGGCATAAAAATTCACCCAAAAGATCTTTAAGCGGTATTACATTTGAAAAGGAAAGAACCAAAAACAGTGGGAGGAGTCAGATCTTTGTTAGGATTCCTGAGCTACTGCAGGTCCTTCATTCAAGATTTCTCTCGACTTGCTAAACCACTGTATGAACTTTTGCAGAACACTGAGAAAGAATCTGCTACATCCACCACCGAAAACAATCGGGGGGAACCTACAAAGAAAAACAGGAACAAAGCACAAGTGCGATCCAAAACCTTGATTCAATGGACACCCAAACATCAAGCTGTAGTATCCAGACTGGTGGACATGCTAACCAATCCACCAATACTAGCATACTCTGATTTTGACTTACCCTTCGCCTTACACACTGATGCTTCCAATGAGGGTCTAGGTGCTGTACTGTACAAACGACAAGGAGAAAAACTTTTATTGGGTTTGGCTCCAGAACATTGACTCCAGCAGAGCACAATTACCATCTTCACTCTCGTAAACTTGAGTTTTTAGCTCTCAAGTGGGCAGTCTGTGACAAATTCAGAGATTACTTGTACTACACTCCAACATTCACAGTCTACACAGACAACAACCCATTGACATATGTATTGAGTACTGTCAGACTGAAGGCTGTGGGTCATCGATGGGTTGGCGAGTTGGCCGACTTCCACTTCGATATTAAGTACAGGCCAGGTAAACAGAATGCAGACGCAGATACACTGTCACAATTTCCGGTGGAATTCACAAAGAATCTGAGTACACAGAGCTTGTACCATCTGAGGTTGTGTCAGCTTTATGGCAAGGGAGCAAAGCTGTCGACGAAGAAGAGGCACTAAGGGTAGCTTCATTGACTCTTCACTCAGAAAGTGATGTGGCCGAAGAATTGCTGAAAGGACAGACAATCTGCCCAATGACTCAGGAGAGTATCAGAGCATTACAACAAGACAATACCAACATTAGAGAAGTGGTCTGGCTTAAGGAGAACGACTGGATTCCAAACCACAAAGAAAAGGAGAGTATGACCAGTAAAACAAGACGTTTGATACACGAATGGAACAAACTCAGAGTTCATGAAGGAATCCTCTACGAACACTCTGGAACCCGAAAATAGCTAGTTCTACCAGAAAAGTTAAAACCATTGGTCTTAAGAAATCTTCATGATGACATGGGTCACATTGGCACTGACAAGGTAACCCACCTAGCACGTGAACGATTTTACTGACCATTTATGCAAAGAGACACAGCTAAAGAAGTGCAACTGCATCAAACAAAAGTGTCCAAATATCACCGAAAAAGCACCTATGGGTTTGATTACTACCAGTTCACCCTTGGAGATAGTATCCATTGATTATCTTTACTTGGAGAAAAGCAAAGGAGGATATGAGTATATACTTGTAATAGTTGACCATTTCACATGCTTTGCACAAGCGTATACAAATAAGAACAAATCTGGAAAAACGGCGGCAGAAAAGATCTTTCAAAATTTCATACCACGTTTTGGCTATCCAGAGACATTCCACCATGACCAAGGAAGAGAATTTGAAAACAACTTGTTTCAGACATTGCAACGATTGGCAGGGATTTCCCATTCGAGAACTACTCCATACCATCCACAGGGTAACCCAGAGGAGAGACTGAACCATACTTTGTTACAGATGTTTCGCACCTTAGAGGAAGAGAAAAAGTCAGATTGGAAAGAATATCTTCCACATATGGTTCATGCATACAATTGCACCAGGCATGAAGCCACTGGATACTCGCCATTCTTTCTATTGTACGGGAGATCTCCTCATTTGCCAATTGACCTAATGCTCAACCTAAATTTAGAAAAGGAATCAGAAAGTCACCCAACATTTACTCAGAAATGGGCATCCAGAATGCAAGAAGCTTACAAAATCGCATCCGAGAATAGCCAAAAACCATCTGCTAAAGGGAAGAAGTACTATGACAAGAAGATAAGAGGACCTCTTCAACCGGGTGATCGGGTCTTAGTACGAAATCTCTCTGAAAGAGGAGGACCTGGTAAACTTCGTTCATACTGGGAAGAATCAGTACACAAAGTGGTAGAAAGAATCAAAGATGGGCCTGTGTACAAAATTCAGCCTGAAAGTGGTAAACGACTATTCAAGTACTGCACAGAAATCTTTTACTACCAGTAAATGACCTACCAATTGAAGGACACATTCCAAGAGTACCGATGAAACAAGGACAATCAAGTAACAGAAAAGAGACCAGAATGGATCTGGACCAGGAGGAGGAATGTTCAGATGAAGAAAGATGGTATTATCCTTCTATACCAGAGACTACAGAAAGTCATGATCGTGTTGTGTCTCAACAAACTCTCACAACGTACAGAAAATCCCATTAAGAGTTTTTACTGAAGAGTTCTATCCTACAACTACCACACCCGATCTTGAACAAGAACAAAATGATGGAACAGTAGTTGGCAACCAAATCTGGGCTACAGACATGGTGGGACTAGACACTGCAGAATTACCCCCATTAAGTCAAGACTTACCAAGATATGCAACTGGAGAATGATGTTGATGGAAAAGACTCAACTCCTGTCATAAGATCTACCAGACAAGCTAAGCCTAAAGAAATCTTTACATATGACACACTAGGTCAGCCAAGATACAAACCAAGTCAGATTCATACCATACAAACTCCTACAATGCTAGCTACTCCCATGACATGCCAGGTAGTTAACATAGCTCCTTGGTGGCAACAAGTACCTATTTGGGTTACTTAAATCATTAAATAGTGTTCAGATACCAATTGAGTGTAATGTCGGGAGCCATTAACATTAAGGAGAGGAGAGTGAAGAACTGGGATTTATATGGTCACATAAAAGACAAAACAGACACCCCAAGGTACATATTCATTTATTTTATTTTATTTCTAAGCAAAGAAATATCATCCTGCTATTCTATCAACAACCAGTAGATGGCAGAGAAGGTACACAAACAGTCTATCTAAGGCCACACACCATGTGACTGGAAGTGAAACTACTTCCAGCCATAAAGATCAGTGGTAATATCTGATGCTGTTTGTGTAATTCTTTGCAGGTGAATCATTTATAATCTGTGTTAAACTGTGATAGAAAGATTCCTAAACATCTTGAGCAGATGCAGGAAAAGTTTCAGCAGATTTTATGCAATAGTTTTGCTGTAATTAGAAGTTCAGAACAGCATGTGTGAGGAACAGTGAAAAGGGCACAAAAGCATAAAAATACTGTGTTAGTCAGAGCAAATGTCTATTGTAAGCACTAAACTGTTATACGTAGGTAAATTTAAACCTGATTTATGCAGTTACATTAATTTAGAAAGCACATGTTGAAAACTGATATTAAAATGGGTAAAAAAAAACTAGTACTGGAAAGCTTATACATTGCTTCATACAGACATGCAATGTGCACAATCTAGTGGTCAAAAAAGAGAACTACTGAAATAATATCTGTATTAAAGCAATGCAATGCCAGTATTATTGCACAACTAAAGTGTATCAGAGAGATAAAGATAATTATCTATAAATACTGAATAACAGGAAAATATACGTTATTAAAATATAATAATGTTCATTGTTGTAACTATGTTTTAAAGTATTTCAGTCCAAATCTGTACTATATATTGTTAATGGTTATGAATATGTGACTATAAAAATGTAATAGATGTATTGTTATGTAAAAGTGAAACTACTTCCAGCCATAAAGATCAGTGATCATATCTGATGCTGTTTGTGTAATTCTTTGCAGTCTCCGCCAAGCTGATTATATTATCTCATCGCGTCTAAAATCATCGGCTCTCTTAATTCATATTTTGAGACCGGTAACAGAATCAATATGGTTTATTACTCTCAGCTTCTATCCAATCAATGTTACAAAATGTCGATCTTATACCATAGACACAAAAATTTACTCATCGCACGGCTGATAATCTCAATGTCTCCTTGACATCCTGTAATTCATCCTATTATCACATAGAAAAGGTAGATAATGATATAAAAATTTTTTTTGAATGATAAAACAAAAAAAAAAGACCATACACCAAACAATTTAAATAAAGATGAGATAATGGTGTTGAACTCCTTGTCGGCTCGGCGCAATATAACTATCAAACCGGCCAACAAGGGGGGTGATATATACTGCAAAGTATGAGCTAAAGGTGATAAAACAGCTTGGGGACACTAACAGTTATAGAAAACTAGACATGTGCCCAGTATTTAAGGTACAAAGAAGAATTAAGGATATTTTGACCACAGCAGTAAAAAACTAAATTATAGATAATGAAACTGCTGATTTTCTAACCTCTGAACATCCTATTACACCGGTGATGTATGTTTTACCAAAGATCCATAAGGATCCTATTAATCCCCTGGGACGTCCCATCGTATCAGGGATGGAATCGGTCACAGCTCCTTTAGCACAGTATCTTGATAAATATGTAGGAATGAGAAGAGAATAAGGGATTTTAACAGTGCAGGGATATTAATAAATTTATGATGCCAATCAAAAGAAATTATGGTTTTACAATTTTATTATGTTGAAAGTTAAAAAATGTATAACATTTTTATAAATGTTTTAACTTTCAGCATAATAAAATTGTAAAACCATAATTTCTTTTCATTGCCATTATAAATGTATTAATATCCCTGCACTGTTAAAATCCCTTATTCTCTTCTCATTCCTACATATTTTCTTATCCTTGGAATGTGGTGCCATTAATTTTGGGTGTTTCACCAGTTAGCGGACTAAAAATATACTATCTTGATAAATGTTTAACACCACTATTGTTGAATACAAAATCTTATATAAAATACACTTCTGATTTTTTTATCCAAAATTCAGGGTATTAAACTGTCGACCGATTCCATCCTGGTATCATGGGACGTCTAGTCGAAACTACAAGTCCCATGAGGCATTGGAAGACTGACAGTTACAAGCATGCCTCCCACAGGCAGAGGCATGATGGGACTTGTAGTTTTGCAACAGCTGGAGGGCCGCCAGTTTGAGACGCCTGCTTTATACAATTATTCCACATGAACTTGTGATAGAGGCTTGTCGGCGGCTGTTGATTCAGTCTGGTATATATAAAACACAGCATATTGAGTTTTTATTGGATCTACTCAAAATTGTATTAGATGAGAACCATTTCCTCTTCAAAGATACCCATTTTCTACAATTAAAAGGGGCATCGATGGGTTCTAATGCCGCACCCCCATACGCACATTCGTTCATGAATATGATAGAAACATCTTATATTTTTGTTAATGATATGTTCCTTAACCACTTCCCACCCGGCCACTGCACATATACGGCCGGGTGGGAGCCATCTACATATTGACTGGACGTTCCGGAACGTCCTTCAGAAGTAGCGGGATCGCGCTCCCGCGCGATCCCAATGCGCGCGTGTCCCCCGCACACGCCGCATCTCAGCACGGCAGGTGGGCTAATCACAGCCATCGCAATCATAACAAAGGGGGAAGGGCGGCAGGTGACAGGAGGTCACGGGCACGCAGCGGCGCGATCCCGATCTGCCTGTGTCCCCCAGAGACAGCAGAGAAGTGTGAGACAGGAGGGCCATGTGATTGGCCCTCCTGATCACATGACAACTGTTTCCAATCACAGTCGTCATGTAATGTAAATAGTAAATAGAGAGCAGTTGTAACTGCTCTCATCTCTTCCTCTCCTCACACAGAGCCTGTCAGTGAGGAGAGGAAGAGAGATCTGTGCTGCAGCCAAGGAGATCAGTGAGTTGTATAGCTGTTTGTCTGCTGTTAGCCCACTGATCACCTAGTGTCCCCAAAACACAGTGTCCATCTGTCCGCCATCATCCGGCAACATCTGTCCGCCATCATCCGGCAACATCTGTCCGCCATCATCCGGCAACATCTGTCCGCCATCATCCGGCAACATCTGTCCGCCATCATCCGGCAACATCTGTCCGCCATCATCCGGCAACATCTGTCCGCCATCATCCGGCAACATCTGTCCGCCATCATCCGGCAACATCTGTCCGCCATCATCCGGCAACATCTGTCCGCCATCATCCGGCAACATCTGTCCGCCATCATCCGGCAACATCTGTCCGCCATCATCCGGCAACATCTGTCCGCCATCATCCGGCAACATCTGTCCGCCATCATCTGCATATCTTCCGGCCATCAGCCACCATCAGGCACATCAGCCCGCCACCATCAGGCACATCAGCCCGCCACCATCAGGCACATCAGCCCGCCACCATCAGGCACATCAGCCCGCCACCATCAGGCACATCAGCCCGCCACCATCAGGCACATCAGCCCGCCACCATCAGGCACATCAGCCCGCCACCATCAGGCACATCAGCCCGCCACCATCAGGCACATCAGCCCGCCACCATCAGGCACATCAGCCCGCCACCATCAGGCACATCAGCCCGCCACCATCAGGCACATCAGCCCGCCACCATCAGGCACATCAGCCCGCCACCATCAGGCACATCAGCCCGCCACCATCAGGCACATCAGCCCGCCACCATCAGGCACATCAGCCCGCCACCATCAGGCACATCAGCCCGCCACCATCAGGCACATCAGCCCGCCACCATCAGGCACATCTGCCCGCCACCATCAGGCACATCTGCCCGCCACCATCAGGCACATCTGCCCGCCACCATCAGGCACATCTGCCCGCCACCATCAGGCACATCTGCCCGCCACCATCAGGCACATCTGCCCGCCACCATCAAACACATCAGCCCGCCGCCATCAGGCACATCTGCCCGCCGCCATCAGGCACATCTGCCCGCCGCCATCAGGCACATCTGCCCGCCGCCATCAGGCACATCTGCCCGCCGCCATCAGGCACATCTGCCCGCCGCCATCAGGCACATCTGCCCGCCGCCATCAGGCACATCTGACGCCCGCCATCAGGCACATCTGACGCCCGCCATCAGGCACATCTGACGCCCGCCATCAGGCACATCTGACGCCCGCCATCAGGCACATCTGACGCCCGCCATCAGGCACATCTGACGCCCGCCATCAGGCACATCTGACGCCCGCCATCAGGCACATCTGACGCCCGCCATCAGGCACATTTGCCGCCCGCCATCAGGCACATTTGCCGCCCGCCAACAGGCACATTTGCCGCCCGCCATCAGGCACATTTGCCGCCCGCCATCTGACATCTGCCGCCCGCCATCTGACATCTGCCCGCCCGCCATCTGACACATGACTAAAAGGTCGTACAGCGCAGAGGAGGCTTGCCAGATACTCCAGAGTATGTCAGACGAGAGTAGCGGGGAACTCTGTCAGACTCGGATAGCGACTATGAGCCAGTGGACAGCAGTGGCTCCGAGATGGAAACAGAGGA
Source organism: Lithobates sylvaticus (assembly GCA_028564925.1). Lineage (NCBI taxonomy): Eukaryota > Metazoa > Chordata > Amphibia > Anura > Ranidae > Lithobates > Lithobates sylvaticus. The sequence continues at coordinate 133,741,906 of CM053037.1, forward strand.
TGATAGAATCCTAACAAGGAGAAGCAGGAGAAATGAGCAGGCGCAGACAACCACCAGCAGCGCAGCACTCCAGGATGATATGCAGGCATCCACCAGCAGCGCAGCACTCCAGGATGATATGTAGGCATCCACCAGCAGTTCTGCAACCTTCCTAGAAGATAGGCCAGATGCTAGCAATGGAGCATCACATCAACGAGGCAGTACTAGCCTTCCAGATGTTCTACTGTATCCAACATGGCTGCCCGATACGTCAGTAGAACCTGTAATTCCCCTTTTTACAGCCCAGCCTGGCCCTCAGATACAGACGGAAAATGTAACCCCACTTTATTATTTTCACTTATTTTTTCCCAATGATCTCCTAACCTACATTGTGGAGCAATGTAATCTATATGCCAGCCAACATATAGCCAACAATCCAATTTCTTCCTATGCCCGCCCTTTTGTTTGGAAACCCCTCACCATTGAAGAATTTAAAATTTTCCTTGGCCTAACCCTCAACATGCGGCTGACAAAAAAAAAATGAAGTCCATTCCTACTGGTCTACCCAACATATCCACCACATGCCGATCTATTCATCAATGATGCCCAGAACCCGTTATAATATGATTATGCGATTTTTACATTTCAATAACAATGCCCAATGCCTCCCTCAAAATCATCCCAGTTACGATAAATTATTCAAAATTCGGCCCCTAATCAATTTTTTTTGCACCAGCTTCAAGCGACAGTTTACCCCAGATAAAAATATCTGTGTAGATGGGTCACTATTACACTTTACTGGAAGACTTGGAATCCAGCAATACATCCCCAGTAAAAGAGCCAGATGTGGGTTAAAATTTTATAAGGCGTGTGACAGGGCCACGGGCTACACATATGACTTTATAATTTATGAGGGAAAAGACAAAAAGCTAAACCCCCCTGGATGCCCTACCTACATGGGAACAAGTGGCAAAATTGTCTGGCAGCTGATCCAACCATTACTTGGGAAAGGTTATCACCTATATGTAGACAATTTCTACACAAGTCTCCCACTTTTCCGCCATCTCTACCTAAAGCAGACTGTGGCCTGTGGGACAGCGCGGACCAACCGCAAAGGCTTCCCACAGACATTGGTCGCCAAGAACTTGAAGCCGGGTGAAAAGGCCAGTATGCGGACTGAAGAGGTACTAGCGCTGAAGTGGAGAGACAAAAAAAGAGACGTCTACATCCTTTCCACAATACACGACACCTTGGTGGAACTGCAGAGAAGAAAAGGCACCATCCAGAAGCCAAAATGTATCCATGAGTATAACCTATACATGGGGGGGGGGGGGGTGGATATGAACGACCAGATGATGCAGCCCTACTTGGCCACCAGGAGATCGCTGTTTGGGTACAAAAAAGTCGCCATTTTTTTGATGCAACTAGCCATGTTCAATTCCTATATTATTTTTTCTAAGTGCACCCAAAGTTCCCTGACCTATCTAAGATTTCAAGAAGACGTCCTCACAGCCCTCATCTATCCCCATGGCCAACCCACTCAACTAATTTGCTCTGATGAAGTAGCCAGACTCCATGAAAGGCACTTTCCTGAACTTCTCCTTCCTACCCAAACAGGTCGCAAACCCCCCAAAAAATGTTGCGTGTGTGCAAGTAGAGGAAATCACCGCGACACCCGATACTACTGTCCCTCCCATCCAGGCCTCTGTATTGGAACGTGCTTTCGAAGCTATCATACTTCACTGCACTATTAGTAAAGTGAAGATGATTTTTTTCCAGTTTCCACTTTCTGCCATTTCTGTGAATGACCCGGACTGTTAACGACTATGCCTCTGCCAAATATCTTTCTGCCTTCAACGTGAATTGACCTCGGCCTGTTAAATGACCATTCTTTTTGCCTGCCTCCTGAACTGATCATTTGCCCTGCCACTGTACAGCACAGGGGTCTCACATGTGAGGGGCTCCAGAAAAGGTTTTCCAAGTGGAGAAAACATTTTTCTCCAGGTTTTGTTTTCTCGGATTAGGGTCTGGAGACTCGGGTGGGAAGAAGCCTCTACCCCTGTCCTCAGGTCTTACCTGACCAAGGCCTAATGTACAAAGTGCCACCTGCTGCCATCTGAACTGGTCATGCCTCTGCCTGCCACCTGAACTGGCCATGCCTTTGCCTGCCACCTGAACTGGCCATGCCTTTGCCTGGCACCTGAACTGGCCATGCCTTTGCCTGGCACCTGAACTGGCCATTCCTTTGCCTGGCACCTGAACTGGCCATGCCTTTGCCTGGCACCTGAACTGCCTTCTAAACCTTGGACTGTACTGAACCATGTTCATACTTTTCCATAACAAATGCTTTGACTGCTCTGGAACGGTATTCCTGCCGGCTAGAACCACAGGCGAGCCTTTTTTTTACCCTTTGCTCAGCAGAATGTATTTTGGGTGCAATTCTTGGTGTATACATGCTATGTGTTAGAAGCCTAAAGGTGCTACTTGCATGTTGGGCTTCTGTATGTGGCCAGGTAGTGGAAAAGTCTGACACATTGGGTATAGCCATACTCAGGACGAGTAGCAGAATGTATTTTAGGGTGTAATTTTGGCTATGTACATGCTATGTGTTATAAAGATCTTCTAAATTGACAACTTTGTAAGAAAAAATTGGTTTTAATTTTCTTTCCACATTTTCCAAAAACTTGTGGAAAGAAATTACATGTTCAAAAGACTCATTATGCCTCATAGAATATACATTGGGGTGTTTTCTTTCCAAAATGGGGTCACTTTGTGGGTAATTCTATTGTCCTGGTGCTCCAGGGCCTTCAAAAATGTGATAGGTACTCAGGAAATGAAATGTGTAATTTATGCCTTTAGAACACTTGATGGTGCTACATGGATGTTGGGCCTCTGTATGTGGCCAGGCTGTGGAAAAGTCTGACACATGGGGTATCGTCATACTCAGGACGAGTAGCAGAATGTATTTTGGGGTGTAATTTTTGCTATGTACATGCTATGTGTTGGAAATATCTTATAAATGAACAACTTAGCGTAAAAAAAATGCGTTTTCATTTTTTTTCCACATTTTCCCAAAACTTCGGGAAAAAAATTAACCGTTCAAAGACTCATTATGCCTCATAGATTATACGTTGGGGTGTTATCTTTCCAAAATGGGGTCACTTTGTGGGCGTTTCCATTGTCCTGGTGCTCCAGGGCCTTCAAAAGTGTAATAGGTGGTTGAGAAATGAGATGTGTCATTTATGCTTGTAGAACGCCTGATGGTGCCATTTCAATATTGGGCCTCTGTAAGTGGCCAGACTGTGTAAAAGTCCCACACATGTGGTATTGTAATACTCAGGAGGAGTAGCAAAATGTATTTTGGGGTGTCATTTGTGGTATACACATGCCATGTGAGAGAAATAACCTATTACAATGAACATTTTGTGGGGAAAAAATAAAATAAAAAAATCTTAATTTTGCAAAGAATTGTGGGAAAAAAATTACAACATCAAAAAGCTCACCATGCCTCTTACTAAATACCTTGGAATGTCTACTTTCAAAAAAGGGGTCATTTGGGGGGTATTTGTACTTTCCTGGCTTGTTTGGGTCGCAAGAAATGATATGCCACCAGTACATCAGGTGTGCTAAATTTTTATATGATTCGCACCATAGCTTGTAGACTCTAACTTTCACAAAGACCAAATAATATCCACTAATTTGGGTTATTTTTACCAAAGATATGTAGCAAAATAATTTTTGGCCAAAATTTATGAAGAAAAATTTATAATTTGCTAAATTTTATCACATAAACTAAGAAAAATTAGTTTTTTTTTCAAAATTTTCCGTCTTTTTTCATTTATAGCGCAAAAAAAAAAAACCCAGAGGTGATCAAATACCACCAAAAGAAAGCTCTATTTGTAGGAAAAAAAGGACAAAAAAAATCATTTGGGTACAGTGTTGCATGACTGAGTAATTGTCATTCAAAGTGTGAGAGCAACGAAAGCTGAAAGTTGGTCTGGGCAGGAAGGGTGTTTAAGTGCACAGTAAGCAAGTGGTTAAACATTGGCAGGGATGGTATAGGTTTGTGGTGGATATTTTTGCAGTATGGGATGGCGACATGGATACCCTTTTCTTATTTGATAAATACATTCATTATCTTGTTCCCTGCCTCAAGTTTAATATTGAGATTGGTATTACTGAAATCTCGTTTCTCGATGCCAAATTAACTACTTGCCTACCAGGCACGGACACCTCCTTCCTGACCAAGCCATTTTTCAGCTTTCAGCGCTGTCGCATTTTGAATGACAATTGCGCGGTCATGCAACGCTGTACCCAAATAAAATTTTTATCATTTTTTCCCCACAGATAGAGCTTTATTTTGGTGGTATTTGATCACCTCTGCGGTTTTTACTTCTTGCACTATAAACAAAAGAAGAGCGACAAGTTTGAAAAAACATAATATTTTTTACTTTTGATTATAATAAATATCCAATTTTTTTTTTTTTTTTTTTAAACAAATTTTTTCCTCAGTTTAGGCCGATACGTATTCTTCTACATATTTTTGGTAAAAAAAATAGCAATAAGCGCATACTGATTGGTTTGTGCAAAAGTTATAGAGTCTACAAAATAGGGGATAGATTTATAGCATTTTTATTATTATTATTTTTTTTACTAGTAATGGCGGCGATCTGCAATTTTTATCGTGACTGCGACATTGCGGCGGACACTTCGGACACATTTTTGGGACCATTCACATTTATACAGCGATCCGTGCTATAAAAATGCATTGATTACTGTATAAATGTGACTGGCAGGAAGGGGTTAACACTAGGGGGCGCTGCAGGGGTTAATGTGTACCCTATCTTGGTGATTCTTACTGTGGGGGGGAGGGGACCGATCGGTGTCCCTATGTACAAGGGACACACCATCGGTCTCCTCTCCTCTGACAGGACGTGGATCTGTGTGTTTACACACACAGACCCACGTCCTGCTCGATTCCCGGGCAATTGCGGGTGCCTGGCGGTCATCGCGACCGCCGGGCACGCGCACCGGGGCCCCAGCTATGCGGCGGGCGCGCGCGCGCGCCCCCCAGTGGCCAAATTATAGGCGATGTCCCGCCAGAAGAGCCGCATGCTCCACCGTCATTTGACAGTGGGCGGTCGGCTAGTGGTTAAAACTTGAAAACATGATGATCACAAGGGATCTTTATGTGAAAACCACTGATCGTAATCAATTATAAAATTTTGATAGCTTTCATCCCATTAACGTGTTTGCCTCCATCCCAAGGAGTCAGCTGATGAGGGCTCAGTGGATAGTTAGTGATTCGCTGCGCTGTAGTCAGAGACTTGATGAGATGGAGACAGAATTGATCAATAGAAAATATCAAAAAAAATTCCCTTTATTATGCAATATCATCCTTT
>CM053037.1:133747734-133769785 GCA_028564925.1 Lithobates sylvaticus
AGGGCCCCATGTCTAAATGGACAAAGGGAACTGTGACTTGGCTTGGGTGCCTCCATAGCAAGCTGCTTGCTGTTGGGGCACTGAACAGGTGAGATGGGCCAGGATCACAGAAGAGGGACCCGAGAAGAGGAGGATCTGGGCTGCTCTGTGCAAATTCACTGCCTAGAGCAGGTAAGTATAACAGGTTTGCTATTTTTATAGGGAAAAAAACAAGACTTTACAATCACTTTAAAGCAGTGGCAGATACCAGAACATCGGGATTGGTTGTTATTATGAGAGAGTACAGAGCCAATACAGTAAAAATTACAAATTAAAATACCTTTGCCTTGTCTGCATTTAGATTAGCTGAAAATGCTAAATCTGTTTTTAGTTCTTCTTAAGCCCCATACACACGGTCGGATTTTCCGATGGATTCTGTCCTATCAGACAATGTTGTCGGAAATTCCGACCGTGTGTAGGCACCATCGGACAGTTTCCATCGGATTGTCTGACGGACAAAGTCCTATCTCCTGCTGGATAGATTTTTTGACAACAAAGTCCGATCACACCAAATCCGATCGTGTGTAGCGAATTCCGACGGACAAAGTGCTACGCATGCTCAGATCACATTACAAGACCAAAGCTATTGGCTACTAGCCTCTACGTAGTCCCGTCGTAGGCAACAAACGTCACCACGTTCAGAATGATCGGATTTTCCGACAACTTTGTCCGACCGTGTGTACGCAAAACCAACATCGGACAAAGTACGACGGACATGATCCGACGGACCTGGTCCTCGGATAATCCGCGCGTGTGTATGGGGCTTTAAAGTGTTTGTTACCCCAACATTTCATATTCCTGATATGTGCCTGCTATACCATGTACTTATATGAAAAAGTACTGTTTTCTTTGTATTGCTCTTTGTGTGAAATCCCTAGAGTTCCTGCCAGTCCCTCTGATTTCCTATTAAAAACTGACCACACTAAGCAGGAGAGCACAGCATGGTCAGCTCTCTAGCTGTGCTGGTAACTTTGCCTGCTCTCCTCCAATGATCAAACTTGTGCTGTTCCCCCCCCCCCCACACAGCCATTCACTGGGAAGCTCAGTGTTCTGTTGCTGCTCCTCCCCCTAGCTCTTATGCAGCTGAGAACAGTGGAACAGAGAGAATGTGATCACTTATAAAAAAAGGGAAAAAAAAGGTATTGATGTTTTTTACTTTCTCTATAAACAAATGTTTTTTCCTTTTTAATTTCTATTTTAAACTGATGATTATTTACAATCCCTTTTAAATATCAGCACAGCATCACTTAAATGTAAAACTCATCTGCAAAAAGAAATGACTGCCTATGCTCACCTATCTATCTAGCTGGCCTTTTTCTTTTCCTGCAAGTATTTCATTACTTTTGGGGTGTGAGAAAAAAACCTGCTCAGTGACTTCTCCTACTGGCTGGGAGGAACCACAGCAAGTGGTGGGGAAAACGCATATTTGCCCCATCCAACAGGTCAAATATTTGCAGAGGTAAGTGAGCAGTGAAGCAGAGGCTTTTAAAGAAACGGGCTTCTGGAAAGGTAAGCATAGGAGCACAGTCCACAATTTTCTTGCAATGAACACCAGCATTAATACTCGTCTAAAGGAGCAACATACAATATATCCAATACATTGATGATCATCTGGCTGCATGCCAAATCTTACACGGTTAAAGTGATACTAAAGTCTTGTTTTTAATTTTTTTTTCTTTAAAAATAACAAACCTGTTATACTTACCTGCCCTGTGCAACAGTTTTGCACAGACCAGCCCAGATCCTCCTCTTCTTTGGTCCCTCGCCGGTGCTCCTGGCCCCTACGTCCTGTCGGGTGCCCCCATAGCAAGCAGCTTGCTATGGGGGCACCCGAGCCCAGTTGCAGCTCTGTGTGTCCCTCTCTCCTCATTGGCTAACTGACTTTGACAGCAGCTGGAGCCAATGACACTGCTGCTGTGTCGCAGCCAATTAGGAGGGAGAGTCCCGGACGACCAAGGCACTCGTGCACATCGCTGGATCGAGATGAGGCTCCGGTACGGGGGTTGAGGGAGACTGCTACACACAGGTTTTTTGACTTAATGCATAGAATGCATTAAGATAAAAAAAAACCTTCTGCCTTTACAACCACTTTAACAATCCATATCCTTTTTTGGTCTCTGCAAAAAGTCCTTGGCATATAAGCCACAAATTATATTTTTTTCTGGTCAGGATGAAGTATTTGCGATACAAAATAGAGGAACAGGTAGATGGGAGCAGAGATCTACACAGGTTTCAAGTCTGCCAGCACTTTATCAAGTTTTCTTTTATTCTACCATTTAGGCTGGCCATACAGGAGTCATTTTTTTCGTTCTAGTAGGTTGAACAAAAGAAAATTACTTTATTTCCCCCATCTACACACTTGAGGTGGATAGGGGAATACCTCCCGCTGGATAGGGGAATACCTCCCGCTGAGCTACTCTATTCTGACAGCGGCAAAACTTCCCCGCTGTCAGAATGCACTGATCAAGAGAAATGTTTCCAACAGGCTGGTTGTGCATAAGTCGATTAATAGATAGACTTGTGTACAACCAACATGCCCATACATGGATTTAAAATTCAGGTGATTGCTGCTGAACCAACCCGAATTTTGATTCATGTACTTTGTATGGCTTTACACCAGTTATATTTTTGCAGGCACCATTTTGATATATTGGGTACTACATCATGCTCTCTACCTTGGTGACATTTTCTATCAACAATATTGGTGGCAATATAGTAAAATGCCAGTTCAGGTATAAAAAAACTTAATGAGGCTTATCTGGAATTTTAGATGGCTATACTGTAATAAATTGCACAACTTTGAAATAAACTGCCACACAAAAAAAAATTGACTTGAGCCCTGCCAAAGCTTAAAGGACTATTGGAAAATAAACTTTACATTCATTGTTTGTGTTTTGCCCCAGGAGAATGGAGCTACCCCAGAGAGCGAAAACCTGACTCTGTCTTCTTCTGGAGCCATTGACCAGTCTTCCTGTACAGGAACGCCCCTTTCCTCCACCATCACCTCTCCTGAAGGTCAGGGACTCTATATTAATCCTTTTAATCAATGAAATGTTTTATATGCTTTCAGGGGGCTCCGGCCGTAAATGCACATAGGCCACTATGTATACACCCATGCCCTTTTTTTTTTATTTTAAATTTTTTTTTGGAGACATAGAAGTGTCATAGGACAATGGTCATGACAGTCCCCCTTTGCGTCATGTTGCAGCTGTCCTCAGGTAGTGAGAAATATCAGATTACATTTTGCTGCAGGTTTATGGGGCAAAGCTTTGCACCTTCTGAGTCCATTCCAGATCTGTTGTTGATGCTGTGCGGAAAGCTTTGAAACACCATTACATACATACAGTAAATGGCAAGTGTAAGAAATGCTGCTCTTATCTGCTGTCTAGGGATGAGTTAAGGTTCACGCTGAACCAATGGGAAACTGGCACATAATAGCGGGCCGCGGGCCCACTCAGCCATGGCAGTGGAATTCCCCACCCTGCAACCTGACATCATCATGGGACATATCAAAGGGACAGGAATGCTGGAGACATCATTAACCCACTATGACCACACGGCCATATTTGGATAATCTCATTGACCAAATGTGTCCATGTAGCCATATTAGTTCAATGATGTCACCAGCATTCCCTCCCCTTGTTATGTGCAGTTGCAGGGTTGGGAATTCCAAGGCCTGCTATCGTCGCATTCCCACGGGTTTGGGCCAAAATGGAGCTCATCCTTACTGCTGTAAATAGAAAGATCTGTTCAGACACTTGATTGCATGATGAATGACACCCACTTCTATTTTAGAGTAACCTTTCACACAGTGCTGAAACACATCATCAGATGAACACTGTCAAACAACACTTGTCACTGGATAGAATTTCATATGTTTGGCTCCCAGCATTTACACTGTGATCAGGGCTGTTTTTAGCACATTTCTATGGCCACTCCTTGGTCATAAAATGATAAGTCAGCGAAACACATGACTTACAAAGATTCCCAGGTTGGTCAACAGGTGAAACGATCAGCAGAACAAATCGACACCAGGGATGAGCTCAGGGGGGTTTAGACATGAGTCCAAACCCGGGTTAGCTTTCCCGCCAGGAAAATGTCAACGCGGACAGCCAATCATCGGCTGCAAAAGCATTCCCCGCACCACAACAGCATGTATACACTACCCTTGTCTGCTCCTGGGCCTATTTCACCTATGATTTTCTGTCTGCTTTGACAACTTTGTGGTGGGATAACTTCATATCGGAACCCACCTGAGCTCATCACTAATGGACAAACATAGCTAACCCAGTGAACCTGTGCAAAATCCTATTGACATCTTTAGGTTAAGTACAGTGCATGCTTTCTGCATCTTTGATATGATTTGGCATTACATATAGTTTAGTCGTAAAGTGTGTAAAACACACAATATACCTCAGCTGAAATTCACAGCTGGGAACAGGGTCTCCATCATGGGTATTGCTGGTTAAAGTGACAGTGTGATCATCTTGTCTGAGACATCTGTCTGTGTAGAGGATAAGTATATAGATTATGTACTGTAATTCCGTTTGCTGTTTTTCAGAAAGAGAAAGTAACACTGAATGCTATATGAATATATTATACATACTAATATACCATTAAACATAACAGGTCTTCACTGTAGACATCCAACCAGGGAAGTGGAGGGTGATAGAGGCAACATGTGTGCAAAATGATACTTTAATCATCCAGAGAGGCCACTAGCAATTGCATAATGGGAACTCAGTCTCTATGTTAAAGTAGAGGCTGAACTCGAAGTGAAGCTTTTTGAATTTTTTTTTTTTTTACCTACTTTTTATAATTTGTGCCAGATGTCTTGCACCATGTCCATTGGGGTGTCCCGGTGGGCGGGGTAAAATGCATCAGGGTGTGTGGTTTGGTGGAGACATGTAGGCTGAGGTATCAGGACAAGGCTGCACCCCATGTTGTGGGACACATGGATATGCTTTCACCTCTGCCATAAGCAGTCGAACAGGTTGCAGTGCCATAATGGAGTTTGAGCAATGAGGAAACAGAACTATGTTTCTCCTTTCTTTCTTTGACCTGCCAGTGATGGGCCCTGGAAAGTACATATTCACTTATGTGATGTCCTTTTTTTTTTATTTTATTTTTTATTTACATTTCATATAACAAACCCTGGAGAACTGGTTTAGGGTCTAAAAGACCCCTAAAGCCAGTTCACTGGTAAGGGGACGACCAGTGCCGATCCTGACCTCCCTGGGGCCCTAAGCAAAATTCTGCTAAGGGGCCCTCTACTTGACCCGTGATGCCGTGAGCTATGTAAACCATTTGCCATTGCCACACAGTCACACCTGACACTTCAGTGCTCCCAAAACAATCCTCCCACCTCTCCTCACTGCACTCTAAATGGCCAGCCAGAGGTGCAGAGGAGGGATGCTGGGTCTTGGGGGCCCCCCACAGCGGCGGGGCCCTAAGCAGCTTGCATAGTGTGCCTATAGGGCTGATCGGCTCTGGGGACGACAACCAACTTGCCTTCAATGGGTGGCACATACTGTAGGTGGGACAAAGGCCCCACCCCCTCCCTTGCTGACACCCCCTCCTGGGCACTGAGGGGTGCCTAAGAGCCTGGTGCCTGTAAGCGTAAGGCTAGGGTGCTGCATTTTTTAAATTCCAGGTCAATTGGCTCTGGGGAGGGGGGTTTGCATGTTTATTTTAATCCTTTTTTTTTTTTTTTTTTTTTACATTCAAAAATGCAAATGAAATAATAACCATGGAAGTGCAGAACCTGTGTTTTAAAATGCAGGTTCTGCATTCTTATGGACAAAATAATCTATAGCTCCAAATCCCAAAGCACTTAAAAATTCCCTACTTCAAACAAGCGAATAGTTTGAATTTTATGCAAGATAAAAAATAGACAAATGTTGCATGAATATCCGAAGGAATCTTCATTTGTTGATTACTAAATAAGATGAACAGAACAGTACAGTAAAGCAGTTTCCCACTGAAGAACAAATCTTTGATTTTGAAATTATTACAAGAACAGTTTTTACACCATGATATTTTATACACATGATGTCCCTATTACCTATTTTTCATAATTAAATGGAACTTCAACCAACTTTTTTTTTTGGATAAAGTAGGAAAGGATTAGAACCTCTTTTGAGAGTGTTACTTTTTGTTGTGTCGCCGATAGGAAGATTTCTTCTTAAAGTGTTTATCAGGGTAAAAAAAAAAAATCTGTATCTCTCTGGTATGCATGTACAATTCCCCCATGTTTTATTCCTTTAAAATTATACAATTACAGAAAAATACTAGTTGACCTGTAAATTCCTGTCTGGTCTGACAACCGTCCTCTGCAATACGTAAATCTCATGCAGTGTTATTGGACCTGCCCAGTTCTTCCCTGCTGGACTACAGAACAGCTCCCAACTGATAACTGTGCTGAAACGGGTTGTTATATGTATACCACATTTCTGGCAGGATTGTCAGATATTTTTCCCCATGTTTTTTTCTATTTAAATTGCTATATGTATTGCAGAGATATACTGGATATTTATTTTTTATTTTTTTGCCCAGACATACACTTTAACATTCTGCCCCCTAGATGGTAGTCACCAGGACACGATTAAAGGAAACTTTTTCCAAAAAAAATATAACTGTACCAGTCACATTTATGATTTGTTACTCTTATTTTTACTGATGCATTTTCACACGAAAATTCTCATCAAAATGAGTATCATTCATTGTTTCTGAAAAGTACGGTAACTTGGTAAATGTAGATATTTTGTTTCTTATGTATATTTAGGCAGTTGTTTTGCTTTTCCTTTTTGGGTGGGTTGGAGCTCTTTTTTGGTTTTACATTGTTTGTTGCTATGACTGAAACATTTCTTACACCAGCTTTGAGAATTCTGTTGCTTTATGCTTCTGTAACCATTTAACTGTACTCCTCACCCGTCCCTTTTCTGCCCATCTCTCACCCTGCCATATACTGGTTTACTTCTGTTCCCCTGCTTACCATTCCTTGCTCTGTGCCTCACTCTTCTCTGTACCCTGTACTGTAATCCTCACTCTCATCTTTTTCACCTGTTTATCTTGTTTTCCCTCTTCTGTCTTATCCTTCGTTGTCACTACTTCCTCCATTGCCCCATTCCACCCTCATCTCTTGCGCAGACCCTTTGAGCAGTAGCCTGGCACAGTCCGTAATGTCCATGGCCTCGTCCCACAGCCAGCAGTCCCAGCTCAGCACAGACACAGTGTCCTCCATGTCTGGCTCCTACACAGCTGGCGTGATGGAGGAGGAGGAGGAGGAGGAAGAGGGGATCACGCCATCACCTCCAGTGGCACCCAGCGGTTCCCCATCAGAAGAGGGAGAGGTAAGTCTTGCATTGCTTTCAGCACTATTCATTAATGGCTGAACATATACTAACCATCTACATGCCTCTCTTCCAGCTATCACCAGAGGGGCACTTTGTGACTGTGTCTGCAGATGAAATGGATGCAGAGGTATACCCCCTAATGCCTGGGTGAAAAGGGGAGGGTGTGAATAGACAGAAGGCATGAGACGACATTACAGAGCTCTGCTTGGGTCCTGCAATGCCTGTCCAATGATTGCGAATGGCACCCTAAATATACTATATAGTCGAGACCAAGGTGCCACATCCCACGTTATCCATTGTGCACTGTGTCAACCAAAAGGCCATGTGCACTATTGGGTTTGTTAAATGGACCACCTTGACACAACGCACATGCAGTAATGCAGCACTAGTTTGTGAATCCAGCATTTATGCTTTGTAAAAACCACTGAAAACTTGGCAGGCTTCAAATAGCTTATTAAAAACTTGCCCTTTCTCACTATTGTGAAATAAGAACAGTCTGTGTTGCTGCACAACAACCATTTGGACCCCAACTTCTATTCCAATGAAGGCTGCAAAAAAGGAGGATCTGGCATTTAGTATGCAAAACAGATGGTGCTTCTTCCTGACACTGATCAATTAGATTAGTTGATCTAATTTGACGTCTCCTTAAAATTCAGTACTACATAATGTGATATTCCTTTGCTAATAAGGATTTGTAATGCCTAGTACACACTATCAGTTTTTTTTTTTTTTTTTCGTTCAACCTAGCGAGCTGAACAAAAAAGAACTGAGGAGCTCGGGAGGAGCTTGCTGTACTAACTATATGCAATGTTAGTACAGTGATCTCAATGCTGAACTATTGTGTTCTGACATGGGGACTGCCCCCTGCCACAACACACTGGTCAGCGCTTCCAGCCATTGGCCATTGCTGGTTTTCCAGAAGGCTGGTTAACCGAAGCCGGACAGGCTGGTGTACCCACGGGCCGTATGTGGGAAGGTTTCTGTTGAACTGGCCGATATTTGGCCCATGTGTACCAGGCTTTAGATTGTCTACAACAGACCACCAACTGCAGATAAAGCTGGCCGTATATGATTCTGTTTTTTCTTTTAATCAGCCAGGCAGCTGATCAATTTAAACGAATGGATTTTCCCATCCACACATTTGAGGTGGATGGGGAAATCCTCCCTGCTGCATTATTGTATTCTGACAGCAGGACTCCCCACTGCCAGAATACATTGATTAGCGCTGCAGCCAACTGGCACACATTTTCCAGCAGTCTCGTTTGAGAGGAGTTGATCAGAAGGTTGCCTCCTCTTTAACAGAAATGTCCATAGACATATCGAAATTCAGCCAGTCACTGCATAACCAGCCAAATTTTGATCCATACATGACCAGCTTAAGTCCTACAGGCCAAAAAGTCGCCAGCACGCCTGCCTCTGCCTTCTTGGGACTGTAGGGCTTATCTGTAGTTGGCAGTTCCAGGAGATTTTTTTTTTTTTTAAATAATTTTTATTAAAATATTTTTTTACATAAAAAAAAAATAAAATACAAACTTAGAAACGTGGTAAACATTCAGCACTACAATTCAACAGCCTCAGTGTACAATGCAGCTCACAGGCCAAATAAAAGAAAAAGGCTGCAATCTTTCCAGAGAAAAATTATAGTAAGGAGAGAGAAGGGTACATACAATATATATTCGCTTTAAACAGTATAATATCCCTCCCCTGCCTGAGAGATTTTATTTGGTGTCCATCAAGGCTTACACAAACCTCACTGCTCGCCACATATGATAACCCCCAACCAGGAGGCAATTAATCCGATGCTGTGGAGCTATTTTCTTACCAACCACCCATACCTTTTTAAACTTATTGGGCACCCCTCTATTAAGATATGTGGCTTCATACATCGGTAGAGCCTTATTTATCAATGCCTTCCAGGCCATAATGGTAGGGGCCAACGGTTTCTTCCATGACAAGGTAATCACTTTGCGTGCATAATACATGGTGAGCAAAGTACGGATCAAATTTTTGAGTGCTAACATGTCCACCAGGCCCAACAGACAGACTTCTATAGATGGTTTTATGGTGATCGTAGTGACCAACCTAACACTGTCCACCACCTCCACCCAGAACTGCTGGACGTGCGGGCAATGCCAGAAGATGTGCAAAAAATCAAACCCAGGTGCATCGCACCTCCAACAGTTCGATGGGTGCGCAGGGAAAATCCTCGCCAGTTTAGCAGGAGTGTAGTATACTCTATGAAGGACCTCGAACAGTATCGAGTGATCACGTGCCGACACCAATCTAGGAAACGGGAAATCCAACAACCATGCTGCATGACAGGAGGCCAAAACCTTTGTAGTGTCTATGAATAATTCCTTGTATATAACGGACAAGGCTTTAGATATGTCTTTTTCCCTGAGCAGTGATTCCAGGTCACCAACCCGCACATCCAAATTTGAGGACCTAAATTGGGCAGAAAAAGCATACCTGAACTGGAGAAAATGAAACCAGTGTGAGTTGGCGAGCTGGTGCTTACTTTTAAGCTCATCAAATGTTAATAATACCCCATTTCCAACCACCGCACCCACTGTTTTTATCCCATATCTGGTGCAAGTGTTTGGTTTTGGATATGAAAAAAAGTGAGACAGTCGGATTACGCCACAGAGGAGTATACAGTGACACCACCCCACCTTGGAGTTCAGCCCTTCTAGGCAAATCCCACGCTCTGATGACTGAGCGCATGGATCCAGTAATGGGATAAGTCCCCACCCCCGTAAAACAATCAGGACAGCGCCTCATAGGAACCTACAACTGCAGCTTCTAAAGTTACCACAGGATCATCTGGCTGAGTCAACCATCTGTGTGCAAAAACTGCCCCACTAAGAAATATCTGGCACACAAATGCCCCACTAAAATATCTGGCAAAGCAGTTCCAGGAGATTTTATTGTAAAGAAGTGGTAATGGTCACATGGGCTCACTGATGTCATGTTGTCTTTTTTTTGGCTTTTTCAGGGAAATGTCACAGAAGAAGAATTTGCATCTCCAGAAGAGGATGATGGTAACACTCTCAGTATTTACCCCATTGAATATGTTCCATGTACTGCTTTAGTCTTCATTGAGCCACCACTTATGTGTTGTTGAATGTTTCTCTAATTCCCTGTGGGTCTAGCAATTTTGTAGGCACCTGGTAAGGAATGCTATAACTCCATAAAACCTGCAGAATATTAAAGATGGCCAGTCAGTAAAAGGCATTTGTAATAATATTAATCTCTGTTTTTTGATTTGTTACAATAGGGCATTGAATTCTGAATGATCTTGGTAACATCTCAGACTGATGCCTTCACAAGACCAAGGCCACTTGACTCAGGCCCTAAGACCGTCATATTTAAACTGTGCTATCACAACGTTGCTGTTTGGATTGCATGAAAAACAAAGACTTTGTTAATTGACAGTTTTACCCTCCTCCTGCAGGCCAGACAAAGTGTTAGTTATCAGAACGGGCTGAGGGAGGCAACCAGTCATCCTCCATGGTGGCCTTACAGATTGACACTGAGTTGACATTTCTGCTCTGACAGGGAGAGTATACAAGTGAATAACACACGCCCATCTGAAATGTATGGCAGCACTGTTATAATCTAGAGAATCAGACTCACAAATGCCCATTTTTGGACTGGTACTTTTTAATATTTTGCTGGTTATTCATAATATGCATGTACAGACCACTCATGCATGGCATCATTATTGCAGTCGACAACTCTCTTCCTCTTCTTACTGTGCTCACAAGATTCCCAGGCTAATATATGTTGGGCAGTCTACAAAATCATGCCCACCTCTAACTTCCTTAACTCTGTTGCAGGGCAGAGGACTGGCAGAGAGTGTGACAATAACAATGCAGCTCATGTCACACTGGACGCTCTGGACAATGTGCGGGGCTCTGATGGCTGCCTGGCCGGTGAGTGGCTGCCTCCTGAACATGAACTCTCCCTCTTCACCCCATCCCTAATAATGGTTTATCTCCCCAAACAAACCTGAACCAGCGTCAGATAGCAGTGAGTGGGGGAAAAGCCTACTTATTATCCCTTCTAATTGTAGGTGTTTCACTCTTCCCTGTCTGTCCTCTTATTCTTCTCCTCATTCTTTCCTTTTAACTCTGCTGGGTGTCTTTTCTTTCTCTAGTTTCTACATAAAGTTTTATTTTCCATTTCTTGCTGCTTTTATTTTTTACCATCATCTCATCTATGTCCTTTTTTAAGTTGGCTGAGTTCATGGCAGTGCTGTCTATTAGAGCACTTGTGGTATAAAGTCATAGAGCTGTCCCAAATATCAATACTGAGTCCCTGACCTTGGACAAGCATGCTGCAAGTGAAATTGGAGCTGCTAATCTGCATAGGAGAGTGAATTAGAAGGTACTAAAGAGCAGTTCCAAAGTGAAAATCAGTGAACATGCATATACTGCAATTGTGTCAGAACATCCACCTAATGAATCTTAGTGACACTAAGCTCTGGTTAAAAAAAAAAAATATTTTTAACTCAGAAAAGTCCCTTTTATTGCTCTCAGGGCCCTCCAAATCTTTATTTATTTTTGTTACTGCTGTGATTCATCTTCCTGCTAGAGAGAGGGTGGCTACTAGGGGCGGCCCGTCCATTAGAGGCACCTGAGCGCCGTCCCCCGTCCTCTCTACCCCCTATATGTAGTGGATAGATTCATGGATAGCATAAATCTATTTCCGGGCCCCCCCTGCAGCCCTTTCGGGTCACCAGGCATATGAATTAGAGCAGCCAGGGTTTCTGGTGTCTCTGCCCCCAAGCCCCTGCAGCCATAATCTTTTGGTGCTTTGGCAATAAAAACAAAGTATCAGGTGCTATTGGCTGTAAACCCCCACTATGGAGTGTGTATGCAGCAAAGAGCACTCTAATGAGAACCCAGCTCCACTGTGCTGCTGTCCAGTAGCATGGGATAAATGCTGAGAACTGAAAACAACAAGGGCTGACTGCGCTCAGGGGCTGGAGTATAACGATTGTAGACGCTTTTGCAATAATCAACAGTCAATGTCCAATGAACTCGCTAGCTATTTATTCACAACATGATTAAAGGAAGTAAAAAAGTACTTATTCCATGAGTGAGCCATCTCCAACATTACCACACTGATGCTGGAGATGGCTCACTCATCCTGGGCAAAGAAAGCCATGGGGAGGCACCAACCACCTGCAAGGATGGAAAGGGCTGCAAGGAGGACCAGGCCGGGAAGCCACCAGCTCGAGTGGATGGTGTCACTGGAACACCTGGGCGGACACGCGGTACCCGGAGAAGGAAACCGATAAAGCCGGCGTGGAACGCATGTGTCCCCGGTTGCCATGCCAACACGTTTCGCCTACGTGCACTTTTTCAAGTCACAGGAATGACTGCATTTAGAGGATTTAAGCCTGATAAATCTTCAAATCTCTTATTAATTTGATAATCAGTCATTGTGAAAATATAGAATCAATAGTTCTATGAAATAAGTACTTTTTTACTTTAATCATGTTGTGAATAAATCACCAGTGAGTTCATTGGACATTGACTGTTGATTATTGCAACGGCTTCTACAATTGTTTTACTCCAGCCCCCTTGTTTTTTGGTGCTTTTGGGTTTAATATTAGCACTGGCACAGACATTCACCAAGAGTGCAGGCTATACCTGCCCTTTCCAACCCCCTCTTCCCCTTTTATTTATGAAAGCTGTACTATCACTTCTATGAATGAAAAGTGATCTGTGAATGGAAAATGGGTAGATGCCCGGCTTGGGTGGAGATGCGACTCTGTGTACATCTTGAGGCATGTAAGAGTTCCTTGATGGCGCCACATAACAATTACACTTTCCAAAACTGATGCTGCTCCTAAAATTAGTGATAACTAATAAGCAAAATGTGAAACAGTAAAGGGCGCCCTTTACTGTTTCACATTAAGCAATTGTCAACACTGACACATTTTTAAACAAACGATTTTTAGGGATTTAGGAGCTAAATTGAGGAATAGGACCTCCAAGGTAGTATTCTCAGAAATACTACCGGTACCTCAAGCCACACCAGAAAGGCAGTGGGAGATTAGGGAAGTAAACAAGTGTCTGAAAAGGAGGTGTATAAAGGAGGGGTTTGGGTTCCTGGAGAACTGGGCCGACTTCTCAGTCGGTTACCAGCTCTTTAGCAGGTGACGGACTGCACCTAAATGGGGAAGGTGCAGATCGGCTAGGAGAGAAGATGACCGAAAAGTTAGAGGGGCTTTTAAACTAGGCAACGGGGGGGGAGGGTCCACACATGGAGATAGCCAATGTGGTACAAATTTCAGTGGGTAGTATTGGGGGCATTGGTGGTAGGTTGACTAAAGCACCTAAACCCATGGTAAGTATAGTGACAAGTCCTAATTGCAACCTCAGAACACCCAATAAGGAGATAGCATGTGTCCAGACAAAACTATGAGGCTTGTTCACCAATGCCAGGAGTCTGGCGGACAAGATGGATCTGCTATTGTATGAGGAGGATTTAGATTTCGTGAGAATTTCAGAGACTTGGTTCAACAGCTCTCATGATTGGCTGGCAACCATCCAAGGGTATTCCCTATATCACAGAGATAGGGAGAGTAAAAAAAGGAGGAGGAGTATGGCTGTATATCAAAAACAATGTACAGGTGAATGTGAGGGACGACATCACTAATGGAGCAAGGGAGAAGGTGGAATCCTTATTGGTAGAGCTACAGGAGGGAGGAAACCAAGGGGAAAGTAATACTGGGAGTATGCTATAGGCCCCCTAACCAGAAGGAGGAGGGGGAGGCGGACCTTCTATAGCAGCTTGGAAAGGCGGTAAGGATGGGAAGTGTCATTATAATAGGGGATTTTAATTATCCAAACATAGACTGGCCGGAAGGAACCTCGCATTCGTTTAAGGTTCGCCATTTCCTAAATATCTTGCAGGACAATTTCATGGGTCAGATGGTAAATGCACCAACAAGAAACAATGTGTTACTAGACCTACTGATTACTAACAATACAGACCTGATCACAGATGTGGCAATAAGTTGCATTTTAGGAAACAGCGATCACAGGTCAATTTAGTTTCAGTATAAATCACACAAGCAGGAAACACAAGGGGAATACAAAGACACTGAATTTCAAAAGAGCCAACTTCCATAAACCTTTGCTTCTTGCTAGAAGATATTAAATGGGAATAAAGAACACAGGAAATATGGGTGTGCTTTAGGAGCATATTAAATAAGGGTATTAGCCAGTGCATCCTAGTGGGTAATAAATTTAATAGAACTAATAAAAGTCCTCCGACATAAAAATGCATAAAAAAAAGAAAAGGAGAAGGCCTTCAAAAAATTCCAGGGTGATGGGTCATCATCAGCATTCCAACTGTACAAAGAATGCAATAAGAAATGTAAGGGTGCAATCAGGGCATCTAAGATAGAACACGAAAGGCACATAGCGGAGTAGAGTAAAAAAAATCCAAAGAAATTCTTTAAGTACATTAATAGTAAAAGAGGGAGGACAGATCATATTGGCCCCATAAAGAATGATGAAGGGAATCTGGTTACAAAGGATGGAGAGATGGCAAGGGTTTTGAATGTATTCTTTTCCTCAGTCTTCAAGAGGAAAAAGGGCTTTAGTAAACAAAACTACAAGGTTTATCCTCATGGCTAACAGAGGATAGAATTAGGATTAGACATGAAAAACGTAACATAAATAAGTCACCGGGACCAGATGGCTTGCACCAGAGGATCCTTAAGGAGCTCCGTCAAGTAATTGCCAGACCATTGTTCCTAATTTTTACAGTCTACTGACTGGTATGGTACCAGCTGATTGGCGAAAAGCCAATGTAGCACTAATATTTAAAAGAGGACCAAGATATGTGCCTGGCAACTACAGACCAGTTAGCTTAACGTCAAAAGCTCTTGGAGGGAATGATAAGGGTCTACATACAAGATTTTAGTAATGAAAACAGTATCATTAGCAGTAATCAGCATGGATTCATGAAGAATCGTTCTTGCCAAACCAATCAATTAACCTTTTATGAGGCGATGAGCTGCCATCTAGATAAAAGTAGGCCCGTAGATGTTGTGTATCTGGATTTTGCAAAGGCATTCGATACAGTTCTCTGTAAATGTTTACTGTACAAACTAATGTCTGTCGGCATGGACTAAAGGGTGAGTACATGGATTGAAAACTGGCTACAGGGGCGAGTTCAGAGGGTAGTGATAAACGATGAGTACTCGGAATGGTCCGGTGTGGAGAGTGGGGTCCCCCAGGGTTCTGTCCTGGGACCCATCCTATTTAATTTGTTCATAAATGATCTGGAGGATGGGATAAAAAGCTCAATCTCAGTATTTGCGGACAATACTGAGTTAAGCAGGGCAATCGCTTCTCTGCAGGATGTGGAAACCTTGCAAGAAGATCCGAACAAATTAATGGGGTGGGCAACTACATGGCAAATGAGGTTTAATGTAGAAAAATGTAAAATAATGCATTTGGGTGGCAAAAACACAAATGCAATCTACTCACTAGAGGGAGAACCTCTGGGGAATCTAGGATGGAAAAGGACGTGGGGGTCCTAGTAGAAGATAGGCTCAGCAATAGCATGCAATGCCAAGCTGCTGCAAGCAAAGCCAATAGAATATTGTCATGCATTAAAAAGGTAATTAACTCTAGAGATAAAATGATAATTCGCTCTAGTGAAGAGATGCCTGAGAGGGGTTATGACTTCAATGTACAAATACCATACAGGTGACCCCACAATAGGGGTAAAACTTTTCAGCGATGGGTTATTTAAAAAGACTTGCAGCCATTCACTAAAGTTAGCAGAAAAGCGGTTTAACCTTAAACTGCGTAGAGGGTTCTTTACTTTAAGAGTGGTAAGGATGTGGAATTCTCTTGCACAAGCAGCGGTTTCAGCAGGAAGCATCGATCACTTAAAAAAATTATTAGATGGGCACCTAAACATCAATAACATACAGGTATACAGTACAGTACAATGTAATATTAACATAAAAGCGCGCACAGACACAGGTTGGACTTGTGTCTTTTTTCAACCTTGCCAACTATGTAACTATGAATGAAATATCCGCCTCCTAAATTTTCACTCATGGAAACTATAATACAGCTTCTATGAATGTAGGAGCAAGGTGGAAAGGACAGGCATAGTCAGCCCTCTTGATGCATATGACAGGTCCAGTGGTTTCCTATTAATAGGGTACTAGTATGGGGGTCTGGAGAGCTTCGGATTTCAACTAGGACAGTTGGCAACAGCACAAACGCTTATCCCTCGTGCTGAATATTTTTTTTTTTTTACCTAAACTTGGGATTTAACAGGCAGCAATTGTCATACTTTCCAAGTGATCCAATGCAACCAGATTCCAAAGATCTCACATATGGATGGGTCTTCTTCCTGACATCTTTATATTTCTCTCTCTAGTTGATGTTTCACCGGTCAGGTTCAATCTTCCAAAGCAAATTTGAATGTGACTGGTGGCTTTGCCACACTAACTAGCGCTGACAGTTAATTTCTGGTTTTCTATATTGTATATGAATAACAGTTAGGCCTTCTTCACACAGGCGATCATCTGAGACAGATTCCAGCACCAAGAATCAGTAGACTCATGATGCTGTGATCACATGTGAATGTGATCAGTTGTAGCTGCTCAGCTTGTATAATGAACTGACAGGCTGAAAGGAATCGTCGTTATTAGCATATATCAGCACACTCAGTGGCTATCTGTAGTTAGGAACCGATGAGTGACCTTGAATGCATCTGAATGAGGCCCGGTTCACACTCGTCCAACATATGCTCCGACTTCGAGAGCATAAGTCGCATGACATATCAAAATGCATTGTTTCCATATGAGAGCTGTCTTAACTGGTCTGACTTTGAAAAAGGTTCCTATCCGACTTGAGCACGATTTCAGCCCATTGATTTGAATGTAAGTCGCAAGTAAGGGCAAAGTTGGATCGGAAGTCGTCCGACTTCCATGTCCGAGCAGTGTGAATCCGGCCTGAGTGTGTTTGAAAATACTACACCTGCATTTAAAAAATGGTACATAAATAGGATTCCTAGGTCCATTGAAAAAGGGGCTGGGGTGAATTGGAGCACTAAATAAGAAAACCAAAGGCCATGTCTACTGTTTGCATCTCAAAGCTTATCTTCAAACTGTGCCTTTAAAGTCAGTGGATGAACATGACAGTTGGGCAGGCAGCTCGGGAGATTAGCAATGGCATCTCTGATATTTCTATCTGTGACATCCTATCTATGTCTCCTTTAAACAGCAGAGCACTCTGCTCACTTCAAGTCTCCTAAACGAACGATTGGCCTCCTGTCTGCTTGGTATTTACCTATGTCATATCTTGAGTCCATCTACTTGTATTTTGTTTTATACTGAAGACCTCAGGTTAGCACACTTCTACTTCTTTTCTCCCAGCGTATACCCATAGGTATTTTTAGGTCTCAGGCACACTGGGCATTTAGCCCTGCTGAATGAACCTCTGGTGTTTTGCTGTGGGCGTAGGGCACAGATAGCTTGTCCAGTGAGTACTGCTCTAAGAACAAGTCATCAATGGCAGCTTTCATATTTCTATCTCCAGAGGTCCCTTTAATCATTTTGTGCTTCTCTTCACTAATTGTTCAGATGCCCACTCTGCATTTCCCCAACACTGCAGACCTTATAAAAAGTGTCCTAAGGAAGGATGATTCTTGCTGTTCATTCCAACCATTCCAATTTTTCCTTTCCTGTGTCTAGTGCAGAATTTGAGAATATGGTAGTTAAGGGAAAAAGAATAGTCCTTTAGATCCTCAGTCCAAGCCATGCCATTTCCACTTTCAAGTTTTAAGTTGCTTTCCTTCCAGTTTTTCCTCATCTAGTCACTTTCTTTTCTCTTTTTCACAGTTTGTGTATTTTATTCTATATTTGCTTTTCCTGTCTCTGTAACTCACGTGTCACTTAACTGCTGTAAAAGTTCATGTTCACTATGTGTCAGCTGTGCTCACTGCTTCCTGCACGGCCTGACCCTGCTGCCCAACGTGTACATTGGCATGTCCCTTCAATAATACTGCAGCACCCTCTGGGCTTTCTGCGCTACTGGGGCTTTAAAGCATAGGACCCGTTAACAGGCTTCTGCTGCATGAGGCAAGATGTGGCGGGACAAGCTATTTATGGTGCTGCAAAGATAGCTGACGCATTTCACTTATAAACAACTGTTGTTTGTCCTGAAAATTTTGATCCTTATGACAGATGACACTTGTGTTATAACTTGGTGAATCAAGCCTCAAATCGGATTCTAACCTGCACTGGGACATGACAGTTGGGGAATGAAAGGTTGAATGTTAGGGATTGTAAAGATTTTTTTTTCTTTCATTATGCAACATAAAAGAAAAAACACATCTAAAACATTTTAAAACATTACCCAGCCAAATCCCACCCACAAATAATAAATACAAAAAAAAAAAAAACTCCATATCTGCTCTCACCAAACTATATTTCACTCGTTACTTAGACCCCTCCAACACATTACTACCGTAGATGCTACATATATTCATATTTAATTATTTCCTTCCAGCATTCTGTCTCAAAATTAACTTTCCATATTATCATTTATATACTCAGCTGACTTCTTGCGTAAGTTGGAAACCAACATTGCCAAATTATTACACATGTTTTAGGGCACCTCCTATGTTTATATGTCAGTTCCTCTTGTCTTAAATTAAGATTAGTTGCTTTGATTCATTGATCTATTGTTTGTGGGTAATTGATATCTATTTTTGTAATATAAGTTTGCGAGCCATATACATAGTTCTCATCCACCTCACATGCATTTCAACTGGGAGGGTATCTTCAGGTATAATCCCTAGCAGGGCAATTTTTGGATCAAGCTGTACTTGTGTAAAACACAGGGAATTTAGAGTATCAAATATACCCTCCCAGTAGTGGTGCAATTTAGGACATCGCCACAACATATGCATAAGTGTACCTGTGCCAGTTGTACATCTTGGACAATTTGGTGGATTTGCTTTACCCCAAGAGTAAAGTTTTAAAGGAGTATAATAGACTCTATGAATGATAAATAACTGAGTCAAACACTGTGAGAAGGATAAGGATACCCTAAATATTTTTTTTTTTAACGCTTGTTCCCACTCCTCATCACAAAGTGTCTCTAGATCTCTATTCCACTGTCCAAAACTACCCTCTTGTGAATTAGTTCTAGTTATCATTTGTATATAAGAATATATACTTCCTATAAGTCCCTGTTTAACACGTCTTACCTATACTGCCAATGCTAGAACTAATGAAGGATTATATTTTACTATAAAGACATTTGACTCTGCAAAGCATGCCGTAACTGTAAATATTGAAAACATTATTTATTGGACAAATGATGCTTCAATGCCTATCAAATGATTGCAAAACATTATTATCAAAAAGTTGGCTGAGAAGCGAAATGCCAGACTTTTTTCCATAAAAGGCGGTTCTTGCGTCACACTGATACATGGTTCCCATTGAGATAAAAAAGTACTTAAAGTGGAACTAATACCTCCTATCCATTATTGCCAAAGGAGGTGCCATCTTACCCTCTGTTTGATCTGCAGTTGGCACAGTGCAGCACATGTGATCAGTTGTGACACCAGTCATTTGATGGCATGACAGTTTGGTTAAGTAGTTATCATTTACGACATGCCTTGAATGTAACTGTTAGAAAACCATTAAATCAATTGGTTGAGTTCCACGTACCTGTGGTTTGCCAAGGTACAGCAATGTGCAGGTTCACTTGAAATTCTTCTTCCTCTCTATCACTTTCTAACTTTTCCTTCACTCTCCATGCCCTCCAATTTAGCTTTTGTGAGCAAAAATGAATACCTGGAGGGAAATTTATCATAACTGGATGAACCAGGATCTATATGTGCTGTGCATGGCAACCACTTGGCTTCTATCTTTCATTTTAAAGCTTATCTGAACAAGCTGAGGCTAGAAGCTGATTGGTTGCCATGCTTCTCCATTTTTGATAAATCCCCCCTCCCCCCACCATACTTCCAAGTATGAAGCTGATTATTCACTTGCCTTATTATGTGCCAATGCTTAGGGATTGGACCTGCATTGTCACTGTGGGAGTGTTTAAGCTCCAAGTAAAGTGACTCATGCATACATGGGGTTTCTTTCCTTGCATCTGTGGCTGAACAGAGCATCCGAAGACCAAAGAAAAGGTTATAATGTGTTGCCAGGCAGGAGAGTTATTAAAAGAAACCTTTATTATAGACTTGCTTAGCTTGCATACAATACAGAGATGAATACACGGGACAATTATACAGATACAGACATTTTAGTTATTAATAGTATTTTGTGAGATCCACTCTGTGCATAGAACTATATCATTATACTGAAGAACTAATTGAGGCCATGCTTTTCATTTAGATGAGACAAGTTTATGTGCCATGCATCTTGAAGGGGCTACGCTGGTCATAAAACAGTCGGATGTCTCAATAGAAACAATGCCTACCCTTAAACTTGTCACCAGAGTGCCAGGACCTGCCACAATCTTTTTACCAACCGACACGTGCTGGTGACAAATAGGGACAATTGGCAACCACTTGTATCTTGTAATCTCTGTGTGCAATAATAAGCACTTCCAATGCTTGGAAATGTTCATTTATCATCGACCACAAAACACCTACCTTATCCCAGTGCCCACTCACCAAGTAAGTCCACCCTTATGTTGGGAGGTAGGTAGAAGCAACAACTGATCATGCTATTAGCAATTAAACAGATGTATAAATTGAGCTTTAGCATGGTGTTGGACCACAATGCATGAACTCAAATTGTCACTACCATCTTTTCCACACCATTATAGTTCTTATGCGACAACTTTTTATGATCTGCAAGGTAGTTTCTGCCTGTCATGAGTAACTTTTACATGGAATGCCTTAACATACGAATGTCCCAACAGTTTTTGGAGCTTCTGTACTAGCTAAAAAATGCTTTTTGGGAATCGCAGATGTATTTGATTAAATGCCTTTGTTTAGGCATGTGCGAACTATGCATGTAAGGCCGGTAGGCTGTTGAAATATAGGTTTATATTTAATTTTACACCTGGATGTCGGCTGAAGGTACCTGTGCAGAAAGTATTCCGATGTCTCTTCAGGAACAGCCAGATTCTCAGGAAATCCTTAAAATTGTTTGTATGGTGTGACAGTTTGATTTCATGTGTGGTTAGCTAACCCATGCTTTAAAATAAAGGTCAAGCTACTAATAATATAATATAAAAGTCAAGTTAATAATGGTCACGGTATCATAATCTCATGAACTAAAGGGTAAGCCTTTAAAGGGTAATAAAATAAACAAATGTGGTTTAATGCAAGTTGAAGACTTTCATTAGAGTGAAAAACATGCATACATGTATCACACATGTGCGCATGTTTGTGTACTGTGCTGGCATCCTCAATATCCGCTTTATGCCAGAGGAGGGAATAAAAATGACAGGAAAATCCAACCTGTGTAGTGCCCAAGCATCCTAATAAAACAAGATGTGTCCTGAAAGATAGCTATAGACAGAGCAGTGGTCATCTGATCCACCCAAAATTATCAGTCATATTTTGTATTTTGTCCTCTCTTACCTGTTGCATAATAGGTTGCCTCTCCTTGGGTCCCTTGAAGTTCAGGAGTT
>CM053037.1:133770247-134135247 GCA_028564925.1 Lithobates sylvaticus
CGTGACCCCGGCCGCGGACCAGCAGACCCGATCGCCGCTGGTGTCCCGCGATCGGGTCACGGAGCTGAAGAACGGGGAGAGGTATGTGTAAACAAACCTCTCCCCTACTCTGCCTGTCATTGATTGGCTGTTCCCGGTCATCGGGAAAGCCGATCAATGACGTCAGACGTCAGCCCTGCCCCCTAATGTAAAAAAACACACACACGTCACAGCCCATAACCCCTCCCTTCCCCCTAGTGGTTAACCCCTTCACTACAACTGTCATTTATACAGGAATCAATGCATTTAAATAGCATTGATTGCTGTATAAATGACAATGGTCCCAAAAATGTGTCAAAAATGTCCGATGTGTCCGCCATAATGTCGCAGTCACAATAAAAATCGCTGATCGCCGCCATTACTAGTAAAAAAAAAAATATTAATAAAAATGCTATAAAACTATCCTCTATTTTGTAAACGCTATAACTTTTGCGCAAAACCAATCAATAATCGCTAATTGCGATTTTTTTTTACCAAAAATATGTAGAAGAATACGTATCGGCCGAAACTGAGGAAAAAAATTTTTTTTTTATATATTTTTTGGGATATTTATTATAGCAAAAAGCAAAAAATATTGCATTTTTTTCAAAATTTCGCTCTATTTTTGTTTATAGCGCAAAAAATAAAAACCGCAGGGGCGATCAAATACCACCAAAAGAAAGCTCTATTTGTGGGAAAAAAAGGACGCCAATTTTGTTTTGGAGCCACGTCGCACGACCGCGCAATTGTCAGTTAAAGCAACGCAGTGCCGAATCGCAAAAAGGGGCCTGGTCCTGGCTGCCAATTGGTCCGGGGCTGAAGTGGTTAAAGAAGGCCCTGCTAATGGCTATAGCTGCTGGCAATAATCGCATACTAAAAATCTGGCATGCTGGTTTTAACCAAGTTGATCGATGGACCGACTGGGGGACAATCAGCCTGCTCATAGATGGATCAAATCTCTAGCCAGTCCCTGCTTAACCAGCTGAGATTCGATTCATCTATGGGCGACTTTAAGGGGTCATTAAAAATTGAAGACGAGAGGGTCATGCGACTTCAACACCTGATATGACTGGGCTCTCCTCCTAGCTTTTTTTTCCATTCTTTTGCAATCTGCCAACTTCAATATACTTTTTTTTTTTTTTTTACACTAGTGCACCATACCACTGCTTTTTATATACTGTAAGTCCCTTGGTATACAGTAAACCCCCCTCCATCGCTGGGGTTATGTTCCGGACCCACCCGCGAAAAGTGAAAAACCGCGAAATAGAAAGACCCTATTTAAATACACCCTAGGCATGTTTTGTTAATTTTTTAATAGCATTTAAATGTCTTTAAACACACTTTTATGCAATAGAAACACATTAAAGATAGAGAGAGAGATCAAGAGGATTTTTAAAACACAAAAATATTGTCTTAACAGTACAGTATACTGTACAGTACAGTAAAAAATAGAGTACATAACTGCGAAAATGGCAAAATATTACCACAATATCAGAATAACAGGTCCTAATTAAAATGCCGCGATATACCGGGACCGCAATAACTGAACCGCAATATAGCGGGGGTTTACTGTAACTGGCTTTTGCATCTATTATTTGCATAAATACATTTACTTCTGCACATCCCCTACTGATTTGTGAAAATGTAAAGCTGAATATTACATATTCTGATGGCAAGGAATTGTCAAACTCATCAGTTTTTTTGGGATACAATGCAGTAGACTTACAAAATTACCTGGTTTTAATAGAAACTTGTGCTAAAAGAAATACACAGTCTGATCTTCTGAAAATGCTTTTTGGCTGGCTGCCTCTGACTTCAATACTTCCTTAGTGAAGTAGGAGGAGTCCAAACTCCCGATCTGCATTCTTGAAGGCAGGTGCAGTCTACTTTCTCCACTGAAGGTGGTGCTCTTCTGAATCATACTTGAGTATCCAGCTTCCCAGAACTTGGAATGTGATGGCTTCGCTGGTTACAGCCCAGAGGGCCCATCCACCCTATTCAGTAACACAGACTACTATCAGAAGATTCAATTGCAGGCTCAGGTGAAGAGAAAGTAAAAGACACATCTGAGTCCTTGCACCTGAGGCCCCTGAATCACCACCTACTGATAAATCTTTACCAAATTTTTATTTATTTATTTATTACAGGATTTATATAGCGCCAACAGTTTACGCAGCGCTTTACAATATAAAAGGGAGACAATACAGTTATAATACAATAAAATATAGGAGGATTAAGAGGGCCCTGCTCAGAAGAGCTTACAATCAAATGACCCCAAACGAGAGTCAAGAGAACCAGCGCCCTTTGCGGTCTAACCACAGGCAACTCCTTGCACTATACTCTAATGCTGTGTACACACGAGCAGACTTTTCAAAGGACTAGGTCCGATGGTCTTCCCGACGGACTTTCGGTGGAGTTCCAAACAAACGGACTTGGCCACACACAAGCACACCAAAGTCTGATGGATTTAAACGTGATGACGTACGACCGGTCTAGAATAAGGAAGTTCATAGCTAGTAGCCAATAGCTGTCCTAGCGTCGGTTTTCGTTCCTCGGTCTAGCACACAGACGAACTGATTTTTCGACCGGACTCGAGTCCGTCAGACAGATTTGAAACATGTTTTATTTCTAGGTCCGTCGGACTTTTGGAAAAAAAAGTCCGCTGGAGCCCATACACGATCAATTTGTCCGACTGATTCCGGTCTGCCAGACCTAGTCTGCCGGAAAGTCTGATCGTGTGTACCCGGCATGACTGTGTTATTTGAAATTGTTTATAGTCTAATGGTTTTCCAGTGTTATTACTGTTTACATGCTGTTGTGATGCAGAGGACAGCATCTGTTAAAGGGGAGGGGAGTATAGGCAGATGCAGTCTACTTTCTCCACTGCAGATGGCGCTCTTCCACAGCAGAACTGTTTTTGTAGAGGAAGTGAAGAGGAACAGGGTTCCTCTATGGTTTCCTTGGTCACTGGGGAAGCTATCACTGTCGCCCCATGTGACCCTAGCAGCCATCTTGGGTCAGCCAGAGCATTTTTAAGGCCCTGGCTCCCAAGCTTGGCGTGCTTTTTTGCTAGTTGGTAGAGCAGGGACAGGTACCCTGTCTGTTAGGGACTGTACTAGCGGTAAGGAAAAGGTTCCTGACAAGGAGGGAAAGTGTAGGGACAAGTCTCCTTTGAACTTCATCATCTTTGGGCACAAGACGGCCAGGCTGCATTCTGTTCTCTTAACAGACGCTGTCAGTCCAGCTGATACCTGCTCTCTTCACATTACTGGAAACCACAACAAACCCAGTGGGAAGGCTGCCCAATCGGGTGCACTCACAAACTATTTTTTGTACTAGTTCAATACAAGTTCTTCACTGCACCTGACTGTGTGATTTATTATTGCCACACCACGCTGCACTCCACCTACATACTTGTTTCAGGTCAGTGAATCATCCTTGGGCCTCATGCACACTGGATATTTTTGCAGCTGCTTCTAGGGGCGTTTTCTTCCCTGCCCCTACACTCCCCTGGACATTAGCATTTGTGTTCATGCACACATAGGCTTTTAGCAGTGTTTAGTGGTAGGGGCTTTTAGAGACAGGGAAAAAAATACACTTTCAGCACATCCAGAAGTAACAGCCGGGTTTTGGCAGGAAAAAACGCATTTTAAACACGTGTTAACGGTATGTGCGTCTAACGCTTGAGATTTAATTATTATTCTGGCCAATGAAAATGAATTAACGCCCAAGCGCATGACGACTGTAAACGCGCCTAAGCTTGTCTTAATGTGTTACACCCTTTTACAAGAATCAGGCATTTTTTTAGCCAAAATGCTGCTGCCAGGAGGAAAGGCTTTTAGGAGAGTTTGCAAAACGTCCTGTGTGCATGAAGCCTAATGCCGCACACACACGACCGGACTTTCCAGTAGACTAGGTCCGACGGGATCAGTCTGTCAGACATTCCGATCGTGTGTGGGATAATCAGACTGTTTTTATAAAAAAAAAATCAGACGGACCTAGAATTAGAACATGTTTCAAATCTGTCCGACGGACTCAATTCCTATCGGGAAAACCGTACGTCTGTATGCTGGTCCGACGGACCAAATACGACGCAAGGGCAGCTATTGGCTACTGGCTATTGAACTTCCTTTTTTAGTCCCGTCTTACATCATCACGTTCAAAACAAATGGACTTTCGAACGGACTTAGTCCGTTCGTGTGTGGGCAAGTCCGTTCATTCGGAAGTCCGTCGGAACTCTGGCGAAAGTCCATCGGGAAGACCATCGGACCTAGTCTGCCGTAAAGTCCGGTCGTGTGTACGCGGCATTACAGTTAGCATTAGCATTTTTTTCAAAATGAGATTTCAGCAACTGGTGATTATGCGATACAGTGGCAACCAAGAGGTGGTAATAGTGCGTCAGAGACCAGGCGGCAATGAGATACAGAATAGAGGAGTACTGACTGAGTCCTCTGAAAGTCCTGCTCTCAGTGGCTTGACTACTTCTAACAAAACAAAGTGGGCTGACAGCCTTCTCATCGATTCCCAGAGGTGGCAGTAAGCTCGGTCCAGTGTTGGTGCACGTTGGACTGGGTATCCTGCAATAACATTGGGCTGGCAATCAAACTTAGTCACGGGCTGGTTTGGTTGGCATGACTTTAGGGACCCAATTTTCCCAGCGATCCTCCTCAAATAACGTTGTAATACACACCATTGGGGCAGCTTTAGCAGACAGTTTAATCTTAACACTTGCAGTAGGCCCAAGAGGAATCTTATCCTCCTCCAAGTCACATAATTGTTCCTCTTCGCTATCATTCCACTTTCCAGTCCAGGACAAATTGTCTGAAAACAGTTCAGAGATCCCGTCAGAGGGGATGTCCGAATTGGATATAGTGGAGCATTCTTCGGCCAGAAGATAGTCGCCCATAGAGCTGGCTTTAATTGGCACAACCGCATTATCTTCTTTAATGGCCACTAGGAATGAGTCGAACCGAACACCCCCCCCCCCCCCCGCCCCCCGTTCGCACCAGAACTTGCGAACAGGCAAAAAATGAGTGCCAAAACTGTTGAAGTCTATGGGTCATGAACATGAAAAAGTGCTCTAAAGGTTTATATGCATGTTATTGCCATAAAAAGTGTTTGGGGACCTGGGTCCCCAGGGGACATGTATCAATGCAAAAAAAAACTGCCATTTTTCAGGAGCAGTGATTTTAATAATGCTTAAAGTGAAACTGGGGGGTCTCCTTGGTCTGCATGTAAAGTAGCGCATCTTTCCCATGTTTATAACAGCACCACAGCAAAATGAAATTTCTAAAGGAAAAAAAATCATTTAAAACTGCTCACAGCTGTAATGAATTGTCGGGTCCCGGCAATATAGATAAAAATCATTTTAAAAAAGGCCTGAGTTACCCCCAGTCCATTACCAGGTCCTTTGGGTCTGGTATGAATTTTGAGGGGAACTCTGCACCAAAATGTTAAAAAAATTGCGTGGGGGTCCCCCCAAAATCCATACCAGACCCTTCAGTTCTGGTATGGATTTTAAGGGGAACCCCGTGCCCAAATTTTTTTAAAAATGGCGTGGCCTCATCCCCACAACCCTTGCCCGGTGGTTACGTGGGTCTTCGGGCGGGTGGCTTATGGGAATCTGGAATCCCCCTTTAACAAGGGGACCCCCAAATCCTGCCACCCCCCCTATGTGAATGGGTATCTACACATTCACTCAAAAAAGTAAACATTACAGGAGACAGTTTGGGACAAGTACTTTATTAAACAAAAAAAAAATAAAAATGTCCGTGATGTCCATTCATCTTCGATCACAGCGCCGATGACCAGAGAAAAAAAAACCTGGAAAAACTCTGCCTCAATGGGAGGTGTCCCGTGACTGCAGCCTTTTTGCGCTGACAGCTCTTATATAGCTGAGGGCGGGGTCACCCGGTGACATAAGTGGATGACCCGCCCCTTCAGACATCCTGTGATGTCACTTAATGTCAGAGGGGGCAGGGTCACCCATTTACGTCACTGGGTGGCCCCGCCCTCAGTTATATAACAGCTCTCATCGCAAAAGGGCTGCAGTCGCGGGATGCCTCTCATCAAGGTTTTCTGTTTTTTTTTTTTCTCTGGACCATCGGCGCTGTGATCAAAGATGAATGTACATCGTAGGACATGTTTTTAATACATTTTTTTTAATAAAGGACTTGTGCCAAACTGTGGTAATTTTTACTTTTTTGACACTTTTTTTTGGTGAATGTGTAGGGGTACAATGTACCCGATACTCATTCACATAGGGGGGGCAGGATCTGGGGGTCCCCTTGTTAAAGGGGGCTTCCAGATTCTGATAAGCCCCCTGCCCGCAGACCCCCCACAGGGCAACGGTTGTGGGGATGATGCGGACAAGGTGTTTTGGGGGGACCACAATGCACCCTCCCCATGTTGAGGGCATGTGGCCTGGTACAGTTCAGGAGGGTGGCACTCTCTCACCCCCCCCCCCCTTCTCCTGTGGCCTGCCAGGTTGGGTGCTCGGATAAGGGTCTGGTAAAAGAACCTGAAGGGCCTGGTATGGATTGGGGGGGACCCCCACACCATTTATTTTTTACATTTTGGCACGGGGTAAAGGGCCTGGTAATGGACTGGGGGGGGGAACTCATGCCGTTTTTTTTTCAATGATTTTTATGTATATTTAGAAAAGTAATTTTGCTGCTCTCATTCATAACACTATGTAAGCAGCCTTACATAATGTGGGGTGTGGACTCCCTGCCTTTGGCCAATCATGGCTCTCACAGCAGAGCGCATAAATTCGGCAAACGGGCGAGCACACGATGTTCGAGTCAAACTTACGTTCAACTAGAACATCGGGCTCATCCCTAATGTAAACATGAAAAAGACTTTCTTGTTAAAAAAAAAAAAAAAAACATGAAAAAGACCCTGCGCTATGGAATAACAAATTGTGCTTATTAGTGAAACCCAGAAAAATAAGCTGGTTTCCTCAAAGTGCTTAAGTGCTGTCTTTGAAGAATTTGGGGCGTGTAGTGGTAGGGGGTGCTATATGTGTTCAATTATGACATTCCTTATACATACACAATTTAAAGTGCATAGTGCTAATTAATAATATACAATTAATAAATCCTGACAATCCAGTGCTGAAATTGATTATTGACAGTGATTCAAATTATTACTTAAAAATAAAGTCCATAAATCTTTTTATTTTTGGCATACATCTTCCAATCTGCTATCGCACTTCCAAACTGTGCCATCTTCTCCTTCCCACAACCAGGCACACGTGGCAGCACTTTATTATCCTCCTCTGCAGAGCGGGGGCTCCTCCCCCTGCCTAAGGATTGGTGCAGATACTCTCTGGAAACTTCAGCGCCCACCTGTTTTCTTTAGCGGCGCGCCAAAACTTCTTTTTTTTTTTATCAAACAAAAAAGTATTTATTGAGCACAAACAGTATACGTACATACAGTGGTGTGAAAAAGTGTTTGCCCCCTTCCTCATTTCCTGTTTCTTTGCATGTTTGTCACACTTAAGTGTTTCGGAACATCAAACCAATTTAAACAATAGTCAAGGACAA
Source organism: Lithobates sylvaticus (assembly GCA_028564925.1). Taxonomy (NCBI): domain Eukaryota; kingdom Metazoa; phylum Chordata; class Amphibia; order Anura; family Ranidae; genus Lithobates; species Lithobates sylvaticus. The sequence continues at coordinate 133,777,813 of CM053037.1, forward strand.
CACAAGTAAACACAAAATGCAATTTGTAAATGAAGGTGTTTATTATTAAAGGTGAAAAAAAATCCAAACCATCAAGGCCCTGTGTGAAAAAGTGATTGCCCCCTAAACCTAATAACTGGTTGGGCCACCCTTAGCAGCAACAACTGCAACCAAGCGTTTGCGATAACGTGCAATGAGGCTTTTACAGCGTCCTGGAGGAATTTTGGCCCACTCATCTTTGCAGAATTGTCCTAATTCAGTTACATTAGAGGGTTTTCGAGCATGAACGGCCTTTTTAAGGTCATACCACAACATCTCAATAGGATTCAGGTCAGGACTTTGGCTAGGCCACTCCAAAGTCTTCATTTTGTTTTTCTTCAGCCATTCGGTGGTGGACTTGCTGGTGTGTTTAGGATCATTGTCCTGCTGCAGAACCCAAGTTCGTTTCAGCTTGAGTACACGAACAGATGGTCGGACATTCTCCTTCAGGATCTCTTGGTAGACGGCAGAATTCATAGTTCCTTTTATCACGGCAAGTCTTCCAGGTCCTGAAGCAGCAAAACAGCCCCAGACCATCACACTACCACCACCATATTTTACTGTTGGTATAATGTTCTTTTTCTGAAATGCAGTGTTCCTTCTACGCCAGATATACTTGGACACACACCTTCCAAAGAGTTCCACTTTTGTCTCATCGGTCCACAGAATGTTGTCCCAAAAGTCTTGGGGATCATCAAGATGTGTTGTGGAGAAATTGAGACGAGCTTTGATGTTCTTTTTGCTCAGCAGTGGTTTTCTCCTTGGAACTCTGCCATGCAGGCCATTTTTGCCCAGTCTTTTCCTGATGGTGGAGGCATGAACGCTGACCTTAACTGAGGCAAGTGAGGCCTGCAGTTCCTTGGACGTTGTTGTGGGGTCTTTTGTGACCTCTTGGATGAGTCGTCGCTGCGCTCTTGGGGTAATTTTGGGCGGCCGGCCACTCCTGGGAAGGTTCACCACTGTTCCATGTCTTCGCCATTTGTGGATAATGGCTCTCACTGTGGTTCGCTGGATTCCCAAAGCTTTGGAAATGGCTTTATAACCCTTTCCAGACTGATAGATCTCAATTACTTTCTTTCTCAATTGTTCCTGAATTTCTTTGGGTCTCGGCATGATGTGTAGCTTTTAAGGATCTTCTGGTGGACCTTACTGTGTCAAGCAGCTCCTATTTAAGTGATGCCTTGATTGTGAACAGGTGTGGCAATAATCAGGCCTGGGTGTGGCTAGAGAAATTGAACTCAGGTGTGGACAACCACAGTTATAGTATGTTTTAACAAGGGGGGCAATCACTTTTTCACACAGGGCCATGATGGTTTGGATTTTTTTTTCACCTTTAATAATAAACACCTTCATTTACAAATTGCATTTTGTGTTTACTTGTGTTGTCCTTGACTATTGTTTAAATTGGTTTGATGTTCCGAAACACTTAAGTGTGACAAACATGCAAAGGAACAGGAAATGAGGAAGGGGGCAAACACTTTTTCACACCACTGTACATGGTACAGAGCGGTACAGGTATACATAAGCAGCCTATTCCAAGATACACGCCAAAACTTTAATGGGGTCCATTTTAACCCTTGCAGCACTGGCGTAAAGTGTCAAAAGACCAGGCTGATACTCTCCCATGACCAATGAGATGTGTTGGTTCTTCCCCACATTGTTGGAATGCACAATAACACATTCTATACGAAGTAAAGAGGTTACTTGCCACTTTCCCACGGAGCCAGAAGAAATCCTGTAGCCGGTTGCTATGGGCGATGGCTGTAAGAATAACGCCTTTGCACATGTTGGGTAGCAAATGTAGCAAAGTCCCTGGCCCATTTAGGCCTAATGGTGACCTCCAGAGTCAAGGACAGCTGACATCCTTCTGTGTAGAGTGGGTTACAAGGCATGGTGGGTGTAATGCAAGATGAAACGGTGGACCCCAGACACTTTTTGAATGCAAAGAGATTTGGGAACTGTGGGAGAGAGGGTTAGGGCCAGGACACCCTTAGGTAAATGCAATGTTAATTGGCAGACTCCGAGACTTCTCTAGGCAGAAAGCTATACAGGAGAATGCCTCCAGCCAGACACAACTTCTGTATAGGTAGGACGCTGTCTCCTATGGCAACAGTCTTGTAAAAGTTACTAACTGTAATTGTATCCAACTATTTGCAACACAAACAGTCCTCAGCTTACCCCACAATCACTCACTGTTGGTCTTTACTCAACGAGCTCCCAGTCTCTCTCACTAGACTTCAGATCCAATAGCCACTGGATCCCCTGAGCTCTTCCACTGTTAGCACTCAGCAGTATCTTTCTCAAGCGTCACCCCCGCTTCCCTACTGGGTTCCTGGATTTGCACTCACAGATACTCTTCAAACTTCACCCCAGCTCACACGCTAGATCCCTGGCCTGGCAGTCACTCACTGATGCTCCACAAACATCACCTCTGCTGTCCCGCTGGGTCTCTGACTTGGCACTTGGTGAAGTTTTCCCACTTCTTCACTGTCCCCAGCTGGTGAGAAGTTGTACTGACATCAGCTTACTCACAGTGGTCTGCGGTAACAAGGTGGATGGTCCCGTAGTGGCAACAGCTTCCCCTCTATTTCTGACCATGACTTCTGGTTGGACTACAAGCCCACAGTCCCAACCCTACGCTGCTCTCCTGCTTCTGGATATGCCCTCAAACAGCCTAGCAGCCAGATGTCTCCGGGACAGGCCTAAGGCTTAAGGCCTAGCAGCCTGGGGTGATATAACACATGACCACCCAGACAGCCATCCAGGTGGCACAGAACCCTGATCACCCAACTCCACCCAAATAAATAGGCTCTCCCAGCAGGCCAAGGGACCCAAGAAAATCCCTGCCCATTGGCTTAGACACCCTATTCATTCATAATCTGTCCTTGCTGTGCCCTTGTCTTATCCAATGTCACCAGATACCAGGCCACCTAGTGACAAAAGAAAGAAGTGCAGCAATTCTAGAATTAGGGGGAAATCAATTGATCTCCTAACAATCGGCCAAAGCAACTCTCGTCTGGCAACTAAATTTAATAGCAGTCCTGCCTAAACATCAGGGTGCTACAGTAGTCTTTGTGTTCCCGAAGTTAGTTTGCCAAATAAGAAAGCTAATCATGGAGTGAGTTATTTTTAAATAAATGATAATATGACTAACATTTTTAACATCTTAATGTTAAACATTTTTTAGTCATAATCTTTTATTTAAAAATAAATCGTTCTATGTGTGTGCACTTTGTGGGGCACCGGACTAATGGGTGTCTATTAGGTCCGTAAATTTTTGACAAGCATGCGATTTTATCAGATGGAACATGCAAAAAATCTTTTTTCATCTAGTAGAACCAGTATTTTTCTGGTCAAATGAAGTTTAAACCATAAGAACATTTTGAGTAGATTTGTGTGTATGGGATGGATGAGAGCTGTGTATGACTGGCTGTGGTGGACACCGGTATCTCATTAAGACTTTCTTTGTCTTAATTTTAACTAGAGTCAGGTCCATAAATATTGGGACATCGACACAATTCTAATATTTTTGGCTCTATACACCACCACAATGGATTTGATATGAAACGAACAAGATGTACTTTAACTGCAGACTTTTAGCTTTAATTTGAGGGTATTTACATCCAAATCAGATGAACGGTGTAGGAATTACAACAGTTTGTATATGTGCCTCCCACTTTTTAATGAAACTAGAGAACGGCACCCCCTAGAGAGCCACTGGTGAAACTACCCTTTTTCCCCAGTTAGGGAGCATGCAGCCACGCACATAGCATTTCCTTCACCCTTCCGCTGGCTCAAAGGAATGGCCTAGAGCATGGGCGTCCGCAGGTAGGGGCAAGGGGGGTCAAGTGCCCCCCCTGGAATCAGGGATTGGATCTTAAATTTAGCACAGTTGCGCCACTATCGGGGTGCGGACAGCCCACACCTGGGTGCCACCCGCCAGTGGGGTGACACCATCAAGGTGCTATCAAGCCCCCCCATCAGTGTAGTGTGACTTTGGCTCTTTTCCCTGCTCAGTCCAGCAGAGAACTCGGCGGCGCTGCAACAGGAGAAAGGCGAGCTGCGGGCTGTCAGAGGTTTCCCCCGCTCACACCCCTTTCTCCTGTCAGGGAGAAGAGACAGCGGCTCTTACCAGGTTCCCCTCCCAGCTTCCTGCCCGCTCCGTTCCTTCCCTATTGGCCATAACTGAGGGCCAATCAAAGGAGACTAGAAGAGGAGAGCATCATGGGACATGTAGTCCCAAAGATTGGTGGCCCCATTTTCCACAGGGAGGAGGCTACAGCTCGATCAAGAAAGAGGTTGAGAGACTGCAGCCTGAAAAAGAGCTGAGGGAGAGAGTGCTACAAAGAATGAGTATGCTGGGCGGAAGCCAGAGAGAGAGCCACGCTGCCCAGCACCAGGGCTGCTGATAGGCCAGTACAACCTGAACAGATAAGCAATGTAATGTTAAAAAAAAAAATCCTCCAGCGATCAGCGTCCCTTAATGTCAACATCCAACCACCGGCATCACAGCTACAGCTCCCAATCCGCCCAACCCCAAATGATTAGATGGCGGCAGGAGAGGGACTAATTCTTGTATTTCGGGCGCGGAAAGATGCCTCTTCCGCACCCGTTGCTCATCCCGGCCAGTGTGTCCTCTGTAGTGGCAGTGCGTGCCGTCCCCCTGGTGGTGCCGCGGAGTGATTCTTCTCGCTCCGCATGAGAATTAGCAACAGTAGCACTGGGAGTGAGGCGACAGGCGAGCAGCGGCGGCGGCAGTCGGCAGAGGACATTGGCAGAGGCATCGATTCCTCTCTAACTAGTTTGTGGACCCTCAAGTCTAGGCAGCAGCAGGATAACAGAGGAAGTGACTCCTGGGGCCCAGCTAACAATTACACAGGTGTGTGCTTGGTTGGGGGGGCAGGGGCTTCAAGATCTACTACTGCAGCAGCATCTATACATTATGGCATTGGTGGCATGGGTGGCACTGTCTGCAGGTAGCACATGCGTTATGGCCCATAACGCATGTGCTGCCTGCAGAGACAGTGCCACCCATGCCACCAATGCTGTAATGTGCTGCAGACAGTGCCACCCATGCCGCCAATGCCATAATGTGTTGCAGACAGTGCCACCCATGACGCTAATGCCATAATGCATGTGCTGCCTGCAGAGACAGTGCCACCCATGCTGCCAATGGCATTATGCCATTGGCAGCATGGGTGGCAGTGTTTGCAGCACAATATAGCATTGGTGGCATGGCATGGGTAGCACTGTCTCTGCAGTACATTATGGCATTGGCATGTCCCGCTGTCAAGTTGCTGATCACCACCATTACTAGTAAAAATAAATAAAAAATACATAAATACATCATGCTATAACTTTTGCGCAAACCAATCAATAAACACTTTCTGGGATTATTTTTTTACAAAAAATATGTTGCAGAATACATGTTGGCCTAAACTATTGAAGGAATTTGATTTGTTCATTTTTTTTTATTGGATACGTTTTATTGCAGAATGTAAAAAATATAGTTTTTTTTTTTTTTTTTAATTGTTTTAATTTTTTTGTATAGAAATGCAAAAAGTAAAAGAACGCAGAGGTGACCAAATGCCACCAAAAGAAAGCTCTATTTGTGTGAGAAAAAAAACATACATTATATTTGAGTACAGAGTCGCACCACCAAGCAATTGTCAGTTAAAATAACGCAGTGCTGTATCGCAAAAAATAGCCTGGTCATGAAGGGGGGTAAATCTTCCAGAGGTCAGGTGGCCTTCCTGTGTTGCTGTGAGAAAAATAAATATCACTTGTAGACAAACCTGCACTTTGTTTCAAGGCAGGGTCTGGGGAGGGGCCAGGGGTGGGGCTGAAGGAGGGGCCAGGGGTGGGACCAGGGGTGGAGCTGAAGGGGGCCCCGTCAGTTAGGCTGGACGGGGCCCCATGATTTCTATCAGCAGCCCTGCCCAGCACCACCAGAGAGAGAAAGACTGAGCCACTACCAGGGTACATACATGCTACACTACTGACCCAGAGTGAGCGATCATCCAGCCGGAGGGATAACTGCTGCAGTTTTGCTGGGTCTGGTAAGAGGGCCTCTTGGCCGTTATCCATTACTTATCCTAGGGACTGTACTGTGGGGCAGTGCATGGGTGACCCTAAAATGATACCCCCCCCCCCCCTGAAAAAAGTTCTGCGGATGCCCATGGTCTAGGGGTATCTTTTTTTTTTTTTTTTGGTTTTATTGGAACGTAGAACTTGGATGGGGTGAGAGAGCATGGGATACCCCAGAACTGAACACTTTGAGTACTCATCTCTAGCTTGCTAAGCTAGGCAAAAATGTCCCACAGAATCTCTAATGCTGTCAGGAGACTAGGACTTTTCCCAGTGGACCAGAAAACACTGTACACAGTCACTAACTTCAAGCACTGGGGTCATTTACTCACATGGCCAGGAGATCATCAGTTGCTTCCTTTCAATACCCACCAGGCACTCTAAAGTGAGGGAGGCACAAACTCACACCACCATAGGACAGCTGGACAGCTTTTTTTCCCCCCCCAACTTTCTCCTGGTACTTTCCAGTGAGCTTCCCAATTTCAGGAGTAAACCTTTGTGAATAGCCCCAACCCCCCCAGGTGCAGCCTCAGCTGGGACCTTAATATCTGCTAGATCAGTGGTGTCCAAACTTTTTTCAAAAAGGGCCAGATTTTATGAAGTGAACATGCGTGAGGGCCAACCATTTTGCCTGACATTCTTTGAACCATTAAAATGAAGTTAATCAAATTAACTAATACACTGCCCAACAAGAATTCTCTTGCTTTTGTGGCTGTGTGTGGTGAAGAGTCTAAGGATGAGCTCGGGCGTGTTATTTGGATATATCGTATTTATTGGCATATAACACGCACCTTCACTTTAAGAGTGAAGTTTTAGAAATTTTTTATTTTTTTAAATAGTTACATAGTAGGTGAGGTTGAAAAAAGACACCATCAAGTCTAACCTATGTGTGTGATTATATTTCAGGATTACATTATATATCCTTGTATGTTGCGTTCTTTCAGGTGCTTATCTAATAGATTTTTGAAACTATCGATGCCCCCCGCTGAAACCACTGCCTGTGGAAGGGAATTCCACATCCTTGCCGCTCTTACAGTAAAAGAACCCTCTACGCAGTTTAAGGTTAAACCGCTTCTCTTCTAATTTTAGTGAGTGGCCACGTGTCTTATTAAACTCCCTTCCGCAAAAAAGTTTTATCCCTATTTGTGGGGTCACCAGTAGGGATGAGCCGAACACCCCCGGGTTTGGCTCGTACCAGAACCTGCGAACGAACCTAAAGTCCGTGCGAACGTAAGAATCCTATTAATTACAATGGACGCGAACGTTCAAAATCAAAAGTGATAATTTTAAAGGCTAATATGCATGTTATTGTCATAAAAAGTGTTTGGGGACCCGGGTCCTGCCCCAGGGGACATGTATCAATGCAATTTTTTTTTTTTAAAAACGGCTGTTTTTTCAGGAGCAGTGATTTTAATAATGCTTAAAGTGAAACAATGAAAGTGTAATATTCTTTTAAATTTCGTACCTGGGGGGTGTCTATAGTATGTCTGTGAAGGGGCGCATGTTTCCCGTGCTTAGAACTGTCCCCGCACAAAGTGTCATTTTTGCAGGAAAAAAAGCTATTTAAAATCACTCGCGGCTAATGAATTGTCGGCTCCCGTAACACAGAGAACAGTCATTCATTGAAAGTCATTGATAAAAAAAAGTCATTAATAAAAAAAAAAAAAAAAAAAAAAAAAGCGTGGGGTCCCCCCAAATTCAATTACCAGGCCCTTTAGGTCTGCTATGGATATTAAGGGGAACCCCGGCCAAAAAAAAATGGCGTGGGGTCCCCCTCAAAATCCATACCAGACCCTTGAGGTCTGGGATGGATTTTAAGGGGAACCCCGGCCAAAAAAAAAATGGCGTGGGGTCCCCCTCAAAATCCATACCAGACCCTTATCTGAGCAAGCAACCTGGCAGGCCGCAGGAAAAGAGGGGGGACGAGAGCGGCCCCCCCACCCTCCTGAACCGTACCAGGCCACATGCCCTCAACATTGGGAGGGTGCTTTGGGTCCCCCCCAAAGCACCTTGTCCCCATGTTGATGAGGACAAGGGCCTTGTCCCCACAACCCTGGCCATTGGTTGTGGGGGTCTGCGGGCGGGGGGCTTATCAGAATCTGGAAGCCCCCTTTAACAAAATGGGGAAAGCCATAGGGAATTCCCCATGATGTCCCCGTGCGTCAGAGGGGGTGGGGTCACCAGGTGGCCCCACCCTCCGTTATAAAAGACCTGTCAGATGCAGCGAAGCCTCATACAGCGGGATCCTCCCATTGCGCGGAGTGGCCCAGAAGAGACACCAACGCCATGGAAGAAGATGCCGGACGAGAAGACCAGAGCAAGAAGAAGCGGATCAGAGGACGAAGAAGATGGAAGAAGAAGATGGAAGAAGATACCGGAAGGAGAAGATGAAGAAACCGAAGGATGAAGAAAGGAAGAAGGAAGACCAGAAGAAAGAAGATTTTAATAAATGAATTGTCAAAGACCGTCTCCTGTAATTTTTACAATTTTTGTCACTTTTTTGGTGAAATGGTAGGGGTACTTTTGTACCCCCTTACCATTTCACACAGGGGGGGTGGGATCTGGGGGTCCCCTTGTTAAAGGGGGCTTCCAGATTCCGATAAGCCCCCCCGCCCGCAGACCCCCACAACCAATGGCCAGGGTTGTGGGGAAGAGGCCCTTGTCCTCATCAACATGGGAGAAGGTGCTTTGGGGGTGACCCCAAAGCACCCTCCCATTGTTGAGGGCATGTGGCCTGGTACGGTTCAGGAGGGAGGGGGGGCGCTCTCGTCCCCCCCCCTCTTTTCCTGCGGCCTGCCAGGTTGCGTGCTCGGATAAGGGTCTGGTATGGATTTTGAGAGGGACCCCGCGCCATATTTTTTTTTTTGGCCGGGTTCCCCTTAATATCCATAGCAGACCCGAAGGGCCTGGTAATTGAATTTGGGGGGACCCCCACGCTTTTTTTTATCAATGACTTTCAATGAATGACTGTTCTCTGTGTTACGGGAACCGGCAATTCATTAGCCGCAGATGGCTGCCTTAGATGACACAACAGGATTAAGAAAGGAAGGAAGGTGTTTTAATGTGATACTGCAATGCTGTACTAACAGCACGCACACACTAATCCCCAGAATCACAGCACAGATAATGTCAGCAGTCAGCAGCACTGCAGAATGGATCACAGCACATAATATCACTGACACGCTGGAACACAATATACGAGGCCTTTTATACTGTGGGGCGTGTACTAAACCCCCTGAGCTATAATTGGCCACAGGCATCCTGCCTGTGGCCAATTATGGCTCTCCTCGCCGCTGGCTCTATGATTGGCCAAGCATGCGGGGTCACAGTGCATGCTTGGCCAATCATCAGCCAGCAATGCACTGCGACTGGCGCAGTGCATTGCGGGCCGCTCGCATCACACGAATTTTATGCGAACGGCCCTAAATAGTTCTGGGCTCACCGAACGGGCGAACGCCCGATGTTCGATTCGAACATGGGTTTGAATCAAACACCGGGCCCATCCCTAGTCACCAGTATGGTATTTGTATATTGAAATCATATCCCCTCTCAAGCGTCTCTTCTCCAGAGAGAATAAGTTCAGTGCTCGTAACCTTTCTTCATAACTAATATCCTCCAGACCCTTTATTAGCTTTGTTGCCCTTCTTTGTACTCGCTCCATTTCCAGTACATCCTTCCTGAGGACTGGTACCCAGAACTGGACAGCATACTCCAGGTGGGGCCGGACCAGAGTCTTGTAGAGCAGGAGAATTATCATTTTATCTCTGTAATTAAACCCCTTTTTAAATGCATGCCAATATTCTGTTTCCTTTCTTAGCAGCAGCTTGGCATTGCATGCCATTGCTGAGCCTATCATCTACTAGGACCCCCAGGTCCTTTTCCATCCTAGATTCCCCCAGAGGTTCACCCTAGTGAGTAGATTGTATTCATATTTTTGCCACCCAAATGCATTATTTAAAATTTTTCTACATTAAACCTCATTTGCCATGTAGTTGCCCACCCCATTAATTTGTTCAGATCTTCTTGCAAGGTTTCCACATCCTACGGAGAAGTTATAGCCCTGCTTAGCTTTAGTGTCGTCCGCAAATACAGTGATTGAGCTGTTTACCCCATCCTCCATGTCGTTTATGAACAAATTTAACAGCACAGAACCCTGGGGACCCCACTTTCCACCCCTGACCATTCTGAGTATTCCCCATTTATCACCACGCTCTGAAATAAAGAACTGTGAAGCGAAATAAGGATCAGTGCCCATCAATGCAGCCTCATTATTGACATGAATGCAGCCTCACCATTGGCATGAATGCAGCCTCACCATTGCCATGAATGCAGCCTCACCGTTGTCATGAATGCAGCCTCACCGTTGTCATGAATGCAGCCTCACCATTGTCATGAAAGCAGCCTCACCATTGCCACGAAAGCAGCCTCACCATTGCCACGAAAGCAGCCTCACTATTGCCACGAAAGCAGCCTCACCATTGCCACGAATGCAGCCTCACCATTGCCACGAATGCAGCCTCACCATTGCCACGAATGCAGCCTCACCATTGCCACGAATGCAGCCTCACCATTGCCACGAATGCAGCCTCACCATTGCCACGAAAGCAGCCTCACCATTGCCACGAAAGCAGCCTCACCATTGCCACGAATGCAGCCTCACCATTGCCACGAATGCAGCCTCACCATTGCCACGAATGCAGCCTCACCATTGCCACGAATGCAGCCTCACCATTGCCACGAATGCAGCCTCACCATTGCCACGAATGCAGCCTCACCATTGCCATGAATGCAGCCTCACCATTGCCACGAATGCAGCCTCACCATTGCCACGAATGCAGCCTCACCATTGACATGAATGGAGCCTCACAAGTGCCATGAATGCAGCCTCACCATTGAAATGAATGCAACTTCCCCATTGACCTGAATGCAGCCTAACAAGTGCCATGAATGCAGTCTCACGATTGCCATGAATGCAGCCTCACCATTGCCATGAAATTAGCCTCTGAATGCAGCCTCACCATTGCCATCAGTGCAGCCTGATCAATGCCCATCTGCAGCCTCGGATGGGACAGGGAGGGGGCGGGACGAGCACCAACATATTACATACAGGAGAATCTCCTGTTTACTGGGTGGCCTCTTTAATACAAAGTCCCACCTCCTATGATAGACAGAACAGTCGTCCAATGCCAGCCCAGGAGATGGGACTTCCTATTACAGAGGCTGCCAAATAAACAGGAGATTCTCCCGTATGTAATCTGACGGCACTCGTCCCGCCCCTCCCTGTCCTCTCAGAGGAATGATAAATACAGTATATCTTTTGCGCGGTGCTCGGGGATTCTTTGGGGGCCATAAAAGATAAATATATAGCGAAATTACCAGTGGGGCCATATGAAACCAGACCATGGGCCGCAATTGGCCCACAGGCTGGACTTTGGACATGCCTGTTCTAGATGGAACCTTTCCTTGGGGAGCTCCTGCACAGGGGTCTCTTCCAGCAGGACTGGGCCCAGGATTTATGCACTTCCTGCCTCAGGCCCCAGACTTTTTTATGGGCTCTGTCACCACTTTATGGGCACATCTACCCAGGGATTGGCAGGAGTACCATAATTATTCAGGCTCCTTACTCTGTTTTACCTCCCACTATAATGCTAGAATCCTCGAGAATACAGGGGAAAGTAATCAGAACAGCAGCATGTGAGACACTGAGCAGGCCTAAACAATCAACCCCTGCTCCACTGATTACAGAGGAGCTAACTAAAATTTACATAACAGCATACACTACTCTAAGAGGCTGCTCTACACTTCCTATCTTTTACTTACAGAACACCTGTCATGATAGAATTATAGGACTGCATTTGTGGCCTTGTTCTGAAAGTGCTAGGTGTCCGGTTATGTCTGCCTTCAAGTCTTCTGAAATAAAGACACATTCAAGAATAGTCCCTGGGACTTGAACGCTTGTTTGTACAGAACAGTGAAAGGAAGGTAATCATTCAGAAAGCTCAATGGCTTTGGTTTGGCAGCTTGCAAAGAACAGAGCTGCCCTCCAGTGGGTACCCAGAAGGTCACTTAAAACAAAGAACCACACAAGTAGTGCCAGGCCAAATAGAAAGGAGTCCAAATACCTTTATTCGTTTACACGTAAAACAGCCAAAACATTTCATGGACCAAAACACTTCCTCTTCATCAGGGCTTAGGATCTAGTTAGAACTTGGACTCAATGGAAGATATTTATCCTCTGTTAATAGGTATGGATAAGAAACAACTGGATCAGACAACCACCTATTTTGTTACATTAAAGCCTTTAGTTCAATGTTTTTTTTATCTGAATTATATGTGATGGATCAGAACACAATAGTCTAAGTTGGTGAAGTAAAATTAGAAAAATATATACATAAAACTATTCAGAAATAAAAAAAATGATAATTGGCATGTGCGTATGTATTCACCCCCTGTGTTATGAAGCCCATAAAAAGCTCTGGTGCAACTAATTACCTTCAGAAGTCACATAATTAGTGAAATGATGTCCCCCTGTGTGCAATCTAAGTGTCACATGATCTGTCATTACATATACACACCTTTTTTGAAAGGCGCCAGAGGCACCACTAACCAAACACTGCCATGAAGACCAAGGAAATATCCAAATCTTTGATGATCTCTAGGAGCACCATCAAATCTATCATAACCAAATGGAAAGAACATGGCACAACAGCAAACCTGCCAAGAGACAGCTGCACACCAAAACTCACAGACTGGGCAAAGAGGGCATTAATCAGAGAGGCAGCACAGAGACCTAAGGTAACCCTGGAGGAGCTGCAGAGTTCCACAGCAGAGACTGGAGTAGAGACTGGAGTGTACATAGGACGACAATAAGACGTATGCACCATAGAGTTGAGCTTTATGACAGAGTGGCCAGAAGAAAGTGATTGCTTTAAGCAAAAAACAAAATGACACGTTTTGATTTTGCGAAAAGGCATGTGGCAGACTCCCAAAATGTATGGAGGAAAGTGCTTTGGTCTGATGAGACTAAAATTTAACTTTTTGGCCATCAAAGACAATGCTATGTCTGGCGCAAACCCAACAAACACATCATATCACTCAAAAAACACCATCCCCACAGTGAAACATGGTGGTGGCAGCATCGTGCTGTGGGGAAATTTTTCAGCAGTCGGGACTGAGAAACTGGTCAGAGTTGAGGGAAAGATGGATGGTGCTAAATACAGGGATATTCTTGAGCCAAACCTGTACCACTCTGTGTGTGATTTGAGGCTGGGACAGATGTTCACCTTCCAGCAGGACAATGACCCCAAACACTGCTAAAGCAACACTTGAGTGGTTTAACCACTTAAGGACCGCCTCACGCCGATATACGTTGGCAGAATGGCACGGCTGGGCACAACCACGTACCTGTACGTGGCCCTTTAAGAGCCCAGCCGCGGGTCGCGCGCGCGACGCTGGCGGCACCCTCACGACCTGCTCCGTGGCCGCGGGACCAGCGAACCCGATCGCCACTGGTGTCCCGCGATCGGGTCACAGAGCTGAAGAACGGGGAGAGGTCTGATCGGCTGTTCCCTGTCATCGGGAAAGCCGATCAGTGACGTCAGACCCAAAGCCACGCCCCCTACAGTAAAAACAAAAAGCACACACACACTTAACCCCTCCCCGCCCCCTAGTGGTTAACTCCTTCACTGCCAGTGTCATTTACACAGGAATCAATGCATTTAAATAGCATTGATTTCTGTATACATGACAATGGTCCCAAAAATGTGTCAAAAATATCCAATGTGTCCGCCAGAATATCGCAGTCACAAGAAAAATCGCTGATCGCCGCCATTACTAGTAAAAAAAAAAATATTAATAAAAATGCTATAAAACTATCCCCAATTTTGTAAACGCTATAACTTTTGCGCAAACCAATCAATTACCAAAAATATGTAGAAGAATACGTATTGGCCTAAACTGAGGAAAAAAATGTTTTAATATTATTTTTGGGAATATTTATTATAGCAAAAAGTAAAAAAATATTGCATTTCTTTCAAAATTGTCGCTCTATTTTGTTTATAGCGCAAAAAATAAAAACCGCAGGGGTGATCAAATACCACCAAAAGAAAGCTCTATTTGTGAGAAAAAAAGGACGTCAATTTTGTTTGGGAACCACGCCGCATGACCGCGCAATTGTCAGTTAAAGCGACGCAGTGCCGAATCGCAAAAAGGGGCCTGGTCCTTTGGCTGCAAATTGGTCCGGGGCTTAAGTGGTGACATGTAAATGTGTTTGAATGGCCTAGTCAAAGCCCAGACCTCAATCCAATAGAAAATCTGTGGTCAGACTTAAAGATTGCTGTTCAAAAGTGCAAACCATCCAACGTGAAGGAGCTGGAGCAGTTTTGCAAGGAGGAATGGGCAAAAATCCCAGTGGTAAGATGTGGCAAGCTCATAGAGACTTATCCAAAGTGACTTGGAGATGTGATAGCTGCAATAGGTGGCTCTACAAAGTATTGACTTTAGGGGGATGAATAGTTATGCACATTTACTTTTTCCTGTTATTTTGTCCTATTGTTTGCTTCACAATAAAAAAAAAAAAAAAAATGCAATATTTAAACAATCCATGTTAATTCCAGGTTGTGAGGCAACAAAACACAAAACATGCCAAGGGGGTGAATACTTTTGCAAGGCACTGTATAGTGTTTTCCACTGCTAGACTCCCTTTGAAGAAAAAAAAAAAAAACTGTTGAGTGGGTTTGCCTTGCTTCAGTAATTAGATCACAGACACATGCATATCTTTCCAGTAATCTATGATAACCGGAACTTTCTCTGTTTATACTATGAAGGGAGTCAGACAGTGAACTGTCTCTGTACCCATAGCTCCCAACTGTCCCTGATTTCGAGGGATCTCCTCTGATTGGAACAAAGTCTCTGTGTCCCTCTTTTCTCCTCATTTGTCCCTCATTTTCGTCTGATCTATACAATTGTATATCAAATGCACTTTTCATCTTTCAAAAAGTGTTTCCCAGCGCTAAACCTTTCATCCAATTTCTAAATAGCTGCATTTGTAAATTTCAAAAGCCAATATAAAGGAATAATAGTGGTAAAAAAAAAAAGCACTTGTTGGTTTAACTAATATTTTTTTATGTATAATTCACCTTTAAGGGGGCATGGCAGGTTGTTTGCCCTATGCCTACTTTTGCTAATAGGTGTCTCTAGTTCCCATCTCACAAAAGTTGGGATGTATGCTGTACCCCCAGTCCAAATAGTGTCTAGAGCACATGAAAGGATCTTTCTGGAATCCTCAGTAGATTTCAGACAAGTAGTGGAGTATACTGCTCTAGCCACTTTTTTTTTCTCAAAAGACATTTTTTTTTTCATTTTATTGCATTTAAGTCTAAATATGAGATGTGAGGTCTTTTTGACCCCAGATCTCACATTAAAGAGGTCCCGTCATGCTTTTCTTTTTCTATTACAAGGAATGTTTACATTCCTTGTAATAGGAATAAAAGTGATCCATTTTTTTTTTTTTATTTAAAAGGACAGTGAAAAATTAAAAAGAAAAAGTAAAATAATAAAAAAAAAATTTTTTGAGCGCCCTGGCCCACCGAGCTCATGCGCAGAAGCGAACGTATACGTAAGTCGCGCCCACATATGAAAACGGTGCTCAAACCACACATGTGAGGTATCGCCGCAATCGTTAGACCAAGATCAATAATTCTAGCACAAGACTTCCTCTGTAACTCAAAACTAGTAACCTGTAGAAATTTCTAAACGTCGCCAATGGAGATTTTTAAGTGCCAATGTTTCTTTCCGTTCCATGAGCAGATGCAATTTTAAAGCATGACATGTTGGGTATCAATTTACTCGGCGTAACAATATCTTTCACAATATAAAAAAAAATCGGGCTAACTTGACTGTTTTCTTGTTTTTTAATTCAAAATTAAATTTTTTCCCCAAAAATTGCGCTTGTAAGACCGCTGCGCAAATACAGTGTGACATAAAGTATTGCAATGACCGCCATTTTATTCTCTAGGGTATTTGAAAAAATGATATATAAAGTTTGGGGATTCTAAGTAATTTTCTAGCAAAAAAAAAAAATGTTTAACTTGTAAACAACAAATCTCAAAAAGAGGCTTGGTTCAGAAGTGGCTAGAGATGAACACTGTTAAAGCGGAGTTCCACCCTAAAGTGGAACTTCCACTCATCGGAACCCTCCCCCCCCCCCTCCGGTGCCACAATTGGCACATTTCAGGGGGGAGGGGGTGCAGATACCTGTATAATACAGGTATCTGCACCCACTTTCGGGCATAGATAGCCACAGAATCTGCGGGTATTTACGCCACTTTCTGTCCCCCTCCCCCGCTGTCTGCTGGGAAACACACAGATCCCAGAGACAGCAGGGACCGTCCTTATTGCACAACGCGACTCGCGCATGCGCAGTAGGGAACCGGGATACCGAAGATGGCAACGGCAGCACCCGAGAGCCGATCGACAGATCGGCTTCGGGTGCCGACATCACGGGCGCGCTGGATGGGTAAGTGTCCATATTTTAAAAGTCAGCAGCTGCAGTATTTGTAGCTGCTGACTTTAAAAAAGAAAAAAAAAATGGCAGAACTCCCGCTTTAAGGTCTATTTGGCAGCAGCAGGGGGTTCCAGCACCCACCTGGCCCACATTTAGTATAAAAGGGACCCTAAGTCCCAGGGTGCTTATGCAACTGCCCTCTCACACAATTGGTTTGCTTGTCCCTCCATGCAAGAAAAGGAATCCAGAGAAAAGGCAGCAGGTTTCCTGTACATTGTACTCTAAAGCCCCATACACACGGTCGGACAATCCGCGGACCAGGTCCGTCGGATCATGTCCGTCGTACTTTGTCCGATGTTGGTTTTGCGTACACACGGTCGGACAAAGTTGTCGAAAAATCCGATCATTCTGAACGTGGTGACGTTTGTTGCCTACGACGGGACTACGTAGAGGCTAGTAGCCAATAGCTTTGGTCTTGTAATGTGATCTGAGCATGCGTAGCACTTTGTCCGGTCGGACAACCGTACACACGATCGAATTTTGTGTGATCGGACCGGGTTGTAGGCAAATCTATCCAGCAGGAGATAAGACTTTGTCCGTCGGACAATTCGACGTACACTGTCCGATGGTGCATACACACGGTCGGATTTTTCGACAACATGGTCCGATCGGACAGAATCCATGAAAAAGTCCGACCGTGTGTATGGGGCTTAAGAAACACAGCACCAGTCTACCATACCACACTGTCATCCACAGCTTATTAAGCAGTGCTATGTGCCAGAATAAATGGTTGCTTCTTGCTTTCGTGATAAACCAAATGAGAGAGTTTTGGTTGTTTAGTAACTAATAAGCTAAAGAAAAAAAAAAAATCTGTTGGCGCTCGTCCCGCCCCCTCCCTGGCCCATCTGCAGCCTCGGAGGGGACAGGGAGGGGGCGGGCCGAGCGCCAACAGATTACATACAGGAGAATCTCCTGGTTACTGGGTGCCCTCTTTAATACAAAGTCACAATTCCTATGATAGACAGAACAGTTGTCCAATGCCAGCCGAGGAGATGGGACTTCCTATTACAGAGGCCTCCGAATAAACAGGAGATTCTCCTGTATGTAATCTGGCGGCACTTGTCCCGCCCCCTCCCTGTACCACTCTGTGTGTGATTTGAGGCTAGGACGGAGGTTCACCTTCCAGCAGGACAATGACCCCAAACACACTGCCAAAGCAACACTTGAGTGGTTTAAGGGGAAACATGTAAATGTGTTTGAATGGCCTAGTCAAAGCCCAGATCTCAATCCAATAGAAAATCTGTGGTCAGACTTAAAGATTGCTGTTCAAAAGTGCAAACCATCCAACTTGAAGGAGCTGGAGCAGTTTTGCAAGGAGGAATGGGCAAAAATCCTAGTGGTAAGATGTGGCAAGCTCATAGAGACTTATCCCAAGCAACTTGGAGCTGTGATAGCTGCAAAAGGTGGCTCTACAAAGTATTGACTTTAGGGGGATGAATAGTTATGCACATTTACTTTTTTCTGTTATTTTGACCTATTTATTGTTTGCTTCACAATAAAAAAAAATGCAATATTTAACCACTTGCTTACTGGGCACTTAAACCCCCCTCCTTTCCAGACCAATTTTCAGCTTTCAGCGCTGTCGCAATTTGAATGACAATTGCGCGGTCATACAACACTGTACCCAAATGAGCTTTCTTTTGGTGGTATTTGATCACCTCTGCGATTTTTATTTTTTTGTTAAAAAAATGTAAAAAGACCAAATTAAATAAAAAAAGAAATGTTTTTTTTTTTTTTTTTTTATTTTGTTATAAAAATATAAAATGGGTATTTTTTGTTCGTCATTGATGTACGCTGATGAGGCGGCAGTGACGGGCACCGATAGGAGGCAGTGATGGGCACTGATGGGTTACACTGATAGGCAGCACTTTTAGGTGGCACTGATTGGCAGCACTTTTAGGTGGCACTGATTGGCAGCACTGGTGGGCATTGACAGGTGGCACTTGTGGGCATTGACAGGTGGCACTTGTGGGCATTGACAGGTGGCACTTGTGGGCCTTGCAAGGTGAGACCGATGTCCCTTTAAGATAAGCCGGTGATCGGCTTTTTTTTTTTCCTCCGCTGTCAGCGTGAGGAGAAAAAAAAAAAGATCACCGAGCTTTTGTTTTTATCATGTGATCAGCTGTCATTGGCTGACAGCTGATCACATGGTAAGGGGTCGGGACATCGCTGATCACCCCTTACTCGGATCGCTGATCACCCGTGTCTCAGTGACTCGGTGATCACAGCGCGCCCCGCGCACCCTACAGGGCGCATGCAGGGAGCGTGCACAGGGGAGGACATCATATGACGGCCTCCCGGGAATTGACATCCACGCTGTGGCCGTCATTTGGCCATAGCGTGGATGTCAAGTGGTTAAATCGGTTGTATACCCTTAATTTCAAGTTGCACCTACAGATAAGCCTAGATTAAGGCTTACCTGTAGGTACAAGAAATATCTCCTAAACCTGCACGGTTTAGGAGATATTTGCAAAGAACGATTTACAACGTTGTCTACGGCGCATGCGCGCCGTAGACAATGGTGCATTTAACGGGTTAATCCCCATCCACAACTACAGCACCCGGCAGTTGAAGTGTGCCGCACGCATGCGCGGAGCGATGTCTTCGCTGCTCTGGCCAATCACAGCGCCGATACCCGGAAGGGTATCTGTGAAGAGATGGCTGCGGCTGGAGGGGGAGAAGAGGACGGCGTCAGGGGCCCCGATCTAAGGTAAGTGATGCATAATGAGCTAGTATGCTAGTCATACTAGCTCATTATGACTTTGTCTTGCAGGTAGTTTTAAAAAAAAAAAAAACAACCAAAAACGGGTATACAACCGCTTTAAACAATACATGTTAATTCCAGGTTGTGAGGCAACAAAACACGAAACATGCTAAGGGGGTGAATACTTTTGCAAGGCACTGTATAGTGTTTTCCACTGCTAGACTCCTTTTGAAGAAAAAAAAACTGTTGTGTGGGTTTGCCTTGCTTCAGTAATTAGATCACAGACACATGCATATCTTTCCAGTAATCTATGATAACCGGAACTTTCTCTGTTTATAATATGGAAGGGAGTCAGACAGTGAACTGTCTCTGTACCCATAGCTCCCAACTGTCCCTGATTTCTAAGGCCCCTTTCACACTGGGGCGGGAGCCGCGGCGACGGTAAAGCAGCGCTATATTTAGCGCTGCTTTACTGTAGTTTTAGCCGCGGTATTCGGCCGCTCGTGGTGCGGTTTTACCCCCCCCGCGAGCAGCGCTTTGCGGCGGTATTGCCGCGGTATTACTGCGGTGTCCCATCGAAATCAATGGGTAGGAGCGGTATAGGATCGGTGAATACACCGCTCCAAAGATGCTGCTAGCAGGACTTTTTTTTTACCGTCCTGCTAGCGCACCGCTCCTCTGTGTCTATTGTTTATCAAATGCACTTTTCATCTTTCAAAAAGTGTTTCCCAGCGCTAAACCTTTCATCCAATTTCTAAATAGCTGCATTTGTAAATTTCAAAAGCCAATATAAAGGAATAATAGTGGTAAAAAAAAAGCACTTGTTGGTTTAACTAATATTTTTTTATGTATAATTCACGTTTAAGGGGGCATGGCAGGTTGTGTGCCCTATGCCTGCATACTTTTTAATTTTTAATAGGTGTCCCTAGTTCCCATCTCACAAAAGTTGGGCGGTATGCTGTACCCCCAGTCACAATAGTGTCTAGATCACATGAAAGAATCTTTCTGGAATCCTCAGTAGATTTCAGACAAGTAGTAGAGTATACTGCTCTAGCCACTTAACTTTTTTTTCAAAAGACATATTTTTTTTTTTCTTTTATTGCATTTAAGTGTAAATGTGAGATCTGAGGTCTTTTTGACCCCAGATCTCACATTAAAGAGGTCCTGTCATGCTTTTTTTTTTCTATTACAAGTAGGGATGGGCCCGGTGTTCGATTCGAACCCATGTTCGAATCGAGCACCGGGCGTTCGCTCGCTCGTCGAGCCCAGAACTATTGGGGCCGCTCGCATCAAATTCGTGTGATGCAAGCGGCCCGCAATGCATTGCGCTAGTCGCAGTGCAATGCTGGCTGATGATTGGCCAAGCATGCACTGTGACCCCGCATGCTTGGCCAATCACAGCGCCGGCAGCGAGGAGAGCCATAATTGGCTACAGGCAGGATGCCTGTAGCCAATTATAGCTCAGGGGCTTTAGTACACGCCCCACGGTATAAGAGGCCGCCGCGGCGGCGGCGGCGGCCTCGCATATTATGTTTCAGTCACAGTGTCAGCGTGTTGCTGACTGCTGACAAGATATGCTCTATTTCTGGGGATTTGTGTGTGCGTGCTGTTAGTACAGCATTGCAGTATCACATCTGGGGGTGTCTATAGGTTGCCTGTGAAGGGGGGCAGGTTTCCTGTGCTTAGAACTTTCCCTGCAAAAAAGTGTCATTTTTGCAGGAAAAAAGCTATTTAAAAGCACTCGCGGCTAATGAATTGATGGCTCCTGTAACACAGAGAACTGTCATTCATTAATAAAAAACAAAAAAAAAAGCATGGGGGGTCCCCCCAAATTCAATAACCAGGCCCTTCAGGTCTGGGATGGATATTAAGGGGAACCCCAGCCAAAAAAAAAATGGCGTAGGGTCCCCCTCAAAATCCATACCAGACCCTTGAGTCCGGGGACGTCAGAGGGAATTTCCTATGGCTTTCCCCATGGCGTCAGAGGGGGGCGGGGTCACCAGGTGCCCTCCGTTATAAAAGACCTGTCAGACGGAGCCTCACACAACGGGAGCCTCCCATTGCGCGGAGCGGCCCAAGAAGAGACACCGACACCGACAGAAAAAGATGCCGGACGAGAAGGACGAGAAGACCAGCGCAAGAAGAAGCGGATCGGAGGAAGAAGAAGATGGAAGAAGATGACGGAAGGAGAAGATGAAGAAACCAAAGGATGAAGAAAGAAGATTTTAATAAAGGAATTGTCAAAGACCGTCTCCTGTCATTTTTACCATTTTTGACACTTTTTTGGTGAAATGGTAGGAAAAAGTACCCCCTTACCATTTCACACAGGGGGGGGGGGCGGGATCTGGGGGTCCCCTTGTTAAAGGGGGCTTCCAGATTCCGATAAGCCCCCGCCCGCAGACCCCCACAACCAATGGCCAGGGTTGTGGGGAAGAGGCCCTTGTCCTCATCAACATGGGGACAAGGTGCTTTGGGGGGGACCCCAAAGCATCCTCCCAATGTTGAGGGCATGTGGCCTGGTACGGTTCAGGCGGGAGGGGGGGCCGCTCTCGTCCCCCCCTCTTTTCCTGCGGCCTGCCAGGTTGCGTGCTCGGATAAGGGTCTGGTATGGATTTTGAGGGGGACCCCACGCCATTTTTTTTTGGCTAGGGTTCCCCTTAAAATCCATCCCAGACCTCAAGGGTCTGGTATGGATTTTGAGGGGGACCCTACGCCATTTTTTTATTTTTTTGGCTGGGGTTCCCCTTAATATCCATCCCAGACCTGAAGGGCCTGGTTATTGAATTTGGGGGGACCCCCACGCTTTTTTTTTTTTTCACTTTTTTTATTTTTTATCAATGACTTTTTTTTATGAATGACTTTCAGTTTCAATGAATGACTGTTCTCTGTATTACGGGAGCCGTCAATACACATTAGCCGCGAGTGATTTTAAATAGCTTTTTTACTTGCAAAAATGACACTTTTTGCAGAGACAGTTCTAAACACGGGAAACATGCGCCCCTTTACAGGCATACTATAGACACCCCCCCAGGTACGAAATTTAAAGGAATATTACACTTTTATTGTTTCAATTTAAGCATTATTAAAATCACTGCTCCTGAAAAAACGGCCGTTTTTAAAAAAAAATTTGCATTGATACATGTCCCTGGGGCAGGACCCAGGTCCCCAAACACTTTTTATGACATTAACATGCATATTAGCCTTTAAAATTAGCACTTTTAATTTCGAACGTTCGCATCCATTATAACTAATAGGGTTCTAAAGCTTGCATGGACTTTAGGTCCGTTCGCGGGTTCTGGTGCGAGCCGAACGGGGGGGTGTTCGGCTCATCCCTAATTACAAGGAATGCTTACATTCCTTGTAATAGGAATAAAAGTGATCCATTTTTTTATTTTAAAAGCACAGTGTAAAAATGAAAAAGAAAAAGTTAAATAATAAAAAAAAATTTTTAGAGCCCCCCGTCCCGCCAAGCTCACGCGCAGAAGCTAATGCATACGTAAGTCGCGCCCACATATGAAAATGGTGCTCAAACCCCACATGTGAGGTATCGCCGCGATCGTTAGACCAAGATTAATAATTCTAGCACTAGACCTCCTGTGTAACTTAAAACCAGTAACCTGTAGAAATTTCTAAAACATCGCCAATGGAGATTTTTAAGTGCCAAAGTTTGTTTCCGTTCCATGAGCAGACGCAATTTTGAAGCATGACATGTTGGGTATCAATTTACTCGGTGTAACATTATCTTTCACAATATAGAAAAAAATTAGGCTAACTTGACTGTTGTCTTATTTTTTAATTCAAAAATTTTTTTTTTTCACAAACATTTGTGCTTGTAAGACCGCTGCGAAAATACAGTGTGACATAAAGTATTGCAATATTGAAAAAAAAAATAAAAAAAAAAAAAAAATATATATATATATATATATATATATATTTATGGTCTAGAGCCCTACGGACGACAAGAGTAACGATGACACATAGGAACAACACAAAACTCACCAACATGAAATAGACCTGAAAGTGTGCCTTGGTCTACCGTATGGTACACCAAAATAAGGGGGCATACCCTAGATAAGGAATGATAAGAAGTAGTTATGGAATAATGTGGAATGAGTATTCAGTCTGGAGTAAGAATACTTGGAAGAGGCTTTTAAAAGGGGAGGGTGGGTGGGTATCACGCACAGGAAACCGTCAAAGACCGGCGGCCTTTGGGCTGCTTAAATACCCTCCGGGCTCCTCCCATAACTTCAGGCCGGTACCCGGCCTTCCAATTTATGGTCTAGAGCCCTACGGACGACAAGAGTAACGATGACACATAGGAACAACACAAAACTCACCAACATGAAATAGACCTGAAAGTGTGCCTTGGTCTACCGTATGGTACACCAAAATAAGGGGGCAAAAACCTTCAGGTAGGGGATAATTATTTATTAAAGGTAAATGTCACTGAGTAGTTGGGCGAAGGCCTGAGCCCTCTCCAACTGTGGGTTAGGTATGTAGCGAGAGAAGCAGGCCGACTTCCACCGACCTAGTTTCTCGATCACATGGTCCGGAACCCCCTGTCTTGAGGCCGACGTGGCCGCCCCGATCCGGAATGAATGCCCGGAGTATTGGCTGGGGTCCAATTGAAGATTGCCGAGAAGGACCCGGACATGTACCACGAACTGCAACGAGTTTGAGGGGTTTAACTGGAAAGGGTAAAGCGGACTGGACCCTGGGCGGTCGGATAGCAGTGCCGTCGAGCGGTTTAACACGGCAACTGGGCACCAGTTGTTGTGGGTCCTGTACAGTGAATATCTATTCCGGAACCTCGCTGCTGAGTTTTAGACGTCGCCAAGTGAAGGAGGTAGAGATCCTGGTGGCGGCAGAGATTACTTTATGCAAGACTGGACCGGCTGGGTGGCTGCGAGTAAACTCGCTGGGCCGTAGAAACCCATAAAACGCCATGTGTATCGCAGCCTGCAGGACGGTGCTGAGGAGGAGACCAAAGGGGGACCTATCCAGGATGTCAGACATCCCCTTAAAGATCTCCCCAGTGATAGGCAGCCGCTTCGGGCTGACTGGCGGCTGGAGCTTCTGAACTCCACGCAGTAGAGCCCTCACTGCGCGGCAGGAGAACACCGAAGGCCTCGCGGGGTCTTGAAGTGACAAGTAGTGCTGCCCCCCGGCCACGTACTGACGTATCGTGCTGTGTGACAGTGCCAGGTGAGAATGGCAATAAGCGATAAACGCCAGAACCTGCTTGACGCTGGAAGATTCACGGGGCGTTGGGGCAGGAACTTATTAAACGCCCCCAGGCTGTCTGGCAGGCCCGACGGGTGTTGCGGGCGAGCGAAGCGTTGATGAAGTTAGTAGCTGACTGCAAACGTGGGGCTAGTCCAAGGTCAGTTGTGACCAATCCGGGATAGAGGCTGAGAGATGGTAGGCTCCTGGCATCTGTTCAAAGAAAGGAACAAAGTTAAACGGGAGAGTGAGTTGAACTTCCCTGGAACGACTGAGCAGTAAACATTGAATTGATGTTGTAGGGATAGCTGGATCAGTCCGCGGAGGAAGGACATGACGGGCCTGGATTTAGACCTGCCCTTGCTGATGATCTCGGCTGTGGCTTGATTGTCTGTCGTAAAGCCACCGTCTGTCCAGACCAATGGTGACCCCATAGGTGAGCGGCTGCTACGACGGGGAACAGCCCAAAGAGGGCTGACGTGGTAGTGAAGCCCGGTGTGGCTAGTGCCTGAGGAGGCCAAGGGGCGGCGAACCACAAATGGCCAAAAATGGCGGCGCATCCTGTGGATGCCGCCGCATCGGTCACCACTTGAGGTGACTGCGTGGACACGACTGGGATGAACAGGGACACACCGTTCCAATTACTAAGAAAGTGTTCCCACATGGCCAGATCTGCCCTGGCTGCTAAATCCAGCCTGATGACCTGGTTAGGGTCCTGAGTGTAGGACAGGAAGACCGGCAACCGGGACACGAAGGAGCGGCCCTGGGGGATGATCCTCATAGCAAAATTCAACATCCCGAAGAGAGACTGAAGTTGCTTCTGAGTACATCCCCCACCCGGGTGAACTCTCGCAGAACCGTCCTGATACGGTCCAACTTATCTGCGGGAAGGCTGGCCTGCATGGCAGGCGTGTCAAGGTCGATGCCCAAGAACGTGATCTTGTGCGCCGGGCCGTCCACCTTGTGTTCCGCTATGGGGACGTTCAGATTGTCGAAAACCGTCCTCAACTTTCCAAGGTCCCCTGGGGGAGCCCCGGGTGGTTCTATCAGAAGGAAGTCATCCAAATAATGGACGACCTCGTGGCACTGTGCCTCGTAGAGAAGGATCCATGCCAGGGTCTCCGCGAACTTATCAAATAACCAAGGACTACTCTTAGACCCGAAGGTCAATTTGGTTGCGAAATAATATCGCTCCCTCCACTTGATGCCGTGCCAGCACCACAGGGAAGGATGTATGGGCAGTAGCTTGAAGGCGTCAGATATGTCCGCCTTCGAGAGCCAAGCACCTACCCCTGCCCTGAGTATGGCCTGGGTAGCCATATCTACCGAAGCGTAATTCAGTGAGAACTTCTCGGAGGGAATGAGCGAGTTGAGACTGGGAACGACGGAAGAATGAGGCGCTGACAGATCATACGCCAGACTTTTTTTTTTTTTTTTCGAAAATTTTCCCTGTACAAGTCCGATAGGGCTAACTCTCCAGATACTAAAGGGAGACTGACTGAACGGGCCTATCATAAAGTCCCGATCCAACTCCGTCTGAAGAAGGACGTCGATAGCTGGCTCATCTGTTGCTGCTGAGCGCAGGTTCGGACATTCGTGGGTGGTGTGGGGCAGGGTGATGAGCCCGGTATGAAACTCATCGGTGAAACCTCGGATGAGGTAGCTGGCGAGTGACGGAGTGGGGTGTGAGGTCAAGTAAACATCGAGCCAAAGGACATTGACCTGGCTTAGTCACGTTTTTTTTCTGCTTGGGGGTGCGCCCTCTGGCATAGGGTGCAAACGTGCAAGAGCCGGCACTGGCTGAAATTGCAGGAGCCGTAGTTGAAGTTGTTGCAAATGGCGGCTCCCCCAACCATCTGCCCCGGACGACCCCACTTGTCCACCTTCTGCCGTTGCGCCGGGGCCTGCTGAGCCTGACTCGTGCTGGTAGAGGCCGTGCTAGTTATCGGGTGGACAGAGGCTATGTTGGCACACCAGACCGCGGTGTGGGATGCTGACTGACAGACAGCACATAGCGGGGACCGTAGACTCGCAAAGTGGCAGCAGAACAACTCGGTGTCCACTACGCTCCAGTCCGTTGTCCAATGGAACTGTAAGAATCTGTCCGCGGCTTTGGCCGAGAAGGACCGATGATAATCGTAGAAGGCTGAGCCACCGTATTTGTGACCCAGGTCTACGATTAAATGGAGGTAGAGGTCCAGTTCCTCCCGCCTGCCCGGGGAGGCTGAGCACCGTACGTCCCTGAACATGCCGAAAGCGAGCGTGAACTCGGGCACCGTGAGCTTTCTGTTAAGCCTCGGATCCTTCGCCTTCAAAACCACTGAGACGTCGCCCCAGGTGTAGGCCTTGTTCTCGGCCAAGTCATGGACCGAGATCGTGAGTGAGGCCAGGTTAACGTCTCTGCCCTCTAAAATGTCCTTCCTTACGCTGGGTGGCACCAGGTGGGAAGGATGAATGGTAGTCGTGGCAAGCTCACTACCTGCGGCCGGTGCACTGATGGCTGGGACCACCGCAGGGTCCGGAACCGTGGCGGCCGGGCTGGCCTCTAGACGAGACACCCTGTCCTGGACCTCAACGATCGAGGAAGACAGGGAAGACACGAGGGTGTGTAGCTGAGCGACGGCGGCTGAAATAGATTCCAGGGACGCCGCCTGAACTGCTGCCGTCCAGAGCGACGGTACCCAACGTTGACGATAACGAGAGGCGATAGTGACTTAAGTCGACTGACGTGACAGCTATGGAATCAAATGACAGACGACAATACAAATAACTGAAATGACATGTTGCCTTAACTGAAATGAACATCTCGTGACAGGGCCCGGCCCGGTCGTACCGTATGGGGGTGGCTGTGAGCCGGACTCTGGAGCACGTACAGAAATGAGGCAACCGTGAAATGAGGCCAACTGCCTGGGTACGCTGGGGCCGAACTGTGACATGCTGGCTGCCACCGGGTCCGACTCCAAGTGCTACGGCATGCTTTGGAACGCAAGCACACGTGTGCCAGCGACCTTGATCATCATGCCACTGTCTAGTGACTGAACGCCCTTTCTCTCTTTGTTTTTTTTTTTTTTTTTGTAGAAATGCGGCCGGCCTAGGGCACGCCGGCGCGAATTCGTACAGGGAGGTGACGCATTAACGCCGGGGCGTGGTAAGGTGACATAGAAATGATATAACATGACAAGGACAGGAATCAAAGTCTCTCTTTTTTTTTTTTTTTTTTGCGATTCCGTCCCTGGCGCATGTATAGAAATGAGGTATGGTGACCGAAATGAAACCATGACAAAGACTAGATTACAACAAACCGAGCAATTTGTAACCGAATCTAATCTCTGGAGCATGTATAGAAATGAGGCCGAGCGGCTATGCGAATCCGTGCGAACCGATGCATCCCGGATGCGACCTGATTCAGACCGATACGTGGCCGATGACCGATATCATGCCAAAGACTGGACTCGGCCCGCATCCGTACGAGCGGTGGGCCAATCTCTGAAACATGTATGGTAATACGGCCGTAACCTGGGTTCCCCCGAGACAAATCCGTGCCTAAGTGCGACATGACTTGAATCTGAGTGCGGCCAGGATCGAAATGATGGCATGAACACCCTGTTAACTGATGCGAAATGACTTAGCATGACCGAATGGCCTGATACGTTAGCCACGTTTGAAATGACGAAATGATTGCCATGCTAATACATGAAATGTTTCGACACGGTCGAAGTGATTCGTACAATTAACATGCCAACAGCGATTCGGAATGCAAATAGCGTTTCGGCACGCTTGCTAGTATAACCGATTAGAATGATATGACAGGACATGAACGATGCGTGTGAGTGCGAACGGCACCCGTGCGTGAGCCAAGTTTGAACGATTCAAAGACTGCGTAATACGACCGCGTAAGGGGAACCCTTGAGTGCCGGATGCGGCATCGGTCGGAGTGTCATGGCGGGCGGCCTTGAATGTGCGTGCCGCTAGGTGGCTCCCGATCGTGTACAACCAAAAACGTGCGTGTAGCTGTTAAGGTGTTCGAGACAAGCGGTGCGTGGTTCGTGAGCTACGCAGACCACAGTTTAGTGACATGATAAGCAGTGCATGAGAACGTAAAACATGGGAGCCGAAGCCCTACCTGCGACAGCCGAACCAGACTCTTTGTACGGAACTGCGACTCGGCGACACGAGTGCGACACGAAGGGACAACACGACTTACGAACGCGGAACGTGGGACTGCGACAAAGGAGATGGATAGACGAAAGACGAAAACGGAGCTCACGAACCGGCACCAACAGCGCTTGTCTCGAACGAGTCGGTCCTAGATGTCTGACGTATCAGATATCACGCACAGGAAACCGACAAAGACCGGCGGCCTTTGGGCTGCTTAAATACCCTCCGGGCTCCTCCCATAACTTAAGGCCGGTACCCGGCCTTCCAATATATATATATATATATATATATATATATATATATATATATAGTTTGGGGATTTTCAAGCAAAAATAATAATTTTAACTTGTAAACAACAAATCTCAAAAACAGGCTCAGTTCAGAAGTGTCTAGAGATGAACACTGTTCAGATCTACTTGGCAGCAGCAGGGGGTTCCAGCACCCACCTGGACCACATTTAGTATAAAAGGGACCTTATAGTGTACTCCAAGAAACACAGCACCAGTCTACCATACCACACTGTCATCCACAGCTTATTTAGCAGTGCTATGTGCCAGAATAAATGGTTGCTTCTTGCTTTCGTGATAAACCAAATGAGAGAGTTTTGGTTGTTTAGTAACCAATAAGCTAAAAAAAAAAAGATAACTTTTTTTCTTGTTATTCTAAAAAATAAAGGATTGCCTAGGAAATTACATATCATACATATAGTAAAAGTAACCACGCTTGTGGTAATGTATCTACCAAAATCAGAAGCTGCCAGCATTCTATGAGATTTAACATAGTCCAAATATTTATCTATCGATAATGCTGTGCAGCGTAAAATGAAAATGTTGTAAGTCCACATAGAGCTTCAGGACTGCGATTCTTTCCCCCTCGCGATCTTAACAAAGAATTTTCCAGATTCTATACATAGTTCTCTGCTCAAGCTGACAGCTGTCAAGAAAATAAAACAGTCTGCCAAGTTTCACAACATTCCTCAGCTGCTATTGTAAGGAACAACTCGCCACTGACATCCAATGTAGGGGCAGTCTTCCCAGTGATCAGCAATGTAAGGAGTATTCTTCCCACTGACCACCAAAGAAAGGAGCATTTTCCCTGCTCACTACCAAGGTAGGGACATTCTTCACACTGATCACAAATGTAAGGGACATTTTTCCCACTGACAACCAATGCAAAAAGCATTCTTTCCACTGAACACAAATATATAATATATTCTTCTTTCTGATCCCCAATGTAAGGAGCATTCTTCCTACTGACTACCAAAGTAAGGAAAATGCTTTCCACTGACCACCAATGTAAGGACATTCTTCCCTATGACTGACAATGTAAGGAGCCTTCTTTCCACTGATTACCATTGTAAGGAGTATTCTTTCCACTGACCACTAATAAGGAGTATTCTTCCCACTGACCACAAATGTAAGGAGCATTCTTCCCACTGTCTACCAATGTAAGGAGCATTCTTCCCACTGTCTACCAATGTAAGGAGCATTCTTCCCACTGTCTACCAATGTAAGGAGCATTCTTCCCACTGACCACCAATGTAAGGAGCATTCTTCCCACTGACCACCAATGTAAGGAGCATTCTTCCCACTGTCTACCAATGTAAGGAGCATTCTTCCCACTGACCACCAATGTAAGGAGCATTCTTCCCACTGACCACCAATGTAAGGAGCATTCTTCCCACTGTCTACCAATGTAAGGAGCATTCTTCCCACTGATCACAAATGTAAGGGGACATTTTATAGGTTTCTTTTATGATTATTATTTCTAGTTTATTTAATTAATTAATAAAATGATTTTTTTGTATAGAGCAGAGGGTGTTGTAAAAGTATCTGCTCTGGTTCTCAGATATTCCAGTGCTTTTATTTATTCCTGTATCTACTAAAAAATAGAATTCTTGTGCTAAAGTGTTGCTAAAACAACCATGTAAAAGTGAATAGAATTACTAACAGCAGCACTCACTATGTCATCACACCTGATACATTAAAATTCAACAAATGTATTGCACTGCCATAAAGTAAAGTCCATGTGAAATAATACTAATGAATAAAAAAAAATTATCAATTAGCTAAACAAATCATACTGTCTATAAATCCAATAAAAAAAAAATCACATATATATATATATATATATATATATATATATATATATATATATATATATATATATATATATACACACACACAATTAAATAAAATACAGATAATGAATAAATATATAAAAATGAAAAAAGTTCCCAAGATCATGTGCAAGTCCAGTAGAAGAGTTCATACATATACACAGATACAGTGCAGAAATAAAGTCCAAATAAATAGGGTGCATCCAAAAACCAAAGAAATTACTCAAATAACTATGATTTGGTAGACTTTTCTCCACTGTGAACACAAACAAATAATCAAGGCAGCTTACAAGATCTTCTGACCTCATATGATAGAAGGTCAGATCGCATTTAGGTAAACATTCCAAGGTGGATGGATAGATAATCACTTACTAACCGATTAGGCATCCCTTGAAAGGATGGATAAATGGGACCAGAATAATGCTCCGTCCCGATGGATGGGACGTGTATCTTCACTAACTCCGCCACTGCATACCATCCACATCGATCCACCACATAATACATGCAAAAAGGAGAGCTCTCATGGTGCAGTATTATGCCCCCATACACACGATCGGATTTTTCCGACAACAACTTTTTGTTGGCGGAAAATTTGAGAACCTGCTAAGAAACATTTGTTGGCGGAAATTCCGACAGCAAATGTCCAATGGAGCATACACATGGTCAGACTTTCCAACAACAAGCTCACATCGAACATTTGCCATTGGAAAATGCGCTCGTGTGTATGCGGCATAATGCCGCGTACACACAAGCAGATTGTCCATCAAAAAAATCTTGGATGGTTTTTCCGACGGAATTCCACTCAAGCTTGGCTTGTATACACACGGTCACACAAAAGTTCACTGAACTTTCGACCGTCAAGAATGCAGTGACGTACAACACTACAATAAGCCGAGAAAATTAAGTTCAATGCTTCCGAGCATTCGAAAAATTTGGAGCATGTGTAGGAATTGGTGCAAACGATCGGAATTTCCGATCGAAACTTTTTCTGACCGAAAAAAAAAAAATTGAGAACCTGATCTCAATCTTTTGCTGGTTGGAATTCAAAAAGTCAAAAGTCCAATGGAGCATACACACGGTTGCATTTTCCAACCAAGATTAGCACTTGCACTTTACTTTATGTCAGCGCAACACAATTGTTGGATTTATTCCTGCATCTGCAACTATTTTATCACGCTAACATACCATGGCTCGTAGATGGAAGGATGGAATTTTTGGGTTTAGCTACACTTTTTTGTTCACCTCCGAATATGGTTGTGCATCGGTATGCTTACAGTGTTTCTCTTTATACCATTTAATGCAGAGTTTGTATTATCAAGCACTTCCTACATTGTTTGAACTGCCTACTACTAAGCAATCCATATCTAGGAAACTCATTTATATGAAGGGGTAAGAAATAAGTGAACCAATTATTAAATTTAATGTCCATCTGGCGCCCTGTAAACCATTCCAGTTTTTTCCCCATATATTTTTACTTAATAAAATTATGTTTTTCACATATTGCCCCCATTCTCCATAAGTGACATGGTAAGAAGTCCAGCTCACCAGTGTACACAGGCCCCTCACTGTCTGAGGTGTGAAAGAAACAATGGCAATTATCTCTTCAAATGATGAGCAGTGGGTAGGATTCAAATGATGAGACATACTGTTTCCGTATTGGGTTATTTACATTATAATGGCTGAAAAGGGCAGGAATCCTACCCCCTGAAAAGGGCAGGAATCCTACCCCTCCCCTGTAATGAAGTAAGAAATTCAGAAGGGTTACTCTCACTTTCTGGTTTGAAAAATGAGAAGGCATGGAACCCTTTTGTGGTCTACAAGAGTGCAAGTGTGAGTTGTTCTTCTAACATAGGGAATAGTAGAGATAAATTGGAAACACGGTTTTACTACCATCTTTCTACCACGATGAGACTGAGACTGAGACAGGTAGTGAAAGTAGATTTAAAATTTTACTGTTGTTACCAGAACAGTAGATTTGGTTAAAGTGGTTGTAAACCCTCGTTTACAACTTTAGGTTACAGGTAAGCCTATATTAAGGCTTACCTGTAACCAACAAGGATATCTCCTAAACCTTTAGGAGATATACATGTATTTGCATGTGCCGACGTCATGCGGCACATGCGCACTTGCTACAACTGAAGCAACGGCGCTATATGCCGATGCTTCAGTTGTACTATGCCGATCTCGTGCGCATGCGCGGAGTGACGGCATCAAGGCTCTGGCAAATCACAGCGCCGGAGCCGCGATACCCGGAAGTCACTCCAGGAGAAGATGTCGGCGGTCGGAGGGGGAGAAGAGGACCGATGCCGGGGCTTCGATCTCAGGTAAGTGATACATAATGAGCTAGTATGCTATGCATACTAGCTAATTATGCCTTTGTCTTGCAGGTTTTTTTTTTTTTCGTTTTTTTTTAAGAGGGTTTACTTCCTCTTTAATGACCTGTAATGCTTCAAGTGGAGTTTGCATTCATATACAAGTGTATAAATTCTAAAATAAAGTTGATCGCCCACTTCCGGTCGCACGGAATGAATGGGCGGAGGACACCAGCAGTCAAAATGGCGCACCGCTCACTTCCGGTATTGCGGAATGAGCGATCCGGAACCAATTAGATAGGATTACAAGCATTAGGGTATAAATAAAGTGACACGGCAACATTTAGAAGCTTCCTGAGGACGCAAGAGTGTTTGCGAAATGCATAGAGGCTGCTAAAACACGGACTACGTCACTTCCGGTTAAACAAAAGGAGGCTTGGGACGCACGCTGACATAGGAGAGACAGGCAATACCCTCAGCTATCTGTACCCATTTGAGCGGCTGGATAAGATTGGTGCCAACTGATAGGCACTTAAAAATGTGAGTGAACCCATTTGTTTTTACCTTTTTATAAATAAAAGCACAGACATACTGCGCAATGATCGTTGTTCATTTTTTATGAGGTTGGACATTGGTAAATCTGTATATTGGAAACAGCATAGACCTGAGAGGAGTGGAGTGGTTATCCCTACTAATGAACCAAAGGCATTCATTATATTAACATCTGGTGAGTGGCCAATTCTTATGGTGGTGGTGGTGTCGTCACTATAGTGGTGGATAAAGGAAGCACGGACACAAGAATTAGGAAGATTGAAACACTTTTATGCTGAAGATTGCTTTCTCAGCACCAGCAGAAATTATTACGGACATTTATTGTTGTTTTTTTTGGTTTTGTTTGGTTTGTTTTGCCTAAATTAATTTGTTTTTTTTTGGCACGCAATAATTAATATTGGAAGTCACGGGTGAACAGCAGAAGAAAATATTGATTTTTATTAATTATTATCACTAATGTATACAAACTTATAAATTTATTGTGGTATATTTAAATGTATATTTTGTTTGAAACACATAATACAAGGGGTAGCGCAGTCAACACATATATATTTTTTATATATTTTTTTCTCATATACAAGTGTAGCACTATCCCCGGAGGAGTCGTTTGGTATGATGGGCCCTCTGTTCTGCCACAACTCTTTAAGCTGCTCGGTGCCTGCTCACACACCGGTTTATAAGTTGAAGGCCACTCACACTACTCCTGGTATGCAATGGATCTGGTCTCGTATGCTTGGTGGTCATTTGTCCCAGAAGACTCAGTCCTCACAATCAGACTCTCACTGGCTGTAGGCATACATGGCAATGAGTCCTTCCAGCTCTGGTCCCAAGACACAGTGACTCTGTGGCTTAGTCTCTCATCTCTCTTAGGCTCAGTCTGTCTGAATGTGGGCACAGACAAGTAAGAGCAGTAGGTCTGTAACCCACAGTCCACAGAACAAGAAGCTCTCATTGGCTCAGTCCTCTAGGCTCAGGCTCTATCCCATACACCAGCCCTCCATGACTGTCTCCCTGGTGCAGACACCCACAGCAACAGGTCCACACTCTCTGGCTCCCCACACTGTTCTCTAGATGATGATCTCTGGTCAATTGCCTGGGAAAACTCACTCTCTCCTCCTCTAGTGTGCAGGGAATACTGGGTGGTGAAGTTCACAGCTCCTATTCTCTCAATTGTGCAGCACTCCTCCAGAAGTACAGGATGTGGCACATCATCAGGTGAGGCGAGGGAAGGATGGAGCAGACGCACATGCAGCCCTCTGTATCTTCTGTGCAGAAGTAGGAGCGAGAATGAGAGAGAGAGAGACAGAGAGAGCAGGCATCGGAGCTCAATCCTCTCTCCAAAAACACAGACATGGGGAACCTAAGCGCCACCCAAATCAGTGGCACCTGGCTACCCAAGTCTATAGGAATGCAAAGCCACTTGAAACTGGTGAAATGCAGGTCACAAGGAAGTCAACTGCATGTCAAATATACCTGTCAAATAATTCTGAATGATTTCAGAAGCGTCTGGTGCCATCAACACAAGCCCTAAACCTCCAGATTGGGTCATCTTGTTCCAGTGACAACTGTCAAAGGCAGAGTTTCCTTCTCCAAATTGTGTCTCCAAAATAGGACAAGATGGGAAAACTCTTAAATGGTGACACAGGCTGCAATAAAAATCAGGTGGGAATTCAATAAAGTATTTGCACTACTTTTCTGGCAGAATCTGGCCCCCTCAGAATTCCCTCCACCAGCTTCACAAAACATGTGGTAGATTCAAAGTAGTTCTTAATAGTGCCACTTTTACATAATGGAACTATGGCTGCACCAGGTTCAAACATAATTACTTCCAGTTTGTAGTTTACGAAACAGGAGATAGGACCAGCTCTAAGTTGGCATACAGAGACAAGCAGAGTGCCTGTTTCTGTATGCGGTTTACCAGAGCAGCATGTTTCCCACTGTTACCCCCTCCTCTCTGCAGCCCACCTGTCACTGGTTGTCAAAACTGACAGGCTCCTGGCACCCAATGATGCTGATGGTTGGTGGAGCTTGATGGGCAAACTGAGGAAATAGTTCCCTCATTCTCTCTTTGTGATTGACAGCAGGCAGTGTGTGGATTCTGTAGCCAATAGCAGGCTGTTTATTGGCTATGGATCTGCCTACTGCCTTCTGTCAATCACAAGGGGAGTGGACCTGATGGGGAACTAGTGTCCCATAATGTACATCAGGCTCCACCCACCAAGCAATAAAAATCCTTGGCTACTGCATTGTCTGTGTGGCAGCTGTAGTGGCAGGGGGTAGCTCAGCTGCACTGAGGCCGCAATGTCACTATGGGCATTCCAGCATCAGTGTACCTCCGAACAACCAATAACGGGGGTTTCCTCAAATTCATGTGTAGCGCTGGCTACTGACGAGCAGGCGCTATTGTTTTTGAAAATTAAGTTGCCTGAAGCCACAGTTGGGCTTCAGGATAATTCTTCTAAAATTTCTGGTTTCAATACCAGTCTAGCTTGGTTGCACTTGGTTCTCCTTGACCGTAGGTGTCGCTGTGACCGCCGGTGTCTTGCCGAGTTGGTTCCCCTGGCGTATTGGTTCCTCTCTGTACTGCGCAGGCGCAGTACGAATGACTAGGCATCTTCCGGAAATTGCCGAACCTAAACACATGTCAGTGAAGTGTACACCGCACAGCTGATTTTGTTTGTTTAAAAAAAAAAAAAGTTTCAAAAAATACACTCCTAATTGAAAAGAAAAAAAACCCAGATAGCACTGTAAAAACACGGGTTTTATATTACTCTCCTCGATATCCACAGCTGAACGATTTATTTTTCTTTTTCCTTTGCCCCTTGCTTAGAGTTATAATAGATCCGCCCCTTAGTTAGACTTCCCCGGCATCGTCTCGTACACCGACTGCGCGTGCGCGGTGTACACTTCCCTCGCATCTGTTTAGCTTTGGCAATTTTCGGAAATTTCGACGCGCATGCGCAGTACGGATCTACACTAATCCGCCGAGGGGAACCATCTCGGCAGAACACCGGCAAGAGTAGAAAGCAGTTGGATGCATTAAATGCCACTTACCTCTCGGAACCAGCCCAGTGGGAGTGTTCTCCTGCTGTGCGTTCTGGGGGGGGGGGTATTTAAGGTATGGACACCATGTGACTAAAAAGAAGAAAAAGCTTTTCCTGTCCGCGTGGTTCTGTAAAGTACACCAGGGGAGGACCCTTTCAGGAGAAGGCCAGGAGAAGGTCATGCGCAAGGCTGGCTTCTCTGAAGGAGCCTGGAGGCTCAGTTGAAGGACGCAACCTAGATCATCCCTCATATGGTATCGCCGGATCGGCTGAGAGAACCTGGTACCGTATGACAGTTATTTAAAGTTCATCCAAAACCTCAGGGACGCATAAGTGTAACCTACAAGTCTGTGGCAGAGACTTTCCCGAGTATAAGTGTAACCTACAAGTCTGTGGCAGAGACTTTCCCGAGTATAAGTGTAACCTACAAGTCTGTGGCAGAGACTTTACCGAGTATCATACAGGATTAGAGAGACCTATCCGGGGGACTGCAGGAATCCAGTTGTGAAACAGTTTATTCTCTGGATTCATCTAATATCTTCACCCTGCAATCTAAGTACCTAAACTCACCCCTAACCCTCTACCCTTTATTAAGAGACTGTGTTATATTTTTCTGAATAAATAGCCTAAAAGAGCATTCAGTGTCAGTCTCAACCTTTTTTCTGGGTTACTTTCCATGGGATCCCCAAGACGGAACTACAACAGGTGAGGTAACGTTAAGCCCAAATAAAACCAACAGCTCCTTCGGGGGTCAGTGCTACACATGTATTTGTATTTGTTTCCAGCATATGAGTGTCTTAGACTTCTAGATTTCTCCACTCTATCTATGGCTAGAGTATCAGTTAATACTGCTCTCTCTGCTTGTGAATGATGACTGGTCTTCTTGTATCTGTAGCCTTCTAGTTGATGGACATGGTGAGTTGTAACCACACTCTGCTCACCCCATAGGCAAAGTGATCCTTTCACTGCTATGTTTACAAGGTAACATCTAGGTTTGTTTACTGTGAAAAGTGTAACTGCGCTGATCTCAAAAATACACATAAATATTTTACCACAAAGCATGTGAACAAATATTATGTAACACATCAAACAATTACTGCATAAAACCACATCTCCTCAATCCTGAATAATGATAGCAAAAAAGTAAAAGGTCATAATAGTAATCATGTATTCAATAGTCCCCTGTATATATGGAACATCCAAATCCCACGTGCACAAATTCATATCCGTGACTGGAATAAACTTTTCACCAATTCGTGAGACACCACCACCTTCTGAAATGGGCACTCATCCAGAAACAGGTAAAAAATGTGCCTTTGGTTTATTCTGGGTTAACCATTCCACTCTTTTGAAGATTTCCCAAATTGGTTGCCAACCGTTACTCCTTATACCTCCACATTAATCTCGATATCTCATAGAAAGCAGACAACCATCATTGTGCAACATGTTTAAAAATGTATTTAAGACAATAAAATAAGTATGTAAATATA
The DNA here is from genome assembly GCA_028564925.1 of Lithobates sylvaticus. NCBI lineage: Eukaryota > Metazoa > Chordata > Amphibia > Anura > Ranidae > Lithobates > Lithobates sylvaticus. The sequence continues at coordinate 133,816,084 of CM053037.1, forward strand.
CACTCACAAGTGAAGCTTCCTGAAGACGAATGATTGGATGTGAAATGCGTAGAGGCTTGTGGGTAAATGGAGATGTCACTTCCTGCCCCAGCCAGCACGAGATTGAAGCTTGAACCACACGCCGATCTCTGGACACTGAAAACGGCACTAGCTAGCCCTAAAACTATCTGCTGGAAAAACTCAGTGAGTGTATATTTATATACTTATTTTATTGTCTTAAATAAATCATTAATAAGTTATGCTTGAGGAAGATTAGAGGAGCTCAAGGGATGAATCAGAGGGTCTAGCTAGAGACCAGGAGCTCAGTGTATGGAAGAACTACAAGGAAAAGTTGTAGTGAATCTGAAAGGACTGTTACGTTTTGTGTTAGGAACTGTTAAAAACTGTTGCCAAAGGAGACAGCATTCCTGCACATGCAGATGCGGCTTCTTGCTGGAGGCCTTTCCCTGCACGACTGTCCTCCTATTGAAATCGCATAATCTGCTAATTGAGTTTTCAAATATCTAAGGGTGTCCTGGCCCTAACCCTCTCTCCCCTCAAAAATACAAAAAGCACCGTTAAGAGAAATTAAACCTCTTTTATATCCAAGAAGTGTCTGGCGCTCAGTGACTTTCACCATCTTTGCATCCACTATGCCTCACAACCCACTACATACAAAAGGATGTCAGCTATCCCTGGCACTTGAGGTTCTCGTCAGACCAAAAGAGGCCTGGGAACTTGCTACACATACTTCTCACCTCTTCACAAAACATATTCCCGTATAGATATGTCTCTTGAAGATAAATGGTTACTCCAAAAAGAAATCAGTGCTTCTGTAATCCACACCACAACGTGGTCGGACTACACTCTAGTTTCTATATCTGTAGCAGACTGCTCACATCAGAGTAATTCCTACCTCTGTCATGTTTTATAATACAACACCCAAATTGCACACCAGAAATATTGGCTCAAATAAAGGAATTCTTTGAACTCAACACAGGATCCGTGTCCGACCTCGGAGTGCTAAGCTAAGCTCACAATGTAAAAAGAAGAGGACACAGCGTCTTGATTTCCCCTTTATCACAAATCGACACTCTAGATAAGAAAAATAAAACCAACCCTATTCCGACATGCTTAGCGCAAATAATGACCCTGAGACAGGAACTTAGAACACTACTGCTCCACCTCTTAAGCTTCGTACACACGATCAGATTTTCCTCCGACAAAATCGCAGACTTTTGTCCAAAGGGCGTTGGCCCCAAACTTGTCTTGCATACAAACGGCAAGAAATTGTCGGCCAACAAACACAGACAAAGTGATGTACTACGTGTTTTTTCAGCTCTTTAGAACCATCCTTTGGGCTCCTTCTGCTAATTTCGTGTTAGTAGAAGTTTGGTGAGTGTTGATTTGCGCTTTTCATTTCGCACTTTTCAGTTAGTTTCTGAACGGCCATTCGTCAACCAGCCATGTTGCGGAATCGGAGGAGATAACGTGTTATTTATTATTGGCCTTGGAGTTATTGCTTTGACCCAAGTCCAGTCCAGGAACAGAAGGAGTTGCTTTATTAATCGTGACCAATTATGTCATATGCCTTTGCTGTGGGAGCTCCAGGAGAATAATCCAGATGATTTTCGGGATTATCTCCGGATTATGGACCCCTGCTTTCACCAACTCTTGGCATTGTTGACCCCCTATATTAAGAAGCAGGACCCATGCATGAGGCTTTTATTTTATTTACTAGTTGAATAATGATTTGATTTGGTATACTGTATTTTCTATATTTTTTGATGCATAGAATGCACTTTTTGGTTAAATTCTATTGGCAGATAGCATGTCTAATTTTATTTGTTTTCTTTTTTTAATGCACAATAAAAAAATTGTGGAGAATAATACTTGGCTATGTGTTTTACTTAATTTACATTTTAAAAAATACAATGTAAAATTAACAAGGGACACCAACATAGTTGTATCTTTAATTTTAAAAACTATGGGATAATGGTGTTGTGGTAACTTGCACCAAAAAAAAAAAAAATAACAGACATAATAATATTATTCTTGATATCACTAGAACAAAAAAGCCTTTGAAAATTTGTTTGCAATAACTCCATCAATATCACCAGCAAACCAGCTTCAGTATTATTCCAATGAAGAAGAAGAGAATGTGCACTGCATTTCGAGATTTCATAATTTGCCATGTCATTAATGTTAATTCTCCATTACAAGCGCTAGTTTACAAGACCGACCGCTTCTGGCTCGTCCTTGCTTCCGAGCATGTGTTTGTACTTTGAACTTTTGTCTGATGGACTTGTGTACACACGATCAAAAAATCCGACAACAGAAACTTGTTTTAAAGCCTGCCATTCAACATTTGTTCTTGGAAAATCGGACAACATGGAGGGAGGATGGAGCGAACAAACGGTCGGATTTTCCGACAACAGCCTGTCATCACACAATTCCCTTCGGAAAATCCGATCGTGTGTAGGTGGCTTTACTCCACATCCAATAAAGCGGGTAGAGTCCTAGCACACCGCATTAAAGGGCGGAAATCCAAAACTAAAATTGAACATTTATCCCACCCCTATTCCAAAGTCAAATTGAGAAACCCGCAGGACATAGCAAATGCCTTCAGTGGTTATTATCATGTAGCGCCCTGTAGTTTAGGCAGGGAGCTTCTCACAAATTTACTTGCCAGGAGTAGTTATCCTGGTTAATTGATAGAGCTCTATTGATTTTTCCCTAAGTTTGGCCTTGTTGCACTTTTCACTTCTACCGCTAGGTGGCCGGGTACTTGGTGATACTAGATATGAGAAGGGCAACTCAAGGTCAAGTTATGGGCATGTGGGGTGTCTCAGCCAATGGGTAGGGGTTTTCTTGAATCCCTTGGCCTGCTGGGAGAACCTATATATTTTGGTGGAGTCTGGGTGGATGTGTGTCGTGTAACCCGGGCTGCTAGGCTGGAGATTGGTCCTATCCCGGGGGCATCTGGCTGCTAGGCTGTGTGAGGACCTATTCAGAAGTAGGAGAGCAGCGCAGGGTTGGCATAGTGGCTTGCAGTCCAACCAGAAGTGACGGTTCTGCCGGCCGGAGAACCTGTCAGTGGTCGGAGGCTGTAAATTAAAGCTGTCGCCATAAAGGGACCAACCACCTTATTACCTGTACCTTTCAGGTGTTGATTACCTGGAGTCGGTCAAGGGGCGTTCTGACTGATACCGGAGTGTGGTATCAGTCAGAGGGCCAATTTTCCCTGTACACATTTGAAGGCTACGAGGCGTTGGGGCTGATCTGTGAAAAGTGTGCAGTTGAGGCCTTGGATCAGATGTGGATGCTGTGGAAATCACCTGTTCAAGTTTGTTTCTACGACCCAGCCTCCAAGGATTTTGCAAATAGACCAGGACAGGGACGTCGCTGTCCCAGGCGGGAGTGATGTCCAGAGCTCATCAGTCCTTACCTGAATCGGGCAAGAAACTGCAGACACTGCATTTGTGAATACCCCAGGACCCAGAACACCAGTCGCCCCTAGAGGCCGTGGTCGGGCCCAGCTGCTCGCTTTGATGTCTGAGCTACCTGAGAGGAAAATACCGGGGGCCAGGTAAGCCAGTGAGAAGTGAGACTGGTGTGTCTGATGGGAAGGCAATGCCAGCGGTCACTAAAGGGGATGCCCAAGGGGTACCTGTGAATGTGCCATTCATACCTAACCATATACTGACTAAAGAGTGTTCTACCATTACAGAGCCAGATGTTCTGCTGGATGGACTACCTGAGCTGGGTTTTCGTTGCCTCGTCTGGTAGCGAGGAGTGGAGTGACAGTGATGAGGAACTAATGTGGGGGATGGAGGAAGATTACTAGGAACACTGGATTCCTAAAGTCACCCACTATTGTGGTGGGGTGATTAGCACCGCATGCCCCATATGCAAGGATTTTAATCCGGTGTGGAGACCTTTAAACCCTGCTCATGGAATCCCGGACAAGGAGGCAGAAAGAGCCGAGGAAGATAAAGTAACGGTGATGTAAAGATGCTATCGTGTGATAACTTTGAAAAACTGTATTCCGCATTGTTCACTTCCTAATCCTAGGGAAAGAAACGTTTCACTGTTGGTGGAGTTGCAAAAGTCCTACAGTTTTACGAATGCGCAATTGTAGAGTTAAAGGATGCTCTACTGAAGTTATTCCAATTCTTTGTATGAAGTTCTTATAAAAGGGAAATACCTCTCAGTGCTAAATATCTGGGGCTACGACCATAAAAGTAATCTGGACTTTGTGATCCTCTGCAGGCCAGACAAGAAAGATGCACTGCCAGATCCCAGATATTATAGGTGAATTATCATCAAAGTGATACCATTACCTTGTGGATTACAAATATGGGTTGTGTGATGTCAAGAACGCTAAACTGACAGCCACCTTGCACACCCATTTAAAGTGTTATTAATGGGGAACACCCCAGAAAGCTGTATTGCCAGGATTGTGCTTGACTTATCGCTGCGGGCAGTTACAGAAAGTGATCATCTGATCCATGTTGGCCAAAAACGAAAGTTGTTGGGGTATTTTCACTCTGAAGAGCGATCTGTGGATCTCAGCAGATTGTTAGTTGCAGATGATGAAGAAAGTCTTTGTCTTTGGCTGTTATGTGGACAGACTGAAGACTTTGCAAGGGGGCATGAGTCCTGAAGTGTGGTCCCTTGCATCCAGGCTTGACTGCTTTTTGCTGAAGATGCAGTCATGCCCTTGTGCCCGGAGTAGCCTTTGGAAGAAGAAAAGGAACTGCTGGGAAATGTAGTCCATTTGAAGTAGAGTTAATGGACGGTAACATGTCATGGACACTGGGCGTGTAGTTAGTTAGAGTAGGCTGTGACAGAGGAATAATTGCCTATCTTCTTCAAATAAAGAACTCATATACATATATCAGGACTGTTACTGATCAAACCATTGCTGAAGTTTTATGCTAATTAGGAAAGGGGGTGGCATTCTCAGCGAGAATGGGGCCTACTTTCATAATGTAAATAATGTAGACATGTATAGGATGTCTTTACATTTTCATGCTGCCCTCGGCTGAGGATCAGTTCGAATCACTGTGTACATATTGTTGTTCTTGTAGGATAGGATGCATTTGCATTGTTTTGATTTCTCTCTTTTAGGTGTTGCTATGTTGGTGCGTCTTCCTTGGCTAAGGAGAGACAGGATCTATCCGGATCACAACCCTAATGCCGCGTACACACGAGCAGATTTTCCGCCAGAAAAATCTTGGATGGTTTTTCCGACGGAATTCCGCTCAAGCTTGGCTTGCATACACACGGTCACACAAAAGTTTGCTGAACTTTCGACCGTCAAGAATGCAGTGACGTACAACACTACGACGAGGAATTTAGCGCGTTGGAATTGCTACAGAAGATCGGAATTTCCGATCGGAACTTTTTCTGACAGGAAAATTGAGATCACGCTCTCAATCTTTTGCTGGCTGGAATTCGGCCAGCAAAAGTCTGTTGGAGCATACACACGGTCGCATTTTCCGATCCAAAAGCTCTCATCGGTCTTTTGCTGGCCGAATTTCCGATCGTGTACACGGAATTACCCTCTGTATATTTGTTACCACTGTGTATATTGGATAGATACAGTAGTTAGGTGGCAATACTATGGCTTTACTTGCCTTCAAAATGTACATAACTATTTTTGATATTTGAATGTCATACGTGACTAACTATTTTCATGGGGTTTGCCACACATATGTTTTATATTCATATTGTTATTCATATATATTTATATTCATATATATTCATATATATATTAAACTCTGAGACGTAGTTTCTTAGGCAGGGGAAGGATGTAGCGCCCTGTAGGTTAGGCAGGGAGCTCCTCATAAATTTACTTGCCAGGAGTAGTTATCCTGGTTAATTGATAGAGATCTATTGGTTTCTCCCTAAGTTTGGTCTTGTTGCACTTTTCTCTTCTACCGCTAGGTGACCGGGTACTAGATATAAGAAGGGCAACTCAAGGTCAAGTTATGGGTATGTGGGGTCTCAGCCAATGATCAAAGGTTTTCTTGAATCCCTTGCTTGATATATATTTATATCACATCAAAAAGACCCCACAACAGTCCAGCCATGAAAAGAAGATATCAACCTATTCCTGGAATAATAAAAAAAATAATAAAAATTGCATGATCTTGCAATTGTCATTCAAAGTGTGACAGCGCTGAAAGCTGAAAATTGGCCTAGCAAGAAGAGGGTGAAAGTGCCCAGTAGGCAAGTGGATAACACCTAAAAAAAAAAAAAAAAATAAAAAACTGCTTACCTAGCAGAGCTAAAGTTTTTTCCTCTTCTTTACATACCGGCACCTCCGTGTATTCTCTGTGTGTAAACCTGTGTCGTGCATCTGTAAAGATGCACATCAGGGCTACATAAGAGAAGGGGTTTTGTCATTGAAAATAAAGCTTTTTTAGTTTAAAAAAACTGGCTCCTAATTTTTTTAGCTGGCTCCTAGATTTAAAACAAATTTGTCAAGCCCTGCATTCAGGCTACATTCACACTACAGCATTTTGAATGGTGGGCAGATTTGCTGCGGATCTGCCTGTGATTTGACAGCGCTGAGGTGTGAATGACAAAACGTGGGACTCACATTCAAGGTGCAAGATGCCACTCAAATTGCGGTGCGGGTCTGCCGCAATTGTCGCGCGATAAAACATGCTGCATGCGATGACGCATGTCGCCCAAAAATAGCTCCTGAACAATTTTTGGACGACATGCATCCCACAATGCGGGTTGCCGCGATTGCAGCACGTTTTATCGCGCGGCAGACCCGCACCGCGATTTGAGGTGTCATTGAAATGAATGGCATCTCGAATGCGAGTCCCGCATTTGTCATTTAATGCCCGTGATTTAAAGCGCTGTTATGTGAATGCAGCCATAATGATATATTAATGATTACAGAGCCGCATTAATTTGTGTCCTGCGTATTATAGATTACTTTATGAACCTTCAGCAATTGCTTAGTGGGATAAACTATTTTTATATGTCATGAGCTGTAAGATTGAAACTGAACAATTCAGAAAGTAAAACCCATAGACATTGTTCCGTGTGCATAAACCATTATTTATTACACTGTTGTCACACTAATAGTGTATATTGGGCATACAGTACTTCATGTGCACAAATCACTTATACTTCCTTTTACATTCATGTTCCAACATGTCTCCTGTAAAGGAAATGTAAATGAAGCTGTGAATGATAGTCTGGGTGAGGACAGTGGAATGCTTATGTATGAGGTGACTTTCAATATTACATGGGTTCTGTGTTGGACCCAGGTGCTATGAATTGTAGACTTAAATTAATGACATCATTTGCAAAATCACTGTTTATCATAAATAACTGTAATTTTATTTTTCTATAAAACACTCGTCGTCACCTTGTTTATTCAGTTGTTGCTGTATCTCAGTGCTGCTGTTCTCCTGCAGCCTCATTGCAGACGCTTACTGTCTTCATGGTTATTTTCAGGGTGGGATTCCTGATGGTGACAACCAGTGGTGTATTTAAGGTTTGTGCTGCCCTAGGCCTGACTAAACTCATGCACCCCCTAATTAAAAAAAGTATTCCTTCAATTGGGGGAGGATTCGGTCCTGAACCGATTCATGATTAATCCAATGAGGTTGCAGTCTCCTAAGAGCTCTATTTTTGGGGTTCTAATGCTCAATTTCAGCGGATTATGATTAGAGAGGCCAGAGGGAAGATAGCATGCCTCCTGGATCTCGTTAAGAAGGGCCGTGTTTGCAAATGCCAGGTCTATACAGGATGAGGTCTTGAAGGTGGTAGAGAAACAGGAGTAAGTCCTATCATGAGGATGTAGCCATCTCCATACCTCCGTGACGTCCGTGGCATGTGCCCAGGTGCCCAGATCTGAATTAAAATTAGCTTAAGGTGAGGGCCTATCCAAATCTCGTAATAGGGTGGCATTGAAATCGCCCATGAACAGAACCTGGGCAGGTAGACATTTACAATAACATATTTCTTGTTGTATATGGTCAATACCAGCATAACATAATTCCCGTGAGGGTCTAGATGTACACCATGAATTATACACGGTATCTGTTTACTGATCAGAATAGACACCCCACTTGAGTATGTGGAGTAGGTCGCATGGAATGTTTTTGTACCCATGTTTTTTTAAGAGCCATTACTCTGCGTCCCATTAGGTGGGTCTCCTGCAGCAATACTATGTGGGAGTTGTGCATTTTCAGGTATTGAAACCTCTTGTATTTGGAATTGAGCCCCCTGACATTCCATGACAAGACAATCAAGGACTCTTTGCCAGAGTTAGCCATCACAGAATACCAGGGGGGCGCAGGACCAGGATGAGACCAGCAAGCCTCCTTGCAGTAAAATCATCATAGACAAGAGCATTGAGTCTTCAACGTAACATGTGTTTGAGCAGTAGTAGTTATATGTATAAATCTCTAAAACATATGTCCTCCTCTCCCCTCAAAAAATAACTCCCTACCCTAGCATCAAAAAAACAACAGAGCAGCATGGCCAAAAATAGGGGCCAAAAAGAGAAGAAAAAACAAAATGGTTTGTTCCCATAACCGTCAAAGGTGAAAAATTCAGGCCACTAGGACCTCAAGAAACTTTGCACACAGGGCTGGTGCAAGTGGAGCACACCCCAACAAAACTTCTGCCAGTACCTGGGTAGGTTCCAGATGTAAAGATGTAAAGTGAGGGAGAAAAGTGAGGTGAGAAAAGGGGTGAATTTCAGTAGTGTGTCTTGTAGAGTAAGTGCTTCACTTCTGCAACATGTGGCTAGTGTCAGGATCCCAGCCTCTATAAATGACTGTATTAGGCAGAATTGTATTCCAGTGTGGATGTCAGGTAAAGAATCAGTGGGCGTCGAAAGAGACAGCTGCAGCAGGGGTTTCAAAGTAACAGGCGGAACTACCATCCACCCCCCTGAGCTTGCTGGGGTACAGGAGGCTGCATTTCAGGCCTTTCTCCCAGAGACGCCTCCAGATTTCCATGAAGGAGCAACTATGGTGCTGCACTTCAGGTGATTAATCAGGGTACAGGGAGATCTTGGAGTTCTTAAAGGATAGCTCTGCAGCATTTCTGGCGGCTGCCATCAATCTATCCCTGTCGTGGTAGTTGAGGAGCTTAATCAGGAAGGGTCTAGGTAGAGCCCCAGGAATAGCTGATGTAGTGGGGACCCTGTAGGCCGGCTCCACTACAAATCTGGGTGGGAGATCCGTGAGGCCTAGCAGTGTGGCAAAGACCCCTTTAGCTAATTCAGCAGGTTTGGCGCCCTCGGCCCGTTTGGGGAGCCCCAACACCTGCAGGTTGTTACGACAGAGCCTGTTCTCCATGTCCACTGTCTTTTCATGCAATAATTGTACCTGTTTTTGGAGGATTTTAAGCTCCCTGGAGTCCTCGTGCACCGTGGCTTCCACCTGAGATATGCGAGATTCCGCCTCGGACATCCGGCACCGAAATTTGTACTTATCATGCCGAATAAAGCTGACCTCTGTGGTCACCGTGTCTATCTTGGCAGGGAGGGTCACCTTCAGGGAGGTGATAGCCGCCATTAGGTCTGCCGAGGAAGGCTCTGCGTCTCCCATGCTTGCAGGTGCCGTCTGGGTGCTCGCAGTCACACAGGATGGGGAGGAGGGGGCAGAGTGCGTGGGCAGGATGGCCCGCAATGGAGACCGGGCCTGAGGTGCTGTGTGTTTGCCGTATTTTATTCTAAATACCATCTAGGAGGGAAGGAGTAGCAGGAAACCGGAGAGGCACAGTTCGGACACCGGTATGTGATTGTAGAAGCGTCAGCCACTGCAGCTGGATGGTCAGAAGGATTAGGTAGAAGCGGAGCTCATCTACTGCATGTCTGTCCTGCTTCACATCTGGACATGCCCCCCATCGCCAGGGCCTTCTTAACAGTAATGCACTGGAGCCCCTACCAGCCTACTCTCAACAATTAAAGTATAAATAGTTGATAGAATTAAACATATATTTATAAGTGCTTTCAATAAAATACATTTTTAACAATAAGAAAACATGCCATTAATCAAAGACTAATTAACATCAAGGGTACAGTACTGGTGGGCACAATACTGGGATCAGGAGGGACACAGTACAGGTTCCAGGATTCTGCCCGGGACATGGCCTTCCCAGGAAAGCTTAGTAAAAACTGTGACTATCCCGGCAAATCTGGGACAGTTGGCAAGTACAATGTAATTTCTTTAAAGAAGGCCCTGGTTGTCACTCATTAAAGGAAGTACCTGCCCAAGGACCTTCATGGCAAGATCACCTAGGTAATATTTGAATGAAAGCAGATTTTATAATATAGAAAATTACTTTGGAAATTACATTATCATTCTCCTCTCTCTAAAGCTCCAGGTTGCGGGTGGGATCTCGGAACCCTCACTGTTGGTCCTGCATTGTATAAGATGATGAAAGAAAAGAGGTTTTTGAGCACTGGTCATATGGAAGAAAGTGCCTGAAGTTGTGAGGGGCATGGTAAGGAAAATTTGCATTTTTCTGGGCTAAAATTGAGCATTTAATGGGGCTCCCCGGCACTGCAAGAGTAGTTTCTTCAGTTCCCTGGAGTTCAGATTTAAAGTGTATTTCCACGTTTGCAACCATTTGGGGATAACACCTAATTTTTATTTATTACATGTTCCCTCTCACATAGCATAACTACAAAAAATATAAAAAAAATGCTAATTACCTTTTTAAATGCCCTTTTCTGAAAACTCCATCACTAATCCTGATAAGAACTCTGACACTGATGAGGTACTGTTATCCCACCACATACTTCTATTGCATCAGGCGGCTTTGGTGAGTTGTCTTAAAGTATGTCCTGCATGCAATAATTTTGGTGCACTGAAAATGCAATAGAAGTCTATGGCAAAGTGCTGGTAACTCATGTGCAACCTGTGGGTACACTGCACCACACCACATCAGTGTGAAAGTGGTACTATAAAATATTTACCTATTTACCTATTTTCTGTCCTGAATTCCTTCCGCCCTTAAGCTGGATGTACACTAGTAGAATTTTGTTCAACGTTTTTTGCTGTAAGGACATTGTAAGAACATTCATTACATTTTTTTAATTATTAATGGGGTCAAATCAACGCAAATTTGACACAATGACAAGTAAATTTGAAGGAGCCGGATGGAATTTTTTTCTCAAATGTACAAATTTCTAACAGTGAGGTTTTCGTCCATTCATTCCAAAATCGAACGTTAAAAGCTAATTAAAGTGCTACTAAACCCAGAAGCCTACATTCACTATATCTGGCCTTCCACAGTACACAGAACATGCAATAGTTTTAGTAAATATAAACTGCTAAATACCTTTTCTCATCAGCAGTGTATAGCAGTCTTGTGACTTCTATCAGTGTCTGGTTTAAGCTTATAGGAGGAGTTTTCATTCTCCCATGATTGTCCTATGAGGATGCAGGACCCCTGACCCTCTGTCTGGACAGTGCTGATTGGCCCTGTGCTGATAACATGCACTGTCCCCCGCAAAAAACTCTCTAGCAATACCCCTAGCCTCTGTTCTATCAGGAGATGGTTTGGAGACTCTGGAAGAAGAGGAGGATAAGAGAAGACATGATAAAACACCTTTTTTACATAATGCAGAGGATTAACCCCTTAGGTTCCAAATTGAGTACAATGGGCATGCACACACTCATTTTACTATTGTGGCTTTAGTACAACTTTAAATCTTTTGAACGACATTTGAATGTTCTTAGAGTTGTTGTGCTGTACTGTGCTGGCAGAACTTATTATCAATTGAAAACTAGTTTCCTAACAAAGGATTTAGGCGGGGTTCACACTATTGCTTGGATGCAATTTACTACATACCCAACATTTGTAATAACCTGACTTCTGAGCATAAGAATACTTATACTTAAATAACAACATTTTATCAGTAGGGGGGTATGAGTCCTTTGGGCCCTCCACGTTGGATTCCCTCCTTTGTCTAGTTACTGTTCCATTAGAAGGGGGGGTGCATATGGCCTTTAGGGTGCCCAAGTCCTCAGGGTAATGAATACAGTTAGTATTTCTGCCCATATGGATCATCACTATCAGTGTCAGCATAAAGAGTAGGCACAAGGCTTTCCCAGAAGTCTGCTGTGAGAGAAGTGAGGTCATCTTTTTCAGAGTCTTTTATCACCTTTTTTTTATTGTGAAGCAAACAACAAATAGGACAAAATAACAGAAAAAGTCAATGTGCATAACTATTCACCCCCCTAAAGTCAATACTTTGTAGAGCCACCTTTTGCAGCTATCACAGCTCCAAGTCGCTTTGGATAAGTCTCTATGAGCTTGCCACATCCTACCACTGGGATTTATTTATTTTTAGTTATTTATTTATTACAGGATTTATATAGCGCCAACAGTTTACGCAGCGCTTTACAATATTAAAAGGGAGACAATACAGTTATAATACAATAAAATACAAGAGGATTAAGGGGGCCCTGCTCAGAAGAGCTTACAATCTAATAGGGTGGGGGAGGTGATACAAAAGGTTGTAACTGTGGGGAATGAGCTGATGGAAGTGGGAAAAGATTAGTTGGAGACATGATAGGCTTCCCTGTAGAGATGAGTTTTCAGGGATCGCCTGAAGGTAGCTAGAGTAGGGGATAGCCGGACAGGTTGAGGTAGCGAGTTCCAGAGGATGGGAGAGGCTCTGGAGAAATCCTGGAGACGAGCATGGGAGGAGGAGACAAGAGAGCTTGACAGGAGGAGATCTTGATTTTTGCCCATTCCCTTGCAAAACTGCTCCAGCTCCTTCAAGTTGGATGGTTTGCGCTTGTGAACAGCAATCTTTAAGTCTGACCACAGATTTTCTATTGGATTGAGGTCTGGGCTTTGACTAGGCCATTCCAACACATTTACTTTTTTATTTAATTTTTTCAACAACATTTTTATTAAGTTTTTACAGTACAATAACAGAGGCATGAATAACAAGATAATTGGAGTACAAATTACAGGAATAAAAAAATGTACAATGAAGCAATAATACAGATAACCTATATATTATAAGTAATCAATCACTTAACCAGTGTAGGTTCAATGCTTCAATTAAGTTCAAGAGCGTCCTGCAGGTCAATTAAGGTTATATATGGAGAAGACTGAAAAAAGGCAGTAATAATAGTCCAATTTCTCTGAGGTTATTGTGATAGAACGGAAATCATGTAGTTATAAGAAGCGATGGGGTAGTGACAGTGACAGGTCGCCCCATTACCCGCACAGCCCTAAAGGGAACTAGCTGTGCACGGGCGGGGGACAAAAAGAAGCATATGGTAGACAGCTCACATGCGGTTTGTCTATAGGCAGGTACTGCATTGCCCATGTGAATTGGATTACGTCCCCAAATCTGGGAAGTGGCTGATATTACTGTCGTTGGTCAGGGTGGTGTGAAACACCCAACAGAGTAGGTGGGGTGGTCCTAAGACTTGTTAACTCGGTATGGTGTATCCGGGTAGCAAAATGTAACGAGTAGGGGGAACTTGATGAGGGTGAGATAGGGGATAGAGGGGTGACGGAATGGTTATGTGACCCAGTAGGGTACTGATTATCCTTCCATACGTGAGCGTTTAAGTGTTAGTGCTAGTGTTAGTGTGAGAGGTTCCAACGCTTTAGGAATTTCTATAATGCGTCCAGCAGGCCCAAGTAGTTTGAAATTTATTGGGGTTTTCTTTGGCTTGGTGAATGAGTTTTTCCATTTCGGCTATTTTGTCCACCCGGGCAATCCATTCAGCGATTGTAGGTGTGTCAGTGGTTCGCCAATGAACTGGTATACACTGGGTGGCGGCATTGATAAGATGTATGGTAAGGGATTTTTTATAAGAGGACAGTGGCAGGGATGTATGGTGGAGTAAGTATTGTGCTGGAGTGAAGTCTGGAGTGTAGGTCGTGATATCAGTGATCAAATCGTGTACAGCCTTCCAAAAGGGTTGTAGTAAAGAACATTCCCACCAAATGTGGAGTAGTGAGCCGTGGGCAAAGTTGAACCTCCAGCAGAGGGAGGGGATGCTCGGAAAATATTTGTGCAATTTATCTAAAAGTCCTATACCATTTGGAGTAGAGTTTGTACCTGTTTTCTTGTGCTGAGATGTTTACGGATCCTTTGTGTATGTGTTCAAATATGTGATTCCAACACATTTACATGTTTCCCCTTAAACCACTCAAGTGTGGCTTTAACAGTGTGTTTGGGGTCATTGTCCTGCTGGAAGGTAACCCTCTGTCCTAGCCTCAAATCACACACCGAGTGGTACAGGTTTTGCTCAAGAATATCCCTGTATTTAGCACCATCCATCTTTCCCTCAACTCTGACCAGTTTCCCAGTCCCTACTGCTGAAAAACATCCCCACAGCATGATGCTGCCACCACCATGTTCTTTGGGTGATCTGATGTGTTGGGTTTGCTCCAGACATAGCGTTTTCTTTGATGGCCAAAAAGTTACATTTTAGTCTCATCAGACCAGAGCACCTTCATCCATACATTTTGGGAGTCTCCCACATGCCATTTTGCAAACTCAAAACTCAAAAATGACGCTGAAAGTAATGGCTTTCTTCTGGCCACTCTGCCATAAAGCCTAACTTTATGGAGAGTACGGTTTATTGTAGTCCTATGTACAGATACTCCAGTCTCTGCTGTGGAACTCTGCAGCTCCTCCAGGGTTACCTTAGGTTTCTGTGCTGCCTCTCTGATTAATACCCTCCTTGCCCGGTCTGAGTTTTGGTGTGCGGCCGTCTCTTGGCAGGTTTGCTGTTGTGCCATGTTCTTTCCATTTGGTTATGATAGATTTGATGGTGTTCCAAGGGATCATGTGTGTGTATATATAATGACAGATCATGTGACACTTAAATTGCACTCAGGTGGACATCCTTTCACTAATTATGTGACTTCTGAAGGTAATTGGTTGCACCAGAGCATTTTATGGGCTTCATAAGAAAGGGGGTGAATACATACGCACATGCCAATTATACGTTTTTTAGTTCTGAAAAATAGTTGTATATAATGTATATATTTTTCGAATTTTACTTCACCCACTTAGAATATTGTGTTCTGATCCATCACATATAATTCAGATTAAAAAAACATTGAACTAAAGGCTGTAATGTAACAAAATAGGTAAAAAGCCAAGGGGGGTGAATACTTTGCAAGGCACTGTACTTCATGTCCCACTTGGGTTCTTCTGTGTACCATGGGAAAGCTTTCTTATCCCCCAAACAGAGTCCCCTGACCGTATCCATATGGAATTGGTCATTTGCGCCTGTGCGCGGGTAGGGTGAGATACTGTACAAACTTTCTGTCTATCCAGCCAGATCATCTATAAAAAAGGATTTATCAAAAAAATAATCTGTTTCACATACTCTGACCACATAGTTTTTACATGTCCCTCCGGGATTAGGTGGGGGGTATTCTTTACTTCCTCCCTTACCCATTCTTAATTTGGTTACAAACAACTTTCCAAAGCTAAGTATTCTAAGATTCCGCACTCCAAATCCTATAAGCTTCATAAATAGGGGATTAAAGGCTACTTATGGCTCAGTGGATGGTAACTACCAAACATCAGAATATGACTCCAATCTGTACATACACTCAGCAATTATAGGTATTTAGTCAGTCTTATTTTTGACCATAAAAAAACAGTGGTGCAGGAGGGCTCTAAGGCCCCTTTCACACGGACGGACCGTCTATCCGTTTTTCTTCCATCCGTCGACGGACGACAATGCATTCCTATGGGCAGACGGATGAACATCCGTCACCATCAGTTAACCTCCGCTTCCGTTTTTATCCGTTTTTTTAAACGTACAAGGCTACGTTCAGATCCGTCAAAACGGATATTAACTGACGTTGACGGACATCGTCCGTCAACGTCCGATCCGTTAAGATCCGTTAAGATCCGTTTTGTGTTTATCTGTGAACTCAACCTCTTAAAGGCACAGGCACACATATAAACGGAACAAAACGTATACAAAAACGGATGAAAAAACGGACGTAAACGTGTGCATTTACGGATGTAAGCGGACAAAAAACGGATGAAAACGGACATTAACGAAACGGATGACGGATGAAAACGG
This sequence comes from Lithobates sylvaticus, assembly GCA_028564925.1. Taxonomy (NCBI): domain Eukaryota; kingdom Metazoa; phylum Chordata; class Amphibia; order Anura; family Ranidae; genus Lithobates; species Lithobates sylvaticus. The sequence continues at coordinate 133,832,139 of CM053037.1, forward strand.
ATGAGACAACGGATAAGAACTGATAAGTTTTTGAGGTGCCTAAACTGACTGCGTCCGTGTGAAAGGGGAGTGTAGTAAGCAAAAACTATTTATTAAACAAAATCACAATACACACACAATAGGAATTGCATTCACAAAAGCAGTGGCAGTTGGCATCTGATCTCTCAGGTACCCTACGTTCATACCTATGCGTTTTTTAGTGCATTTTGCAGTAACGACTACAGTCCATTTAACATGGTTTCCTATGGTACACGTTCACATCTATGCATTTTTGGAAAGGGGCATGGACTTTAACACACTGTGTAAAGCTGGTTGCTAAGAAGCGGGCCTGGAAGCCGTCTTCCGTTTCCTCATTTTTCGTCATAGAAAAAAAAAATTTGGGAAAAAAATTACGTGGGGTCCCCTCCCCAAACCCATACCAGGCCCTTCTCACTTTTGTGAGATACTGTATATAGACAGTAAAGAGCTATACTTGGAAGAATGCAAACTTTAGATGTATTTACATGTTTACAAAATGTTTGGATATTCACCAATTTAGTATATATTTTATACAGGACATGTTCTTTGTAAACATTTTTGTATTCTCTTTTGTGAAAACCTTAATAAAAATATTTAAACAGAAAGAAGAAAAGAAAAGTAGAAAGGTTTGGAGTACCTGCCATGTTTGGAGTGTATTGCGGAGTGATTTAGGAGTTATCAGAATTGTTTTAGTTATTCAGGTAGAAATTGATTTAAAGGCAATGATGAAAGTTAAACCTATTTTCCATTACCCCGTATATTTTAAAAACGGTATACCATCCTCTTTTCTTACTTAACGCTTGTCCTATCTTAGAATGAAGAGAACACACTTAGCTGTGATATGTCACTTCCTTTTTAGACTGGGGCTGTGATCTGCGACTCAAACATTGGGTGGAGGTGTTAGGAGAATACTAGAATGTATACACTGGGGATGGACATGGAATGTACTGGAATCATATTCTAGAATGTCCTAGAAATATTTATAGAAGCAATGGGTGATATTCTATGAATGCACTCCATAGGAAAACTATTCAGATAAAAGTGTTAATGAAACTATTTAGGAGGATATGGGAATGTGTACAATGAGGATATACACAGAATGTACTGAAATCATGTTCTAGAACATCGTAGAAACCCTTATGGAAGGGATGTGTGTGTTTTTTCCCCTGACTGAATGGGAATTTTGTGTAGAAGCATTGCACTGAATGGTTGCGGCATGGTTTCATTAACTTCTATGGACGTGTTTGACAGGCAGGGCCCTTATGGAAGGAATGGGGGGCTATTCACATTCTATAAATACACTTCATAGGGAAAATGTGGCAGGCAAAATAAGGTTATACAAATAACTTCTTAGTGATATTATCATTGCTGTTGATTTGTTCACGTTGGTAGGATCTGGTATATCCATTTAAGGCTCAGTCCATCCAAAAGATTCCTTTGCAGTAGATGTTGGAGAGTTAAAGCTGAATTATAGTGAACTAAAATTGTAATCATGGTGCCCTCCTCATATATTCATGAACTACTGCTTGTTTAAAGTGGATGTAAACCAAAATTTTTTATTTTATTTTTTTGTCTGGCACAATATAGTGTATGGGATTTCAGATCAGCTGTGCCCAGTCTTGATCCAGCTCTAAGCAAACCTCATATCTTTTTTCAGTGAAATAAAACAGACAAACTGTGAAAACTTTGTCCGTTCTTGGGGATGAAAGAGATTGGGGATGAAAGAGAATGAGAGAAGGGGGATTGGGGATGAAAAAGAGAGAGCGAGAGAGAGGGAATTGGGGATGAGAGAGAGAGAGAGAGGGGTGAATTGGGGGTGAGAGAGAGAGAGGTGGGGGTATTGGGGATGAGAGAGAGAGAGAGAGAGAGAGGGGGGGGGGATTGGGGATGAGAGAGGGGGGTTGAGGATGAGAGAGGGGGATTGGGGATAAGAGAGAAAGAGAGGGGATGAGAGAGGGGGGATTGGGGATGAGAGAGAGGGGGGATTGGGGATGAGAGAGAGGGGGGGTTGGGGATGAGAGAGAGGGGGGATTGAGAGTGAGAGACGGGGTTGAGGTTGAAAGGGGGAATTGGGGATGAGAGAGAGAGAGGGGATTGGGGATGAGAGAGGGGATTGGGGGATGAGAGAGGGGAGGATGAGAGAGGAGAGCCCTTAGCCCTGGCTGCAGTCTCTTCTGTACACCCCCTGTCCCAGTCTGTGTATTGGTGTGTATGATGCATGGTACCTCCTTCCATAGGAAGTTCGCGCTGGCCAGGTTGACGAGGATGGGGGTGCTCTGCTCCTTCCAGCGGATCCTTCTTAGACCGTGGACTGTCCCAGGTAGCTGTCCCTGGCTGCATACATATGTTTCTCAGGGGGGGGGGGGGCGATCCACTTGTTTTCCACCCTGCTGTCGGAGCTTAAAGTGGAGAGCAGGGTGGCATTTCCTGGCTACGTGAAACTCCCGCCGATCCTTGGGGGCCCCCTGATCCGCCTGTCCCCGGGCCGCTGTCAGAGCTTGGAGTGGAGAGGAGAGCAGGGTAGCAGTCCCTGGCTGCATGCGCCTCCGGGGCCCCCAATCCGCCTGTCCTCTGAGCCACTGTCGGAGCTTGGAGAGGAGGTTGGAGGAATCAGCCTCTGGGTGGCGCCGCCCCATCAGGGTTGTGTCTGCCGCTCCTCACCTCTCTGGTGGTCAGGGAGCTCTTTCCCCTCCCGGGCTCTCGCTTCTCATTGCTCCCGCCACCACCGGTCCAGGACTACCCATGACAAGGGGCTCAAGGAGCAGCTGCTTGGGCCCCTCAACAATGGCAGGGCCCTGGGCAGCTGCCCCTTTTGCCCCGCGTTAAAGACGACCCTAAACCTGTGTAATTAATATGTGTTCAGGGTTTAAAGGGCTGAGGTGGCAACCCTAACTATAGACTTGTTGATTGGGGTGATGAGCGTATATCGCAATGAACGATAGTAATAAGTTATCATCAAAAGTGTACGTACATGGGTTGGTCCTCTCACAGTATAGAGATCTGTCATTACATGTGGATTGGTAATCCGATAAATATAGTTCTCATAAACGCTTCCATGGACTCTCTTTGTGTCCAGTCTGCTGAACACTGATGTCAGATAACACTCAGCAGCTGATTGACCTTCACAGCTAAGTTTTTCACTTGACATCAGTGCCTAGCAGGCTGGACCCACAAGGGAGTTAATGGTGGTGAATATGAGAAATATATCAAGGGATCACCAATCAGCATGATATGACATGGCATTGTTGATACATCCGGTTTGCAACTCTGTATTCATACATGTCAATCTGTTGCATTTCCAACAAATCCAGGTGTACACACTACTGGGAAGTCCATACACATGCAAATGGTTGGTTATAGATCTCTCATTAGCACCATCTCCCTGTGAAGGTCATTGCGATATACGGTCATCACCCCAATCGACAAGTCTATATTACTGCTAATACAGCCATTGGTATATGCTGCTGCAGCCCCTTGTAGTCTGTTTACAACTCTCATTTGTCGGTGGTTCACATTGACATTGGTTTGAGTGGGTTACACAAGTTAACTTGCAGATGGTCGAACCAGGCGAATAAGCAGGCAGGCTTACTTTCATTACAGACATTTAGCCATTCAATCTACAGATGACTTCACACAGATTACTGATACAACTGGACCTGTCACAATCAGAAGGGGGAGCATAGTCACTGGAGTGAGATCTAGAAGGGTGGCAGTTGTCAGTGGCGTTGCAAGGGGGGTGCGGGGGTGCGGGCTGCACCCCGGTGTCACCCGACAGAGGGGTGACACCCGACACGGCACTGGATTGAGAGAGGCACTGCGGCTCTCTCCTCCTCCTCCTTCCACTGGGCACTATCTCTGCTCATCGATGTTCGGTGAGGAGGAGAAAGAATTGTGAGGCAGACAGCTCGGGTTCCCATAGCCCAGTGCCCGGCGCCCGCATGTCCTCTGGGAAGCAGCACTGCAATCCCCTATTATTGTGACAGGCAGGCGGGGAGAGATGCCGGCTGCCTATCACAATTACACTCCTCGGAGCCCAGGCTCCTCCTCCACACTGACAGTACACAACAGGAGGAAGAGCCTAAGAGGAGGGACAATGGACATCCATGTGGACAGAGCCACGCTGCTCTGAGGTCTGTGAATGTAGGGAGGAGAGATATACACAATGTCACAATGGGCAGATATCCACGGGGGGGGGGTGTACATTAGGGGGATTACACAGGGGGGTATATTAGGGGGATACATTAGGTGGATTACACGGGGGTTTACACAGGGGGTACATTAGGGGGATTACACAGGGGGTACATTAGGGGGATTACACAGGGGGTACATTAGGGGGATTACACAGGGGGGTACATTATGGGGATTACACAGGGGGTACTATAGGGGGATTACACAGGGGGGTACATTAGGGGGATTGCACAGGGGGGGTACATTATGGGGATACATTAGCGGAATTACACAGGGGGCACATTAGGGGGATACATTAGCGGAATTACACAGGGGGGCACATTAGGGGGGATACATTAGCGGAATTACACAGGGGGGTACATTAGGGGGATTACACAGGGGTGGTTACATTAGGGGGATTACACGGGGGTACCTTAGGGGGATTACACGGGGGGGTACATTAGGGGGATTACACGGGGGGTACATTAGGGGGATTACACGGGGGTACTACACAGGGGGGGTTACATTAGGGGGATTGCACTGGAAGGGGATTACACTGTTACACTGGGGGGGGGGGGATTTAGACTTGGGGCTCAGTCTAATATGCCTGGGTCTATTTTTTGTCCCAGTCCAGGCCTGGGTGACACCATTAAGAAGGAAGTGATATCTGACCGTGATGGTGTCACCCCCATCTGTGACAGTGCATGGATTGGCACACTGGCATAAACCACAACATTTACAGGGGCCGGTTTGGAGTGGGCACCATGATCGCTGCCATCCCAAAACTAGCCTGCCCAGCACCCTGCAGAGCACTGTGGCTAGGCTAGAAGAGAGCCAGATGCACTAGCCTACTCAGTGTCTACTGCTCTGTCCTGCTTCTGCTGTCACTCCGCAGTGGCAGGACAGAACACTGTGGCAGGCTAGGGGGGAGAGCTGTGCTGATGCGCTAGCCTTCTCAGTGCCCCAGAATGCTCAGTGACCGGGGAGGGTGACACCATATTTTACCGCACCAGGTGACACCAACCCTAGTGACGCCACTGGCAGTGGTTTTGGGGGCCAGGACCTGGGGAAATCAAAGTGGAGTTGGTTGTGTAGGGTGGGGGGCCAGGGGGAGGGGTATATGTGGGGAAGGGGTTTCCCATCTTTGCCATGGTTGCTTTTTACATGTATGTCCAAGAGATACAATTTTTTAATTGAAATTTATAGCCTTTGTAGGTGCGTTTTTCCTTTGGTGTTTTTTTTGTAATACAGATGAATAATTACCTTATTTTCTGCTTCTGTAGACTTCTTCCCCACCAGTTCTGGGATGGATGACCGCTCTGGCAAAGGGTCCCACAAAGGCACTCTTCTTTTCTCGATAGTGTGGCTGCCTCCTGGACAATGTTATTGAATACAGTCCAGCACCAGCTGTTATCTCTGGTCCTGCATTGTACATGATGATGTCAAGAGCTGACCACTTTCGATGGCTGGAGCTGAAACAAGGAAAATTACCAGCTGCCACAGGAATGAGAAATAAGTTAAACCAGGGGTTCCCAACCTCAGTCCTCCAGTACTTGAGGTACACAAACCATAGCAGTTCACTGTTAAAGGGCCTTAGATAAACTATCTCTCAGAAATACCAGTCTATTGACATTAATTTCAAACACTTGTGAAAGGTGAAGAATATCCTGAAAACATGACCTGTTTCCTTTTTTCTATTCACGGATGTCTGGAGATCTGACGGCAACATCCAAGCATGCTAGGATCCCCTCTGGTTGATTTGTCTGGATTATCTAGATCTTCTGCATATATGACTACCTGTAATGGGTGTCATGGCGATCTGGTGAGTAGGATGTGCAATAGGTGTTGGTGGAGGAGAATACACAGTCACTCCTAATTTGGTTGTCACCAGGATCACGAAGATCTTCACGTATATGTATCACCATATCTTTCTTTTTTTGGACATTGCACTATTAATCACAAGTGATTTCCTGGACATTGCACTTTTATAATATTTTTTATTTTTCCACAGATGTATGCATTTGCACTTTATTGAATGAATATATCATTCTGTTGATGAATGTTTATTGATACTAGTGACACTAATGCCCCGTACACACGGTCGGATTTTCCGACGGAAAATGTTTGATGGGAGCTTGTTGGAATTTCCGTCACACAAAATTTGAGATCTGGATCTCAAATTTTCCAACAACAAAATCCGTTCTCGTAAACTCCGATCATGTGTACACAAGTTCCACGCATGCTCAGAATCAAGCAGAAGAGCCGCACTGGCTATTGAACTTAATTTTTCTCGGCTCGTCATACATCTTGTACGTCACCGCATTCTTGACGTTCGGAATTTCCGACAAGATTTGTGTGAACGTGTGTATACAAGACAAGTTTGAGCCAACATCCATGGATTTTGTTGTAGTAATGGCCGATCAATGTCCGATCGTGTGTACGCGGCATAAGTTTTTTTTGCTGATTTAGCACAATTATGGTATGATATAACACTTAGCACATATTTATAGAGCGCGGTTTAAATTAAATTTATATTGATTTCTTTACACTTTAAAGACATCAGATGAAAACAGAAGTTGCTTTGGAAGGAGGGGGGGGGGGGGGGGGCAGATTTTAGCTGAAATACTTCCCTTTAAATGGAAACCAGTACTTGAAAAGCTAATTTGGGGTACCATCTATATATACCTATAAACTAGTGAAAGATAAAATATTCTTTAGACTGGCTTTTAACCTTTCTAGCTGTATTCCCGAGTGTAGCTCGGGGGGTGAATTTTCACTACCAAAAGAGGTAACCCCAAGCTACACTCAGGATTGCATTGCAGGATCCAGGCAAAGTTACTTACCTTGTCCCCAGGATCATGCGATGTCCTCCCGCTGTGTCCGTGGGCTGTGTCCTCCACCTGATGTACTGTGTGCCGGGCTCTGTTCCCTGCAAGCGTCGTGACGCATGGGGGCGGAGCCCGGCGGAAAATTCAAAAAGTGCAAAAAACCTAACACATACTGAACACTGTAATCTGTAAGATTACATTACTGTATGAAAACATTTCACATCCCTTTTGTCCCTTTTGCTTTGTCCAGTGCCCTGCATGCACTTTTATACTAGATATACTATTCTTTCTGCCTGTAAACTTGAGAATGTCCATGGCATCCAAAAAGAGTCCCTTTACGTCAAAATCGTTTTTTGACCAACTAGAAAACAGAGATAGTAAATAAGAATCACTTGCAGAATTGAGTGATAGTGATTCGTGGGGAAATGTGTCATCAGACACTGAAAGCGATGACGGCGACAATTCTGCGACTGAGCAAATTTCTGTGTTTTTGATTTGATTACATTATTGAATACATTTTATTATTATTATATTATTATTGTTGATAATTATTTATAGTTATTTATTATATTATAATTTATGATTTTGTGTGTCAAACTTTATCATACCCAGGATATCTACTAGACTCTTGTTTGGACAGATTTAAGTGAGTTGTTCCTAAGAATTACAGGCCTACAATATAAATCGCCAAATTTCTATGCAAAACAATGCACCGCTTTGAGACGCAAAAATCTGAGATAATCATAGCGCCAGGGAGATTAATAGGTAAATGGTTTGTGTTAATAAAAAAATGTAAATCTGCTCTGTAGTGCCCAAATTAAATCAGCAAAAAAATAACAAAATATTAGAATTAAAAGCAAAAGCCACACTCACAGATATTAGAATACAATGATATCAAATACATAGTAAATAAACAAAGTATTGTGCTGTTATTTTCAAAGTGAAAAACAAATATGAAAAAAGTCCTTCATTAAAAGTCCCAAAATGTTCTGAAATACGTCCATCACTCAGATCGGCTTACCAGAGTCAAACTAAAAGAGGTCTAATATCCCTTTAAACTCCTCTCAATACAATGGATGGCTAGCAATCCTTTCATACAAACATGGATGGCTCCTCCAACAGCAGGGTGACTTGTATAATGCAACCATATCTCACAAATAGAAATAAGGAAGAGGAGACCCAATAGGGTAGTAATCACTTCATTTGTTTATTTAAAAAGCTAATCTACTCAGATAATAGAAGAATCAGCTTAACAGGCTACTCCGGCAACCCTCAGCTGACATTCTTTGGGACGAAATGCGTTAGGGCGGGGTCAAGCGGTGATGTCATCACGCCGGCTTGAACGAATGGCATTTACTATGTTTCAATGTTAAGCTACATAGTTACATAGGCCGAAAAAAGACACAAGTCCATCCAGTTCAACCATAAAAAAAAGAAATAATAAATAAAGATAAAAAATATCGTACAATCCAATATACCCCATTCTATACCCACAGTTGATCCAGAGGAAGGCAAAAAAAAAAAACCAGAAGAGCATGCTCCAATCTGCTACAGCAGGGGAAAAAATCGCTTCCATATCCCCCTAGAGGCAATCGGATTTTCCCTGGATCAACTTTACCTATAAATGTTAGTACCCAGTTATATTATGTACATTTAGGAAAGTATCCAGGCCTTTCTTAAAGCAATCTACTGAGTTAGCCAGAACCACCTCTGGAGGGAGTCTATTCCACATTTTCACAGCTCTTACTGTAAAGAAACCTTTCCGTATTTGGAGATGAATTAAAGCTGGTCCATTAATTCAAGCCATGCTTAAATTACAAGCATTTCTTGCATAGATTGGGTTGTGTTTGACTATCCAAAGGGAATCAAAAGTGAAGTAACCACCAATAGCATCTAATCATAAATAATTTGTTAAAGTGTAAGTTCACCTTTTCACAAAAAATGAAAAGGGGAACTAACACTGTACACCGTTCCCCCCACACCCTTTCCCCCCATCCATCACTGCCCACACAGCTGATGCAGCAGCTCAGGACCTTGAAAGATTTGATCTTTGCCACTTTTCCTTAGGGCTTCTGGGATGGATCAAAACGATTCCGATTGATCAAAATGGTAGAGTTTAGGGTGTTCACCTTTTCATTTTTTTGTGAAAAGATTAATGCCGCGTACACACGAGCGGATTTTCCACCGGAAAAATCTTGGATGGTTTTTCCGACGGAATTCCGCTCAAGCTTGGCTTGCATACACGCGGTCACACCAAAGTTCACTGAACTTTCGACTTTCGACCGTCAAGAACGCGGTGACCTACAACACTACGACGAGCCGAGAAAGTGAAGTTCAATGCCCTCCAAGCATGCGTCGAATTGTTTGCGAGCATGCGTAGGAATTTTGCGCGTTGGAATTGCTACAGGCGATTGGAATTTCCGATCAGGACTTTTACCGACCGAAAAATTGAGAACATGCTCACAATCTTTTGCTGGCTGGAATTTGGCCAGCAAAAGTCAGTTGTAGCACACACGGTTGCATTTTCCAACCAAAAGCTCTCATCGGTCTTTTGCTGGCCGAATTTCCGATCGTGTGTCGCGGCATAACTCTTTTTTTTTTTTCACTGCAGAACGAGGTGTGCTGTTACACACATTTTCATGAATTGAGGCATGTTGTGTTAGGCAATCATTTAAAACAAGTGCACTGTCAACGCAACTCAATGCACTTTTTTAAGGACAACACAATGTACAGAGCATAAGTCTGGACCACCTTCCTGATGGTGACATCGGTGGGCCATTTCCGTGCAATGTGTGTCAGAAGAGACGCTCAAAGTTTGCACCAGGGGCACATGTGACAATGTAAGAGGAGATAGTTGTCACCCCCCCCCCCCCCCCCAACAGGAACTTGATGGCAGGATTGCCAAGTGTTCGTTTGATAAAAGTTGCAGATTTAAAATGATTGAAAATAACTTTTGGAATGACGTTAACATGTTCACATCATTTCTATGGGATTTTAGTGATTGATTTACCTTAGCAAACCTGACTTCTGTAAATAAACAATATATTTTATATTTTTAAGGTCATTTTTTCCCTTCTATACTAAATAAGGAAAAAGACAGACTTTATTTTTGTTTTTGTGTTCTGAATATGATGTCTGTCAGGTCATGGTTTCCTTTTTATCTTCCGTTGTTTATTATAAGACCTCACTTGATAATACAGGGGATTTCTTTGACTATAGGATTCGTCAACTTATGGTCCTTTAATTTATAATAAAAACACAACACTGCGTGACATGGGTTTAAATGGCCACAACAGCCCTTTTATTTAACAAATTATTTAAAAAAACAAAAACAATTTTAACACCAGGAGGGGGTCCTTGGGTGTCCTTAAATCCCATTTTGGATTATTACCGACCATGTCCTCAGCCATGCCCCATCCGACTCGAAGACGTTGCGACTTCCACATTTTTACTTTACCCCTGGGGACCTAGCTCCTGGGAGAACACCCAACAACCAACCAGGTGGGAGCGCCATACCCTAGATGGGCCCCCAATTCTTCTTCAATCCGGTTAATCCTTGATCCCCCCAAAGACCCCCTGACCCGCCAGCTGCTGTGACAAAAGTGCAAAATATAAAATGCTCTTTTTTTATTTATGTATTTATTTTTTATATTTTTATAAAAAAATTTTTAAACATGAAACATCAGAAATGTCCCCTCCCCCCCCCCCCCCCCCCCCACCCAGACTACCCCTTAAACCAGAATACAGGGCAGGAGGGAGGGAACTCTTTAATCAACAGACTTTTCCGGAGTGATTACCCATCAGGCCCTTGCATGGACAACACCCCCTGCGGCTCCACCCTGACCATCAGACCACTAATACACCAATAAGGTAAGCTACACCCCTACCCCCACTAACTACTTATTTATTTAACCCTTCCCCAGACCTGTTCCTCCCTTAGTCATGCCGACCCTGCGTCAATTTTGTCTTCTCCGGGTCGCACTTTCTGTGTTGGTGCACAAAAACACTTACATTTTTTCTTGAAGGGTAAGTCTGACTTTTTATGTCGGAAATTCCGCTCGTGTGTACGCGGCATTAGTGACACTTTTTTGGGAACCAGTGGCACTAATACAGTGATCAGTGCTAAAAAAAATGCACTCTCACTGTACTAATGACACTGGCGGGGAAGGGGTTAACATCAGGTGCGATCAAAATGTTAAATGTGCTCCTAGGGAGTGATTTTCAACTGTGTGGGTGAAGGCTTAACTGAAGAAAAACAGAGATTCGTGTTTCTGCTTAGCAGACACACAAGATCTCCATTTTCCTCTCTGACAGAATGTTGGCCTGCCTTGTTTACATACAGACCTCCGTTCTGCCGCTCCTGTGAACGATTGGCGTGTCCGGATGCCCATCGCGGCCGCCAGACCCGCTGATTGGCTTCCACTGTGTCCCATAACAGCGGGAGCGGATCGCTGGCGGTGCGTGCGTGCCCCAGACCTCAAAGGGGAAACAACATTCAGTTTCATTGTTTTGCGCAGCCGTGCCACCCTGCTGCAGTAAATGTGCGGTCGAAACAGTTAACCTACCAGCATGGCATGTCTTTAGAGTGTGGGAGGAAACCCACAAAAGTACAAGGAGAACTGGCAAACTCCATGTAGATAGTGCCCTGGTTGGGATTTAAACCAAGGAACCCAGATCTGCAAGGAATGCTACTAGGTCACAATGCAACAAACAGATTAAACGTCCCTCATAAAGGGACAACATCATGCCATCTTGTGGCGACACATGACAACGATTGTGTAACTATAGAAAAGAGCAATTCATGTTTTATTTGCTTATCTTGTTTTCTTTGTGATAATGATTGTTTGGCTGCATACCTATCCTTACTATACATAGGCTTGCCGCTGTGTGCAAACAACTAAATGTACACGGACCTTGCCAGTAATCCTGCCATGCTCAAGCCATATGCTCATACACTAGTGCTTCTGACAGTCCTGTTTATAAATGGAGGAAGATCACATTTTGGGACCATTTTCAGATACTAGTTTCTTGCTGTTTATACATTCCTGCTACTGGTCTCACCTTCTATGCAGGGGTGTCAAAATCTATTTTATCGCGGGCCACATCAGCAGTTTGGTTGCTCTCAAATGGCCAGTTGCATCTGCACGATCGGAAATTCGGCCAGCAAAAGACAGATGAGACCTTTTGGTTGGAAAATGCGACCGTGTGTATGCTCCATCGGACTTTTGCTGGCTGAATTCCAGCTAGCAAAAGATTGAGAGCATGTTCTCAATTTTTCGGTCGGAAAAAGTTCCGATCGGAAATTCCGATCGTCTGTAGCAATTCCGACGTGCAAAATTCCTACGCATGCTCGGAAGCATTGAACTTAATTTTCTCGGCTCGTCGTAGCGTTGTATGTCACCGCGTTCATGATGGTCGAAAGTTCAGCAAACTTTTGTGTGACCGTGTGTATGCAAGCCAAGCTTGAGCGGAATTCCGTCGGAAAAACCATCCAAGATTTTTCTGGCAGGAAAATCTGATTGTGTGTACGCGGCATAAGACTATATAAATGTATATACTCTTTATCATATTAAATAATTGCCGCTATCTTTGATTATTACTGGTTTTAGTAATAATTTAGGACTTAAAGAGGAAGTAAACCCTCTTTTACAACTTTAGCTTACAGGTAAGCCTATATTAAGGCTTACCTATAGCTAACAAGGATATCTCCTAAACCTGCACAGTTTATTAGATATACCTGTATTTGCATGTGCAGACGTCATGCGGCACATGCGCACTTGCGACAACTGAAGCAACGGCGCTATATGCCAATGCTTCAGTTGTACTATGCCGCTCTCGTGCGCATGCGCTTGACGGCATCGCGGCTCTGGCAAATCACAGCGCCGGAGTCGCGATACCCGGAAGTCACTCCGGGAGAACATGTCGGCGGTCGGAGGGGGAGAAGTGGACCGATGCCGGGGCTTCGATCTCAGGTAAGTGATACATAATTAGCTAGTATGCTATGCATACTAGCTAATTATGCCTTTGTCTTGCAGGTTTTTTTTTTCCCCGTTTTTTTTAAGAGGGTTTACTTCCTCTTTAAGCTATGAAGGACAGGTACAGACCGGCACAGAGCCCACTCACACTTCTGTAGCAGATGATGCAAGTCTGAAAAGGAGGGTCGCACTTCGTTAGTATCATTCACAAGAAACTTTATTGGAAACTGCTCAGACAGAGCATGGGTCTACCAAGGTGTTCTGTCTAAGCAGTTTCCTGTAGATGGTACCTGTGGTGTGTGACCCTCCTTTTCAACTGGCATAGAATTGTATCATTCTCATAATAATTATAAGCAGATGTCCAGAGCACCCCACCACCCTTACATCAGATGTCAAGAGCCCCCACACCAGGCCTGGACTGGCCGCCGGGCCGCATGTCACTTCTCCCCACTCTCATCCGCCCTCAGCGGACGTCTATGACGAAACGCATACGACGGAGCCATGCACACTACGTCACTTCTGGGAAAATTGAGCGAGTGGAACGCAGCTGGAACGCACGCCGCTCCTTCACCGCTCAAGTTCTTCCAATAGTGATTTATTCCTATCCAGCTTATCTGATATCACAGTGTACTGCAAAGTACACTTAGCTAGGATAGTTTTGGTACAGGTTTTTTTTAATGTAAATTGTTTTAAATTATTTTAAATAAATGGAAGCATATACAATTTTTTGAATTTACTACACCATGGGAGTCTTCGTTTTTTCTCTGTGAGGACCAGATCTATGCATCCCCATATTTAAAAGCAACAGGACAACCTATATACCTTGGAACTGATCTAAAGGACCTGGAGCTGGGATAACTGGAGGGGACCAGCCAGAGGGAGTTGATTCATATGCCCTACCCCTGCAGGGGTGTAAGGAGCTGGTGAGTGGGGAGCCTTGAGGGGGAGCACTCAAGTCACCTGGAGAGTCCACAGGCACGAAAGTCACCTCTTTTCCTTATGTTTTGACACAGCAACATATAATTATAAATTTTGGACATTATTATTCTTGTTTTTATTGTTGATATTTTTATTCTTACCTTTACACGATAAGGACTGTGTAACACATTCATTGTTATATATTGTGTTTTATATATAGCCTCATATCACATATAGAGGCCACTGGTTTCTGTTTTTTTGGTTTTTGATTTTTTGAGATTTTTGGTTTCTTTAAATATCACGTATTAACTAGTATATACATAAAACAATTTTTTGCATGAAGGCTAATTGCACAGGCCACTAGACACTGTATATGCTTTATCTGGTGATAGATATTAGTTACAGGTCTACCCAGTCCACTTGGATTTTTATTTAGGTGTTATGTTTATATGATTTTTATACATGGATATTTCTTATATAACTCTTATAGGGATTATTGAGAGGCACTGGGGCGCATAGGGGTACCATTCTACACCACTGTTAATCCCACACACTTCTGGTGTACTGACCCCTGCGGGAGAGGTCATATATATTTTTACTTCCACACAGTTTCTATACCCACAACACTTGGGTACACCTATATGGTATATTAACCGCTAGGCTACTGGTTTGCTCATCTGATGGGTAGCACCACTGACCCCTAACGTTATATTTCTTATTCATTTGGAGCTCTTTTAGGAGAGTTTCTTTTTTTGGGGAGGCAGCCACGGCTAACATCTACCTAAGCGCGGCAGTGCAGTGCAAATCAAATGCGATGTCTTTGCAATGCGATTTCAGCCATACAGACCAAACACGCCCAGGACCCTTTTTTGGTCCGCACTAAAATCGTATCGCATGGGTGTTCACACCTATGCGATCCTATTCATGTCCGAACTGTCAGTTTGCAGTGCGATATGTGAGCTGAAATAGGGGTGTCGTTAACATTGTATGACACTCCCCAGCAGTTTGCTTATGGCAGAGGAAGAGCAGACCAGAGGAAGGCTAAAACGGGGGCAGAGATGAGCCTCTAGATAGCTGCACGGAGAAGTGCAATATCTGGCAGAGGTGTTCTGTCCTCCTCTCTGCTGCAGACTGCTGAGACAAGGTGGGGGTGGAGACAAGGGGGTTGGCGCAGCTGCAGGAGAGGTGTGAAGACCGATTCCGCTGGCGGGTCTTGTGTTTGACATGTGTTCCAATAGAAACTCTATTGTTTCTATTGGATATAAGGAGGCTCTATCATAATTCACGGTAGACTTGTTGAGCTACCACCCTTATAGTCATGACCTTTTTTTAAGCACTTGCTGCCACTCATACTCTAAAGGGAATTGAAAGCAAAAACTTTGTTGGGGGATGGGTAAAGTGATGTAGGGTAGAACCCCTGTCCATTTTTTTTTTGTTTTTTTGCTATCTCTACTATCACTGGCATAGGATCCTCCTCTTGGGGTGGTGTGGTATGACCCCCTAAGTGATGAGGCAGGCTAACATTTCCATGTCAAGGTTGGGTTCTTGGCATGGCATATGGTGGAGTGAAAAATATGTTGGGTGCTAGTCATTTTACTATATTTACCATTTATTGCTGAACTCAATTCTAGGAGAGAGGTTTAGAGGTTAACAGAATACCCAAATAGCACAACGCTGGTAACAAAAGTGAGTACACACCTAAGTGAAAATGTCCAAATTGGGCCCAATTAGCCATTTTCCCTCCCCGGTGTCACGTGACTCGTTAGTGTTACAAGGTCTCAGGTGTGAATGTGGGGCAGGTGTGTTAAATTTGGTATTATCGCTCTCACTCTCTCATACTGGTCACTGGAAGTTCAACATGGCATCTCATGGCGAAGAACTATCTGAGGATCTAAAAAAATGAATTGTTGCTCTACATAAAGATGGCCCAGGCTATAAGAAGATTGCCAAGACCATGAAACTGAGATGCAGCACGGTGGCCAAGACCATACAGCAGTTTAACAGGACAGGTTCCACTCAGAACAGGCCTCAACACGGTCGACCAAAGAAGTTGATTGCATGTGCTTGGCGTTATATCCAGAGGCTGTCTTTGGCAAATAGGCGTATGAGTGCTGCCAGCATTGCTGAAGAGGTTGAAGGGGTGGGGGGTCAGCCTGTCAGTGCGCACAAACCAAATTGGTCTGCATGGCTGTCGTCCCAGAAGGAAGCCTCTTCCAAAGATGATGCACAAGAAAGCCTGCAGTTTGCAGAAGACAAGCAAACTAAGGACATGGATTACTGGAACCATGTCATGTAGTCTGATGAGACCAAGATAAACTTATTTGGTTCACGTGCTGCCAGCACTGGGGTGCTACAGTTCATTGAGGGAACCATGAATGCCAACATGTACTGTGACATACTGAAGCAGAGCATGATCAGAAAATAGCAAGGATAACTCTAGTAGCGAAGGCTGCTACAGTGATTCTCCACTTTCACAGGGATCGGCCAGGTATGGAATATGTATGATTACAAGCTGGTCCAATGTAACTATGTAAATATATCCATGCCTGGAATTCAGCTGTGATGGGACATATTATCACAGTATATAAACCAAAAGGTTTCCTGCTGTTATCCCTAACCCCACTACCCCAGCCACTCTACGAGTTCTATGATGGCCTATTCCCACTACAACGCTTGCATTAATACATGCAAAATGCATATTCCATTTTTTTCTAATGTACACTAACACAGGGCATTGGTATAAACTGGCACCACTGGAAACACGACTATTTACCTTGTCCTTGTGTTGGGACTGCATTGTGCAGGCCAATGCAGGTGTTGGGAATGAACCTTTATAGTAGATACAGCCCCATGAAGGCAATTAAGCAACAGCATCCAGAATGTGCTTAGGTCATAAGAACAGTGTCAGGAGCATAGTTTATCATCCCAAAGCTTTAAAAAGGACCACAGTGTCTTTTTGCCCAGAAACATTCCAGTGTGTTAAGCAGAATATACATTTTACAGCTGATTATGTCACAGGTGGGTTTCAGTGTGTCTGAAATGCCCTCCTGTAAACCTAGCCCTCATACTGACCCTCCCTGTAACCTGACCTCCACATTAACCCTCCCTGTTACCCAACCCCCATACTAGCCCTCCCTGTAACCAGGCCCTCACACTAACCGTCCATATACCCCAACCCCCTTACTAACCCTCCCTGACCCCCACTCTAATTCTCCCTGTTACCCACCTCCCACACGAACCTGACCCCCGCACTAACCCTTCCTGTAACCAGACCCTCACACTAACCGTCACTGTAACCTGACCCTCACACTAACCGTCCCTGTAACCTGACTCCCACATTAACCCTCCCTGTTACCCCACCCCCACACTAGCCCTCCCTGTAACCTGGCCTCCACATTAACCCTCCCTGTTACCCAACCCCCACACTAAACCTCCCTGTAACCAGGCTCTCATACTAACCCTCCCTGTATCTCAACCCCCTTATCCTCCCTGTAACTGACCCCCTGTCAGGTCACCTGAGTCCAGGTGACAGATGCACCCCATTGGGGTCTGGAGTGCACCGCAAGGTAGTGGACCCTAAGGCTAAATGCTTTGGATGGAGCTCTATGTGATACACGAAAGCAGGTACTCTGTAGTACCAATGTGGATGACACTGGGAGCTAGAGCATGAGATTTCCCAGGGAATTTAAGAGCCAGCGGGTGTTCACCAGAGGCCCCTAGCGGTAAGGATGGATTTAGCTGCAGTCTGGCTCCAGGTCGCGACCCCTAGGGCCTCCCAGCTCACGCTCATGGTAGACTACAGGGAGGTAGAGGGGAAGCAGCAGACTGCGACAACAAAGGATAGTAAGGAGATAGCCAAAGATAGGGGCAACAAGCAGGTAATATAGTCAAGAACAAGCCAAGATCGGTAACTGGAATCAGACGTAGAACACACAGCAAGTAGCACACGGAAGACAGACAACGGAAAATTGTATACTTACCTTTCCGTAATTTTCCTTTCCTGTCGCATCTTCATGGCAGCATACACTCTGGGTTGTGACTCCGCCTCCACAACCTGATAGGACCACATAACTATAAGATGACGATACGGCCCCCGCCCCCGTATTCTCTGTGTATATGAATCACCTTTAAAAATGGGTGGGATATTGTATGCTGCCATGAAGATGCGACAGGAAAGGAAAATGACGGAAAGGTAAGTATACAATTTTCCGTTTTCCTGTCGCATCATGGCAGCATACACTCTGGAGAGTAACTCGCAGACAGGGTGGGTAATGCATCAATAGTAGTTTTTATTCACAAGGAATGGCAGAGTTGGCCTGGATAATAGACTTTCCAAAATTTACAGACAGGCGGGCAGAGTCTACTTTATAGTGGGAAATAAAGGTATTCCTGGAGGACCAGGTGGCCGCCCTGCAGATGGTTTCAGCTGAGACCCTACAATAGGCTGCCCATGAGGTCGCCACTGCCCTGGTGGAATGTGCCTTGAGCCCGTCCGGAATCTGCGTGTTGCTTAACGAGTAGGCCTTCTTAATCGTCTTCACCAGCCATGAGGCGATGGTGCGGGCCGATGCTGATTGACCTCTCCTGAAACCATGAGGGATAATTAGGAGGCTTTCTGACTTCCTAATGGGCTCTGAGGCCGAGAGGTATTTGAGGATGTTACTCCTGACATCCAGGGGGTGCGGGTCGCCCTGGTTTGTAGTGAGCGCCGGCAGATTGATCTCTTGGTTAAAATGAAATGAGGATGACACTTTGGGGATGAAGCGGTTTGAGGGTTTTAGGACTACCCTGTCCGGTAAATGACCAGATATGGATCCCTGGCCAGTAGGGCTTGCATTTCTGAGACCCTTTTTGCAGAGGTTATGGCAATCAGGAACGTCACCTTCAGCGTCATGTCCCAGAGGGAGATGCCTTCTAGCGGAAAGAAGGGCTCTTTAGATAGGGCCTCCAGAACGACCGACAGGTCCCAGGCCGGGAACAAAGGTTTTCTGGGAGGCCTCAGCTTGAAACAGGCCCTCTGGAATTGAATGATAAGAGGGTCGTGAGCCCACCTAGTCCCGGTCAGGGCGGACAGGGCTGACACCTGCACCTTGAGGGTGCTGGAGCCGAGACCTTTGTCCAGACCTGCCTGCAGAAACTCTAGTATCTGAGGAGTTGATATAGAGGATAGGTTCCACCCCTGCTGTTGGGCGAAGGAAGTGAACTTATCCCAGACCCGCCGGTAGGTGGTATTTGTGGTGGGCTTCCTGGCCTGGAGAAGTGTGTCCACCACCCTCGCGGAGCAGCCCTGCTCTAGATATCTAGACCTTTCAGTCTCCAAGCCATTAGGTGCAGCCTCTCCGGACTCGGGTGGAGCAGTTGGCCTTGGGAAAGCAGGTCGGCTGACTGTGGGAGGGGAAGCGGGTCTGCTGTGCTTAGCTGTAGGAGGGTGGTAAACCACGGCCTCCTGGGCCAGAAGGGAATCACGGCTACTACCAGAGCTGATGACCTCTTGAGTCTCAGCAGAAACCTCGCTATCAAGGGGGTCGGGGGGGAAGATGTACCCGAGGTGAAAGTCCCAGGGGTGGTGGAGACAGTCTGTCCCTTCTGCTGAGGGGAAGGGGACTCGTGACAGGAATCTCTGGCATTTCGCGTTCTCCGGGGTCGCTGCCAGGTCTATGTCCGGGGGACCCCATGTTCTGGAGATCAGGGCGAAGGCCTGCGGACTCAGGGACCATTCGTTGTTTGAGAGAAATCTCCTGCTGAGGGAATCGGCCAGGAGATTCTCGGTACCCGGGATGTAGGCCGCTCTGAGGTCCAGGAGTGTCCGCTGTGCCCATTCCTTAACGGGGAGAACCTCCCGCATCATGGAGGAGCTCTTGGTGCCTCCCTGGCGGTTGATATAGGCGACACCGACTTTGTTGTCCAAACTCAGGAGGACCTGTTTGCCCCTCAGGAGAGGGCCGAAGGCCAGGAGGGCCTGGAAGGCCGCCCTCATTTCCAGTACATTGGAAACGGTGTCCCGAACCTCGAATGGCCAGCGGCCCTGGGCTGCATGATGTAAGTAGTGGGCTCCCCATCCCTCTAAACTGGCATCCGTGGTGACCACCTCCTGAATGGGGGGAACAATGTGCCTGCACCTGTCCAAGTTGCTCGGCCGAGTCCACCATCCCAAGGACTGCTTGACCTCCTGAGAGATGTGGATGGGCTGAGACATGGACGAGCCGTTCCATTGGCGCAGGAACGAGATTTGTAGAGGCCTCGAGTTCCATTGGGCCCATTGTATCATTGGAATGGTAGCCGATAGGGAGCCTAGGAGGCTGAGGCACCCTCTGGCTGGTAGGGATGCAGCTCGGATGGCTCTCCTGACTTTCTGAGTCAGAGGGGGAACCTTCTCTGGAGGCAACTCTATCGCGTTTGACCGAGTGTCTAATACAGCCCCCAGTAAGACCATCCTCTGAGAGGGCTGGGGGTTGCTCTTCCCCCAATTTATGAGCCACCCTAGATCCTGAAGAGTGGAAATTAGGATTTCCCGGTGCTGGATAAGGGATTCCTGGGTGTGAGAGAGGAGGAGAATGTCGTCCAGGTAGTGGTGGACCCTCAGACCCCTCTCTCTCAGGGCCGCCACTACCGGGAGGAGGACCTTTGTGAAGGTTCTGGGAGCCGTAGAGATCCCGAACGGGAGGCACCGGAATTGAAAGTGCCGCTGGTTTATTGAGAACCAGAGGAATCTTCGGAATAAGGTATGGATTGGGACGTGAAGGTATGCGTCCTGGAGGTCCACGGACAGCATCCAATCCTCTCGGTTTATGGCCTGAAGGATGGATTGCAGGCTTTCCATTTTGAAAGACTCCACCCGGAGAGGTTGAGCCTTTTGAGGTCTAGTACAGGGCGCAGGTCCCCTGACTTTTTCCTGACCAGGAATAGAGGGGAGTAAAACCCCCAACCTCTTTGGGATAGGGGCACCTCCACTATCGCCTCCTTTAGGAGCAACTCCTGGACGTAGTCCATTAGCAACGCCCTTTTTTCCCGCGAGGCTGGGAGCTTGGTTGGACAGAAGTGGTCCCCCAGGGGGCGTCCCCGGAATGACCACCTGTGCCCGAAACGGATGGTAGCTACCGTCCAGGGGTCCCTGATGACATCCGCCCAAGCCAGCTGAAATTTTGAGAGCCTGGCCCCCACTACAGCTGGCTGGACGGACGCACCTTCAAAAGGACTTCTGGTCGGCGGAAACAGAAGTCTTGGGTTTCTGGAACTTGGAGAAAGTCGCCTGGGGGTTCTTCCAGTTTCTCCGGTATTCCCTGCCTGGTCTGTAGGCCTTAGCAGCCCTATACTTGTCCGGCAGGTTGCGCCTGAAAGTAGGGGGCATCTGCTGCCTCGGCTTCCTATCTGAGGGAATAAGCCCAGATTTTCCACCGGTCACTTTCGTGATCGCTGAATCCAGTTTTGCTCCAAAGAGGTTCTCGCCGTCGAAGGGGATACGGCACCAGTTTGATTTGGAGGCCGGGTCCGCTGCCCAGGGTTTCAGCCAGAGCGCACGTCGGGCCATTACCGAGGCCAGCATGGCCCTAGATGTGGACCTTATGGTGTCAACTAAGGCCTCTGCCACGAAATCCCCTGCGAGACTAAGTTCTTGCAGGGCCCTGACTATTTTGTCCTGGTCTGCGCCTTCCGTAACGAGTTTCTCCGTGGAGGCTGACCAGCTGGAGATGACCTTGCCAACGGCGGCCAGTGCCACGGCTGGCCTACAAGCGCCTCCTGCTGCTAGGTAGGCCCTCTTGAGGTCTGTATCTATTTTCCTGTCTAGGACATCCCTAAAGGTTACCGCGTCCTCAATAGGGAGCGTCACGTGCCTGGCCAGGCGCATAAGGGATGCGTCCACTACCGGCGGGGTAACCAGGGGCTTAGCCTTAGGTTCTTTTAGTGGGTAGAGCTTAGTGAGCCTATTATTCAGGCTCAGTTTCTTATCAGGCTTCTGCCACTCCTCCTTAATCAGGTCATCCAGTTCCTCGATGAAGGGGAAGGCCTCTGGATCCCTCTTAAGATTGGGGAAATACTTTTTCCGCTTCGGGGGGCTTCCTGGGGTTCCTCCCAGTTGATCGCCTCTTTGACGGACTTCACAAAGGGCTCAATAAGGGAGAAGTCAAAGCCAGTGGCGGCCTCCAGCTTCTCTTACTCAGACTGGGTGTCTAGCTCTCTAGATGTACTGGGGGGGGGGGGGGGGGGGGGCTGGAGAGGTGCCTCTAACGGACATTTCTGTGTCTGGGGTGGACTGCGGGCCTGCAGCCGCAAGCTCCCTTGGCTCTTGATCTTTTTCCCTGGTGGCCTCCTCGAAGCACCTGCGACAGGCGAGCTTGTCCGCGAGGGCGATGGCCCCGCATATCCAGCAGGCGTTGGCAGCCGGTCGAGGAGGGGGGGCTGGCGAGTGACGTCTGCGCGGTTACCTTCTGCGGTGGGAGTGGCTATGGGAGCAGGATCTGGAGCGACTCCTGTGGCTTCTTCTAAGGCCTGAGCGGCTCCTTCTCCTGCTGCGGCTTGAGTGGCTCCTTCTGTGCCCCGAGCGGCTTCTTCCACGAGAGGTCTCCCTGCGTCCAGATTTGGATGACCTTGAGGACCTGGCGGGGCTAACCGTTTAGGCAGCGTTAGTGGGTCCAGCACTCTTTTTCAATCTTCTCTACTTACCCAATCCTTCCCTCTTACCTATCACGTTGATGGTGATCTGCTGGGGCAGTGGTCTCCATAGAGATAGGAAAGGCAGCCTAGCAACGATAAAATAGGCATAGTAAAAGGAAGGAAAAGGGAGCAGAGAAGCAGAAGGAGAAAAGGGAGAGCAGCATTGCAGAATGCACAGGGAGGGAGAGAGGGAGGAAGCAAAACAAGCACTTACCTATTGGGGGTGAGCTGGGATGGTTCTGGGATACAGCTGAGTTGGTTCCTGCAGGAAAAACATCCAGGGACTGGGAAAGGGGATTTTTCCCTTTTGAATTTGGCGCCGGGAGCGCCGTGCCGCTCGCGCATGCGCAGTAGCGCCGCGCGGCCGTCTGCACCATCTTGGATACTGGAAAAGGGATACAGGGCGCCCAAACGATCGTACTGTGCATGCGCGGAGGCGCCAGGACGCTCGGCGCCGCTTGTCAAGGTATGTACAGTACACAGGGGGGACAGGGGAACTACAGGGCCCAGGAGAACCCCATAATCAGCGGCAGAGGAATGCCCAGCACAGTTAAAAAAGCAAGTGACATCAAAGAGGAGACCACTGCCAGGTACAAAGCCTGTTTAAGGCTTTCAGACATATAAGGATAACCACATACCTTTAAGCCTGTTTAAGGCTTGCTTCCTAAGGCAGTCATGGCAGTGCTTTTAAAAACCTGTTTAAGGCTTTATTACAGCAGGCAGGTGCAGCAATACCCCTGAGATCACCAGAGTGGGGTTCCTTCCATTTAGCTTCATTTAGAGGCTGTACCGGCAAGGACTTCCAAACCAGGAGAGGCTAGAATCTGGCTGGGGCGAAGCGGTAAGAGGGTGATGATCCGTGCGGTCCCAACAGGTGAGGAAAAATTAGAGAACGGGGGCGGGGGCCGTATCGTCATCTTATAGTTATGTGGTCCTATCAGGTTGTGGAGGCGGAGTCACAACCCAGAGTGTATGCTGCCATGAAGATGCGACAGGAAACAATATTGATCAGCAGGGTTGGCTTGCAGTGCACAGGGTAATATAGAGTTCCCTGATATGAAAATCATATCTAAGAATTTTTGTTCATATTTAGCACCATATTTGAGTAATCTGACATGTTGGAAATTTTTAGAAAAACTAACGATTTTCTAATCAATGATGGGAGAATGGTGCGAGAAATGTAATTGAAAAAGAAATGCGCATGTGCAGGAAAAGAAAATTCCCAGAAAGAAAAGAAGGATTCCCAGCCACGAAAATTATTTTCTGTAGCAACATGAGGTGAAATTGAAGGCTTGGTTGGCCGAATTTCAAAATCAATGGTGGCACCATCGGATCACAAAACGCACCAATTTTCTGATTTTCAAAAGAAAATTCTTTCGAAATTTGACCATGTATGACCACAAAATCCATCGGATTTTTTCCGACGGATTTTGTCGGACAAAGTTGTCGGAAAATCCGATCATTCCGACCGTGTGTACGGGGCATTAGAGCCCGTTTATAACAATTGTGCAGCGCTAGTGAAAAAAATTTCTGCAAGGCTAGAGAAATCAATGACTGTTAGTGCTAAAAATCTATGAACAAAAATAATGATCATATATATATATATATATATATATATATATATATATATATATATATATATATAGTAATAATGTCTGTGAAAAGAGTCCATATAGTGCAAAAACTGAAAAGTTGTGATCATATATGATAAAACTGGATCTAATAGGAAAGTTATAGTCCTTTAAGACATGAAAAGATGTGAAAGACAGCCACCACCGATTGCAAGAAGGCTTACCGGAACAAATGGACCCAAATGGGCATATACCCAATGAGTCGCCAAAGCTTGTGGTGTAAACACCAGAGGATGGATCATTCGCTCGTATGATTTAAGCCAAGATGGGACATGTTTCCATATACGGAAAAGGGCTCCAACCGGGCTCCGTTTAAAAAGACCGGTCTCCACAAGTGGGATGTGTCTTTAACCTTTTAACATGCAGTATAACTGGATATGCAGATTCCAGGATATAGGGCCAACACACCCAAACAGACGCTGGCTGTAGGTCTCACCACACTTTTATTCTATATAGTATGAC
The DNA here is from genome assembly GCA_028564925.1 of Lithobates sylvaticus. Lineage (NCBI taxonomy): Eukaryota > Metazoa > Chordata > Amphibia > Anura > Ranidae > Lithobates > Lithobates sylvaticus. The sequence goes on from CM053037.1 coordinate 133,856,790, forward strand.
ATAACCTGGGTAACATTCCACATATTCACTGGGACTTGAGACCTACAGCCAACGTCGGTTTGGGTGTGTTGGCCCTATTCCTGGAATCTGTATATCCAGTTTTACTGCATGTATTTCATGTGACAACACTGAAGAAATTACACTTTGCTACAATGTAAAGTAGTGAGTGTAAAACTTGTATAACAGATTTGATTTGCTGTCCCCTTAAATAACTCAACACTCAGCCATTAATGTTTGTACCGCTGGCAACAAAAGAGAGTACACCCTTAAGTGAAAATGTCCAAATTGGGCCCATTAGCCATTTTTCCTCCCCGGTGTCATGTGACTTGTTAGAGTTACAAGGTCTCAGGTGTGAATGGTGAGCAGGTGTGTCAATTTGGTGTTATTGCTCTCATTCTCTCACACTGGTCCCTGGAAGTTCAACACGGCACCTCATGGCAAAGAACTCTCTGAGGATCTGAAAAAAAAATAATTGTTGCCCTACATAAAGATGGCATAGGCTATAAGAAGACTGCCAAGACCCTGAAACTGAGCTGCAGCATGCTGGCCAAGAACATACAGCGGTTTAACAGGACAGGTTACACTCAGAACAGGCCCCCCCTTGGTCGACCAAAGAAGTTGAGTGCACGTGCTCAGAGGTTGTATTTGGGAAATAGACGTATTAGTGCTGCCAGCATTGCTGAAGAGGTTGAAGGGGTGGGGGGTCAGCCTGTCAGTGCTCAGACCATACACCGCACACTGCATCAAATTGGTCTGCATGGCTGTCATTCCAGAAGGAAGCCTCTTCTAAAGATGATGCACAAGAAAGTCCAGAAACAGTTTGCTGAAGACAAGCAGACTAAGGACATGGATTACTGAAACCATGGTGTGGTCTGATGGAACCAAGATAAACTTATTTGGTACTCACCAAATTTGGTATTCACCATACTTACCATACCTCTCAGCAAATGGGGTCATTTGGCGGGATTTTGTGCCATCTGGGCATTCCATGGCCTCCGAAACTGTGATAGGCAGTGAGGAGGGAAATCAAAAATTTACACCCTTCGAAATCCTGAAGGCAGTGCTTGGATTTGGGGTCCGGTACGTGGCTAGGCTCCCAAAAATTCTCACACATGTGGTATCCCCGTACTCAGGAGAAGCAACAGAATGTATTTTGGGGTGTAATTCCACATATGCACATGGCATGTTTGAGCAATATATCATTTAGTGACAACTTTGTGCAAAAAAATATATATATTTTTCCCGCAACTTGTGTCAAAATATAAAATATTCCATGGACTCGACATGCCTCTCAGCAAATAGCTTGGGGTGTCTACATTCCAAAATGGGGTCATTGGGGGGGGGGGGGGGGGTTGAACTGTCCTGGCATTTTTATGCACAACATTTAGAAGCTTATGTCACACATCACCAACTCTTCTAACCACTTGAAGACAAAGCCCTTTCTGCCACTTTTTGTTTACATGAAAAAATTTATTTTTTTTGCAAGAAAATTACTTTGAACCCCCAAATATTATATATTTTTTAAAGCAAAGGCCCTACAGATTAAAATGGTGGGCATTTAATTTTTTTTTCACTCAGTATTTGTGCAGCGATTTTTCAAACGCATTTTTTTGGGAAAAAACACACTTTTTAAGATTTTAAGTACATGGATACCAAACACGACATGCTTTAAAACTGCGCAGAAACGCGCAGCGGCGACAAACTACATACATTTTTAAAAGCATTTAAACGCCTTTAAAGGTTACCATTTTAGATTTACAGAGGAGGTCTACTGCTAAAATGACTGCCCTCGATCTGACTTTCGCGGTGATACCTCACATGCATGGTGCAATTGCTGTTTACATATGATGCCAGACCAACGCTTGCGGTCGCCTTTGCACGAGAGCAGGGGGGGCAGGGGGCTTTTTCTTTTTTTTTTATTATTTATTTTGCTTTTTTATTTTATTTTTAAACTGTTCCTTTCATTTATATGTAGCGCTACCCCCAGTTAAGAGAGCCGCTGGTTTGTTTTGGGTCCCTGAGTACAGCTCCACCAACCCCCGGCAATTTGCTCTACCCGCTCTGGCACAGTTAGTCAAGGGGTATGAATCTATGCACATATAAACATCACTTATACTCTAAGTGTAATGGGTATGAACTCACAAGCAGACTGCTGAGATAAGAATAACTGGCTTTACTTTGTCAGTAAGGAAAAGAAATAGTAACATGCATTTAAACATTTGACTTACAATACTTCAGCAGGTCCCTGCAATATGCACTTTAACATGTACACACATATGTATCAACTAGCAATGAGGAAACGGAACGCCAAGTGTGGCGACCGTCTGCTATGCACCTCTGAGGTGCAATAAATCTATCTGCGCCTACCTAATGGACCAGGCCTGATCCCTAGCAATAGAGCTCAGTCCTTGTACTAGTACAGTGTTCTTCACCGGCAATGAATCTGTAGAGGTGGTGCACATGTAGCTTTAAATGGTGTCTTTGTAATCCACAGAAAGTAACATTTGCTGCTCTGAAGTAAATTGCGCCTAGGCAGTTCAATAGGCATAAAACGTGTGTATCAATGCAGGATGAGCCTTCCGGCTCTCTCACGAAATCCTGGGGTACCGTCCTCCGCTCCGGTCCCTCTAATGGCGGCTCTGGTCTCCTCAGTCACAGCCCCTGCGCTCCGGTCCTCAGCTCCGACCGACCGTCTGTAGGGAAGAGTCTCCGCTCCGCTGCTGCTGACTCTGAGGTATGAGAGTCTCTCTCCATCTGCTGCAAGGCCCAGGCTTCAGGCCTTCAGCTCCGGTCCGCACAGGTGTCTCCACTGGCTGTAGTCTCCGCGTCACAAGCTCCGTCAGCAGAGGCAGGCCAGTCCTGTCAGGCCTCAGAAGAGGAAGTGTCCCAAGAGGAAGAGGCGGTCTCCGCTCTTCCTTTTTATAACCTCCCCCAGCAGCCTCTCGGGCGGAAACAAGCAGCCCGGGAGCCTGGGGGATTATGGGGGATGTAGTCTTTTCCAGTAAAAGGGGTACGACCCCGCTACACACTCCCCCCACTTTGAATCTTTGGTCCCCAAAGACAGTGTTCAAACTACAAACTTTCTCGGGAACAACACTTTCACATAATTTGGACAGGGGAGCTTCCCACCAATTGACATAAGATGGGGAGCTGTCCTGTCTACAGGTCACTTCAGTGTGGGCGACCTGTTTAACTGTGCCAGAGAGTGAGCTGGGGTTGCCCTCCACCAAATGAACAGTGGATGGGTCAGGGCTTTCAGCACTTCTCCTTGCTGTAGTAACAGAGTCCTCTGAACTTTCTCCCATCTTGGGGTAAGTTAACTTCTTGGGAGGCTTCACAACTCTGCGAGTTCTCTGTTCTCTTGGGCCTTCTTCAGGAACACATTCTGGTTCTGGAACATCTACTTCTTCTTCTGGGTAGAGACCAGGGATATCTTCCCAGCACTCAGGCACAACACTGAATGGCACAAACTCTGTGGCTTCTGGGTTCAATGTTCCATCTTCCACATCTTCAGTAGGTGGAAGATCTATGGCAGAATTTCCTGGGGTTGAGGAAGGCCATAGCCATTCAAGTTCTCCTCTTTCTTCTTCTGGTTGGGGGTCCTGTCCACCCCTAACTTGGGATGTCTGAGACCTAGTATTAGGCCTGGGGGTATCCAGAATGGAAACAGATTCAGGTACGTCTCTTGCTGGAGGCATTCTGACTGCTTCAGTGAGTGGGAGCAAATGATTCCTATGCCAGGTCTTCAATGGCCCCACTCTTCCTTCTGGCTTCAACTTGTAGACAGGCAATCCTGGAAGTTTCCTACAGATGATATATGGCTCTGATCTCCATCTATCAGCAATCTTGTGTTTTCCAGGGATCCCTAGATTGCGTAACAGTACACGGTCCCCAGGCTGTAGGTCCTGTACTCGAACTTTCAGGTCAAAGTTCCTCTTATTTCGGGCCCCCCTCTGGTCAGAGGCCGCTTGAGCTTTCTCATAAGCTATCTTCAGACTGTGCCTCAGTCTGTCCACATATCCCTTGTGGGAGGCAGCAGAGGTATGGTCTAAAGATATGCCGAAGGCCAAATCCACTGGCAATCTTGCTTCTCTCCCAAACATAAGTCGGTAAGGGGAGAAACCTGTCACATCACTTGTGGTGCAATTGTAGGCATGCACCAGAGCTGATATGTGTTGACTCCAATGTTGCTTCTTCTCTGTTTCCAAAGTTCCCAACATGTTCAATAGGGTCCTGTTGAACCTTTCAGGCTGAGGGTGATACGGTGTGGTTCTAGTCTTCTCTACTCCCAGAGAATCTAGTAGCTTCCTGATCAGGCGACTCTCAAAGTCCCTTCCTTGGTCTGAATGGATTCTCTGTGGCAGTCCATAGTGAACAAAGTACTTCTCCAAAAGTACCTTGGCTACTGTAGAGGCCTTCTGGTCCTTGGTTGGGAAAGCCTGAGCGTAACGGGTGAAATGGTCGGTTACCACCAGAACATTTCCCAATCCACTCAAATCGGGTTCAAGGCAGAGAAAATCAATGCATACCAGATCCATTGGGCCTTGACTCTGTAGGTGGCCCATTGGGGCAGCTTGATGGGGTAAAGTCTTCCTCTGAATGCATCTTGCACAGGAATGGCAATACTCCTCCACTTCGGCCCTCATGCAGGGCCAATAAAACCGGTCTCTGACAAGTTGGAAGGTTCTCTCTGCTCCCAAGTGACCATGCTGGTCATGTAAGGCAATCAGCACAGTCTCTCGATGCTTTTCTGGGAGAAACAACTGCCACTTGTCTTCTGGGCCATCAGAGGGGCCCCTTCGGTAGACTACCCCCCTGATGCACCTGTAGTTTGTCCAACTCTCTCCTCAGTAGGCGAGCTTCTTTAGAAGGGTGAAGGCGAAGTCCCTCTGGACTCTTGTCTTCCAGGGCTTCCAGGACCAATCTCCCCATGGGGTCTTCCAATTGGTCACACCTTAACTCTTCTTGGACAGCTTCGGTAGGCACTCTTCTGCTAGTTGAGTTACCCCACAGTAACACTTTGGGACTCCCACTGTGGTAACTCCTACCTCTTCAGCTCTGGATCCTCCTCTGGCTTGGAGTTCAGCCCCCTGACAAAGGGCTCGCACTCCATCTGGTGCCACTTGGGTCCAGTCTTCCCAATCATCAGCTATGACATGGGATCTTCGGGACAGGGCATCTGCATCCCTATTTCCAGCCCCTGGTCTGTACTTGAGACTGAAATTGAATCCAGACACAACGCCGCCAACCATCTGTGTCCAGTTGCATCCAGCTTGGCGGTGGTGAATAGATAGGTCAAGGGGTTGTTATCTGTCTTTACAGTAAACTCGGCCCCATACAGATAGTCTCTCAGTTTGTCAACAACTGCCCACTTGAGGGCTAAGAACTCCAACTTGTGGGTGGGATAGTTCTTCTCGGAGGGGGTCAGGCTCCGGCTCACATAAGCCACTGGTCGTAGCTGGTCTTCATACTCCTGGTAGAGTACTCCACCTAGGCCCTCATGGCTGGCATCAACATGTAGCTCATATGGTCTAGTGGGATCAGCGTAGGCCAAAACTGGGGCTGTGGTGAGACTTCTCTTCAAGGTTCTGAAAGCCTCTTCACACCTTGAGTTCCACTGGTCTTGGACCGATTCACTGGACCTCCTAGGCCCCAATCCATCTTCCTCTCCTTCTGTCTTGAGCAGCTCGTTGAGGGGTTTGGCAATGAGGGCAAACCCATCCACAAACCTGCGGTAGTAGGAGCAGAACCCCAAGAAAGACCGAAGTTCTGTAACTGTTGTGGGTCTTGGCCACGAAGTAACTGCCTCCAACTTCTCAGGGTCTGTAGCCACTCCTTTTTCAGACACTATGTGTCCCAGATAGTTCACAGAGGACTGATAGAACCGACACTTCTCTGGAGAAAGTTTAAGTCCCTCTTCACTGAGCCTCTTCAGTACTTTCTCCAATCTGGCTTCATGTTCTTCCAAAGTCTTTCCAAAGACAATGACATCGTCCAGGTACACAAGGACTTCTATGAGGTTCATGTCTTCAACTGTCCTTTCCATTAGGCGTTGAAACGTAGCAGGAGCTCCAGATAGGCCCTGGGGCATCCTGTTGAACTCAAAGAATCCCACTGGGGTTATGAAGGCAGTCTTTTCTCTATCTTCTGGATGCATGGGGATTTGGTAATACCCACTCTTGAGGTCCATCACACTGAACCACTTAGCTCCAGATAAACTCTGCAAGGCATCTTCTATCCTTGGCGTGGTGTACTGGTCAGGAATGGTCCTCCTGTTGAGAGTTCTGTAGTCAATGCAGAGCCTCAATGACCCATTCTTCTTTCTGACTACCACAATTGGGGAGGCATAGGGGCTTCTGGACTCCCTAATCACTCCCGTCTTCTTCAATTCCGCAAGCTGCTCCCTCAGATCCTCCAGATCTGCTAGCGGGACTCGCCTCACTCTCTCTCTGAATGGCTTGTCCTCTTGCATGCGGATTCGGTGGGTGGCACTCCTCGCACACCCCACATCAAACTCATCTTTAGAGAAAATCTTCTCCCATCTGGTCAGCTGGGCCTTGGCTCTGTCTTTCCAAGCTCCAGGTAGGTTTGGGTTTTCCATGGGGAGTTTCTTCCAAACATCTTCTCCTTCACCCGTCCCCTTCACTTCTGACCAGCCAACTGGGACAGCAGGACTCACCTGTCCCAGAAGCATCCTGGCAGGGATCTCCACGGGCCGCTCCGTGGGGTTCCTCACACTGACAGGAACTCTTCCTCTGGCCTTCTTCAGGTCCTTCAGTGAAATTACTTCTGGTATCACCTCCAGACCTGAGTGACCCTCCATTGGGTCGGGTTCCAGCATTACAAAGGGGCCAGGCTGCTCCCAAGTAAGTTTCACCGTGGCTCTCATGCAGGTCACCTCTCCAGGCTGTAACACTGCTCCTTCTTTTCCAAGCCTCCATACCCTTCCTATCCCCTCACTTGGGGTCTTCTGCTCTAGGACCAACCGCTGGTAGGCTGCCTTCAGCATGGGATGGATCTTGGGAGGTGAAAGATTCTCTTTCTTCACCAAGGGGGTCAGAAGCCTTCTGACTAGGTCCGTGTTTGTCCCTATAATCAGGGACGTCTTGCTGGTTCCTGGTGGGCGGGGACACACAACTGCTAAGGTGTCAAACACTTCAGACTTCCCAGCTACGGATGGGTCAAACGTCAGTCGTATGGATAGGTAGCCATCATAGGGGAAACTCTGCGTTCCCAGTCCCCTTATTTCCGACTCTTCTATCTTCTGTATAGGCAGATGACTCAGGTATCTGTCATAGAAGTCCCTGTACAATAGGGTCACTTGTGCTCCAGTGTCTAGGAGAGCCTTCGTGTACACTCCTTCCACCTGGATAGGTACAGTAGGGGATGGACCAACCAGCTCTTCTGGGTAAGGCCGAGTTGATACTGTCCTCTTCTGCGGACTCTTTTCCTTCTCACTGGATTTGCACTTGCTCCTTTCTTGAGCCTGGTATGCATTAATTTTCTCCCTCTTAGTGGGAGTGTGAACCCGTTGAGGGATATTGTTATCTCTCACTTTTGGGGGTTCACGTTTAGGAGTGCTGTGTCTCTTCAGAGGGGTCTTGCCCCCTTTCTCTGGAGTGCACCTTGGTTGAGGATCCCTGGGTTCCTTCCGAGGGGTTTGATCTCCTCGCTTTCTCTTCCTGTTATGCTTCTTGGAGCTCACTGAAGGTGATGGGCACCCGGTTGACTCCTTCACCGGGGCCCTTTGGCGTTTCCCGCCGGCTGGCGGCTTTCTGTTTTCTTCTTCTTGGGACTGGCACATACAGCTGCAATATGACCAATTCCTCCACAATTAAAGCAGATCATCTCACCGTAGTCAGGTGAGGATGCCGGTGCTGAAACAGCTGGAAACAATTCCCTCCTGCTTGTTTCTTTCTTGGGACTGGGCGTCTCTTTCGCCACTAGAGATGTCAGTATCTCCATCATCTGGGACATCTGCAACTTCAGGGCATCTACCTCTGTGTCTCTTTCAGGGGTTAAGGCCGACCTGACCGTGGCCACTGGAGGCTTTGTAGACCCCATCACCTGCTTTTCCCTTTTCTCTTCCAACATGGCCTCTTCTTCTCTGACCATTCGAATGAGATCAGGGTAGTCCAGGCTCTTCCCATCCTGGCGGGTGCGTAGAATTAGTGCGACAGGGTCCAGGGGTTGGGCTCCCCTCATCACCTGCTGGGCACGGGCTTCATCTACCTTTCCTGGATCTATCCCCTTCTTCAGGATAATCCTATGCAGGATCTTGTCTATACGTCCCATGTACTCTGACAGCTTCTCCCCTGTCTTCTGGTAACAGTGTTCCAGTTGATAGGTAAGTTCTGTGATTTTTTCTGTCCCACCAAACACACTTTCCAGGATGTCTATGTAGTCCTGGGCAGTGCAATCCTTTTTGCTTGTCTTCAGATTGCGTATGGCCTCTAAGGCAGGTCCTTTTAGGCTCTCAACAATCCTTTGCTTCTTTCTGCCTTCTGAGACCTCCCATTCTTCTAGGGCCTGCGTGGCACCATCTAACCACTCTTCAAATCCCTCTTCTCCCGAGGGTACAGGTGTCCTCCCTGAAAACATCCGGAGTTTCCTGTATCCCGACATTGGGTAGTCCCCGGGGTCTCTTCTGCACTGAGTCACAATTTCCCCTAGGACAGCACACAGTTCTGCACTAAGAGTAGTCTGTGCGGGACTTTCCGCGCCCTTCCGCTCTTCCTTCTTTGGGGATAGAATGGCTTTCATAGGAGAACCTTCTCCCTTGCGCGGCAGCGCATGCAGCAATTGGTAGGCCTGACCATTCGGTGCCTGTATGCTTTGGCTCCTGAACTGCTCTGGAGTCTCTTCCTGCCATTCTATTAAGGCGTATGTGTACCCAGCATCATTTCTCATGTCCATTATCCATGACTTCTGGCATGGGGATAATGACATTATGAGCTGCTTGACTGCCTCTCTCTGCCACATCCCTGGCAGTTCAATGACTGCTGCTGCGGCTGGGTCAGCGGCCCATGTTGCGGACCACCGTCCCACTTCTATTGGGTCCATGCCGGTACCTTCTGGCGGCTTTTTTCCCGCTGACTCAGGATCCCGGATTACGAGCCCCCACGTGTAGCGCTACCCCCAGTTAAGAGAGCCGCTGGTTTGTTTTGGGTCCCTGAGTACAGCTCCACCAACCCCCGGCAATTTGCTCTACCCGCTCTGGCACAGTTAGTCAAGGGGTATGAATCTATGCACATATAAACATCACTTATACTCTAAGTGTAATGGGTATGAACTCACAAGCAGACTGCTGAGATAAGAATAACTGGCTTTACTTTGTCAGTAAGGAAAAGAAATAGTAACATGCATTTAAACATTTGACTTACAATACTTCAGCAGGTCCCTGCAATATGCACTTTAACATGTATACACATATGTATCAACTAGCAATGAGGAAACGGAACGCCAAGTGTGGCGACCGTCTGCTATGCACCTCTGAGGTGCAATAAATCTATCTGCGCCTACCTAATGGACCAGGCCTGATCCCTAGCAATAGAGCTCAGTCCTTGTACTAGTACAGTGTTCTTCACCGGCAATGAATCTGTAGAGGTGGTGCACATGTAGCTTTAAATGGTGTCTTTGTAATCCACAGAAAGTAACATTTGCTGCTCTGAAGTAAATTGCGCCTAGGCAGTTCAATAGGCATAAAACGTGTGTATCAATGCAGGATGAGCCTTCCGGCTCTCTCACGAAATCCTGGGGTACCGTCCTCCGCTCCGGTCCCTCTAATGGCGGCTCTGGTCTCCTCAGTCACAGCCCCTGCGCTCCGGTCCTCAGCTCCGACCGACCGTCTGTAGGGAAGAGTCTCCGCTCCGCTGCTGCTGACTCTGAGGTATGAGAGTCTCTCTCCATCTGCTGCAAGGCCCAGGCTTCAGGCCTTCAGCTCCGGTCCGCACAGGTGTCTCCACTGGCTGTAGTCTCCGCGTCACAAGCTCCGTCAGCAGAGGCAGGCCAGTCCTGTCAGGCCTCAGAAGAGGAAGTGTCCCAAGAGGAAGAGGCGGTCTCCGCTCTTCCTTTTTATAACCTCCCCCAGCAGCCTCTCGGGCGGAAACAAGCAGCCCGGGAGCCTGGGGGATTATGGGGGATGTAGTCTTTTCCAGTAAAAGGGGTACGACCCCGCTACATATATATTTTTTTATCATTTTTATTGTTATCTCATGGAATGTAAATATCCCCTATGATAGCAATAGGTAGTGACAGGTACTCTTTTTTGAAAAAATTGGGGTCTATTAGACCCTAGATCTCTCCTCTGCCCTCAAAGCATCTGACCACACCAAGATTGGTGTGATAAAATGCTTTCCCAATTTCCCAATGGCGCTGTTTATATCCGGCGAAATCTAAGTCATGAAATGCTCGTAGCTTCCGGTTTCTTAGGCCATAGAGATGATTGGAGCCATTCTGGTCTCTGATCAGCTGTATGGTCAGCTGGCGGAACCACCGGCTGCATTCTCAGGTTCCCTATTGGGACAGGAGAGCCAGAGAAAACCATGGAAGACGATGGGAGGGGGGGGCATTCCCTCCCACTGCTTGTAAAAGCAGTCTAGAGGCTAATTGCGAATTGCTTTTACATGAAAGCCGACCGCTGGCTGAAAAGAATGATACCAAGATGATACCTAAACCAGCCGGCATCATTCTGATATAACCACTAAAAATCCAGCAACATACCAGTATGTTGCTGGTCCTTGTTTGGCATATATTGTAATCTTTTTTTTTATTCAGCCTGTGGGCTGAACGAAAAAAAAGAGATTGATCGGTGGGTATGCCCACCATTGGAATACCTCCCTTGCATACATGCACCATTTTGTTTTTAACTGTGGTGGTGAAATCATCTCCGACAGCGCTGGAATCACGGCTTTATGTATCGTGGGAGCAAACGCTGTTGCTGTCAAGATAAATAAATCCGCGCTGCAGCTGAATGGCGTACCTGCTAAGCAAATGATGGTTAACAATAAAACAAAGTAACATTACAGTATAAGAGTTACTTACCATACCTGCAAAGCAAATACAAAAAAAAACATAGTAAAAAATAAAACATTTTTTAACGCAACCTGTGCCTAAAATATATATATGCTGAAGCATGGGGGCATCCTCCTGCAAAAGGAAGGAGAAAATCGCTCCTCCGCCCCTGCTGTCCCCATGCTTCAGCATATATGCTCTTTTTTTTCACTGTGGTGATGAAATCACCTCCGACAGCGCTGGAGTCAAGGCTTTATGTATTGTGGGAGCAAACGCTGTTGCTGTCAAGATAAATAAATCTGCGCTGCAGCTGAATGGCGTACCTGCTAATTAAATGGTTAAACAATAAAACACAATAAAACATTGCAGAATAGAATACAGTAAAAAAGAGCAGAACAATAGAGAGAGAATAGAGAGAAAGAGAACAATAAAACGACAACTATTTTTGTTTTTTTTATTTTATATTTTTTTTGTTTTTTATTTTTTACTTTTTTTTTGTAACTGTAATGCTGCGTACACACGGTCGGAATTTCCGATGGAAACAGTCTGATGGGAGCTTTTTCGGCCTCTGTCTTTTTCTGTCGGAATTTCCGACGGACTTTGGATTGAGAACCTGTTCTCAATTTTTCCGACGGAAAACCTTTCTATCGGATTTTCCGATCGTGTGTATGCAATTCCGACACGTAAAATTCCGACGCACTTCCCTTCTATAGTGCTGTCGAACGTGTTTTATGCCGCTGTGTTACAGACCGTCGGAATTTGGTGTGACCGTGTGTAGGCAAGACAGTTTGAGCGAAATTCCGTCGGAATTCCGACGGGAAAACCATCCGAGCTTTTTCCGACGAGAATTCCGACCGTGTGTACGCGGCATAGCGGTTCTAACGTACCTGTTGTAACGGTTCCAGCGGTTTGGGTCTCTCAAAATGCGATGGCATCCTGGGAGACCCTGTGAACGTGTGCCTAGTCTGTGCAATGCTGTACCCTATGCTAAAACTCAACTAGTGTATGATAGCGTTCAAAACTTTCACCAATGCAAAGACCAGGATTGTCAGGACAGCAGGGACAATAATAACGGGTGTCACGCCTATATCCGCGCTTTCTGCAGACACAACATTTTCTTTGGGGGGCTCGTTGGGTAGGGGTACTCGGGAGGACATAAGGAAAATGCCTCTCATGCAGCCAGTGTACTGCATTTGGTTGGGGATGGTGAGGTGGAGCACCGTCTGGATACAGAAGGGCTCTGACGATTTCTTCCTGGGATTTAAGGAAGGATCCAGTCCGACCTGAAGCTCTGTATAGCACATGAGTGTTCAGCAAAGCCAATTAAAATAAATAAACAGACACTTTTTTTGTACCAGCGTCTGGCCTTACGGGCAATTAGGTATGGCGCCAACAACTGGTCATTGAGGTCCACCCCTCCCATATTTTGGTTATATTCGTGGACACAGAGGGGTTTCTCCACAACACCAGTCGCCGTAGTAATTTGGACCGTCGTGTCTGCATGAAAGGAGGTAAGAACGAAAACATTCTTATTATCCCTCCACTTCACAGCGAGCAAGTTATTACACTGCAAGCAGGCTCTCTCCCCCAGCCTAAGATGGGAATCTACAAGCCGCTGGGGAAAGCCCCGGCGATTAGATGGCATGTTGCCACATGCTCCAATCTGCTGATCAAACAAGTGACTAAACAGTGGCACGCTCGTGTAATAATTGTCCACGTACAAGTGATACCCCTTTCTGAATAAGGGTGATACCAAGTGCCACACAATCTTGCCAGTGCTTCCTATGTAATCAGGGCAGTTTGTCGGCTCTACGTGACTATCTTTGCCTTTGTAAACCATAAAACTACATGTATAGCCTGTGGCCCTGTCACAGAGCTTATACATCTTGACCCCGTATCTGGCACGCTTGCTGGGAAGGTATTGTTTGAATGACAAGCGCCCAGAAAACTTAATCAGGGACTCATCAACGCAGACAACTTGATGGGGAGTAAACAGGTCTGCAAAGCGTTGATTGAAGTGGTTTACGAGGGGCCGAATTTTGTAGAGCCGATCATATGCAGGGTCTCCACGAGGACGACAGAGTTCATTGTCGTTGAAGTGCATGAACCGCAAAGTCTGCTCGTATCGTGCCCTGGCCATGGAAGCAGAGAACACGGGCATATGGTACATTGGCTCAGTGGACCAATATGAATGCAATGTACCTATTTTAACTATGCCCATGTCAAGGGAAAGGCCCAGAAAGATCTTAAATTCGGAGACCGTAATTGGTCTCCAATCTCTGGCAAGGGAGGACTGGGGATTAGCAGCGATGAATTGACCAGCGTACAAATTGCTTTGGTCCACAATAGATCTATAGAGATCTTCGGTGAAAAACAGCGAATAAAAATCAAGTGACGTAAAATCAACTGTTTCCACCTGAATGCAGGGTTGGCCAGTGAATGGGGGAAGTACGGGTGCTGCAGAAGTGGTGGGTTCCCAATTAGGATTGGCAAATCCAGCAGGAAGGGCACTATGGGCACGACAGGCCTGTCTTTGTCTTCTTGGTGGCAGCGGGACACTACTTGTGCTTGCCACCTCGCCAGCTTGAACTGCACTTATGGGACTCGCCACATCACCGCGTGATACTGCAGTGTTGGATGTACGACCAGGGTGTACTAGGCCGCTGGTGCTTGCCAGTTCACCAGAAGGAATGGCGGCGCTAGTACTTCTCTGCTACTTACGAGTGTCCTGCGGTTCTTTTCTTGCACCTCAATGACAGCAGAAGAAGTAGTTCGGGGGTCGGGCACGCCTGACCTTGGCAGGGACCACAACTTCGTCGTCAGAGCTATCTGTCATGGAGCCGCTGTCGTCTACAGGATCATATCCTAAGCCTGAATCTGACAGATGAGTGACTTCCTCTTCACTATCTGTCATGCTCAGAAATGTGTAGGCCTCTTCACTACTGTACCTTCGATTTGCCATTTTGGGCTCTAAATTTAGTGGTACAGTAGTGAGACTCAGTTAAAAAAGCTCCTAGGCTGTTAGCGACTGTATCAAAACGCTACCAAAAAAACTGTTAGCGATCGCAGGGATCAGGCCTGACTCTGCGAATGCTGCAGTTATGTGTGTTTAGTGTTTTGTAAGTGACAGTGATCGATCGATACTGCACTTGGGTGGGCTGGGCTGGGCGGAGGGGCAAAATGCAGGTGCTAGCAGGTATTTGAGCTGATCCCACTAACACTGCGTTTTTGGAACCCTAAACTGCTGGGGACGCTAGTATAGATCTGATCAGATCAGATATTGATCCGTCCTACTACTATACCACTAAGGGAGGTGTATGCTGCGTGCGTGGGTGTTAGCGGTACTGGCACTAACCTGACGTTGCCTGGGGCGACGTAGATCCTATCTGACCCTAAAACCTTACTTATATCACCCGCCGGGCGATCAGGGGGTTAAACCTTTATTACATAATAAACGGCGGGTGCCCTGAAACTATAAAAAATTAACTAACCAGCGTCACCTGTAACAGTTATACTGTGATCACTGGTGAAAGGGTTAACTAGAGGGCAATCAGGGGGTTAAAAACCTTTATTAGGTAGTATATGGGGGTCCCTGACGCTATAAAACGCTGACGGCAAACCTAAATACTCACCTCCCTAACTAGTGTCACCTGTGACACTAATACAGCGATCAGAAAAATTATTGCTTAGTGACACTGGTAACGGGGGGTGATCACGAGGGTAAACCTTTATTAGGGGGGGTTCCTAGACCTAAAGGGGGCTAACCCTAACTGCCCTAACAGTTATTACAGTCACAATGTACCAATGCAGTAAACAGTAAAAAAAAAAAACTGCTTTGGTGTCACTGTGACAGGGGGTGCAGGGGGGTGATCGGGGGGGTGATTGGGGGGTGACTGGGGGGTGAAATGTGTGCCTAGGGTGTTCTACTGTTAGTGTAGTGTTTGATGCACTTACTTGATGTCTTCTCTCCTCGGCGCCGGAACGAAAAGACCGACACGAGGAGAGATGACATCACTTCCTCTGCCGCTGTTTACATTACAGCAGCAGAGGAAGTGTTTCATTGGCTGAGAGTGATCGCGATGGGGTGGCCAGGAATGAGTGGCCTCCCCCTCATCTGTGATCGCTCCCATAACAAAGCTGACTGCCGCAGGGTCAGGTAGGGACATACAGGTACGCCCATATACCTGCCCGTGCCATTCTGCCGACGTACATTGTCGTGCGGCGGTCGGCAAGTGGTTAAGGATTTAATACATTCTGAAAACATTTAGAGCCAGAAGATGTAATGTGCATATTTAGGTATGAATCTCCTTCTATATCTCCGTGTAGACTGTTGTTCCTCTTGCAGCTCAACCTCCGAAGACTATTCCATCTAAGAGTTCCCCACCATCCGACCATGTGGTGGCTGACACATCACCAATGACAGTGTAAAAGCAATGTTCTTAGATCTCTTTCACCTCCTGCCCATAGCTTGTTTCCTCCTGTACACTTGGTTCCTCCTGCACAAACTTAGTTACTGTATTGAAATATGACACATCCTCTTCTATCGAATAGTAGGGGCCCACTCTGAATAAGCCTCCCTACTGTGGCTCTGGTTGCTCGCTGTCACTAGGCCTGAGGCCTGCAGAACCTCTCCCTGGAGGCCCAGTGGGTTAAAAGCATATCTTCTAGGTAATATGGACTACTGTTCCAAGCCAGCCCAACTTGCAAATCATGTGCCCGAAGGCAGTATCGATTTGACACAGATCCCCACAGTCTCTTTTCCGATTCAGGACTCCCCATCATCCACCGTATGTTTGATAAAGATTCCACTAGTGGCCGTGTACTAGCTGAGTTCCCTTCACAGACTCCTTGGCACTTCCAGTCCTTGGCACCTCCAGCCCCACTGTGGTAACATTCGCCGACCTTCCAACAGCCCTGAGTCCTTGGTGAGGAACTTTGACTGGACCATGCGTACCGCCAGTTTCACCTGCCCTTCAGCTCCAGGAGTTCCCTGCCATCCAACCGTGTGGTGGCAGAGACATTGCCAATGACCGTGTAGAGGCAATGTTCCCTCACAGCTCTCCCCGGGCCTCTCCTGCGATCGGCGCACCCCCCAGATGGGGATGGCCTCCTGCGACTGACTAATATGCCATTCCTCACTTCACCCAGCCGACTCTGACCCCTGTGGAGAATCACCTCAGCTTATATATGAGGCCCGCCCCCTGCCAATCTCAATTTGGGATTGGTCAGGGCTCACACACAAGCTGCCTGCCACTCCAGTTCCAGGTCCAGACCCTTTTCTAGAACATTCTCCTCAGAAACAGGGGAGGAGCCTCATAACTGAAGTGCAGGTGGTAACGCCCACAGCTACTCTGACCACTCCCAGCCCCCAGATTAAAACAGAAAGGCCTAGCTTGCAGCATAGGCCTGCCTAAATTTACCTGTGCTGGCTAACCTAGTAAAATAAACCTTACTAGCACCTACCTATTGGTAGAGGGTGCTACACACGCCACTCTTTTCACATATTTATTCGTAAAAAGTTTAGAAAATCATTTATCATTTTCCTTCCACTTCACAATTATGTGTCACTTTGTTGGTCTATCACATAAAATACCAATAAAATACATTTACGTTTTTGGTTGTAACATGACAAAATTTGGAAATTTCAAAGGGGTATGAATACTTTTTCAAGGCACTGTACACTGTCAGGCCAGATTCAGCCAAATGCAGAAAAGTTGATTGGATGGCGCTTCATAGTACAGCTGGACAATGATCCAAAACACACTGCAAAAAGAGGAAGTGGAATATTCTGCAATGACTGAGTCAATCACCTGATCTCAACCCAATTGGGCATGCATTTCACTTGCTGAAGGCAAAACTAAAGGCAGAAAGACCCACAAAGAAACAACCGAAGACAGCTGCCATTAGAGCCTGGCAAAGCATCAGAAAGGAGGAAACCCAGTCTTTAGTAATGTCCATGGGTTCCAGACTCAGGCAGTCATTGCCAGAAAAGGATTCTCAACAAAATATTAAAAAATTTACATTTTATTTGTTGCTTATATTAATTTGTCCAATTACATTTGAGCCCCTGAAAATGGGGGGACTGTGTATAAAAATGGTTGTAGGTCCTAAAATTTAACTAAAATTTGTACTAGATATTTATGTTCAACCCTTTAAATTAAAGGGGTTGTACTTCAAATTAATCTGGATTGTTTTGTTTTAATTTTATTCTGGTGGCATACAGAGCCAAAAGTATGAAAATTGCGCCTGTGTCCAAATATACAGTATCTCACAAAAGTGAGTACACCCTTCACATTTTTGTAAATATTTTATTCTATCTTTTCATGTGACAACACTGAAGAAATTACACTTTGCTACAATGTAAAGTAATGAGTGTACAGCTTGTATAACAGTGTAAATTTGCTGTCCCCTCAAAATAACTCAACATACAGTCATTAATGTCTAAACCGCTGGCAACAAAAGTGAGTACACCCCTAAGTGAAAATTTCCAAATTAGGCCCAAAGTGTCAATATTTTGTGTGGCCACCATTATTTTCCAGCACTGCCTTAACCCTCTTGGGCATGGCGTTCACCAGCGCTTCACAGGTTGCCACTGGAGTCCTCTTCCACTCCTCCATGACGACATCACGGAGCTGGTGGATGTAAGAGACCTTGCGCTCCTCCACCTTCCATTTGAGTATGCCCCACAGATGCTCAATAGGGTTTAGGTCTGGCATGTTGGCATTCATGGTTCCCTCAATGAACTGTGGCTCCCCAGCACTCATGCAGCCCCAGACCATGACACTCCCACCACCAAACTTGACTGTAGGCAAGATACACTTGTCTTTGTACTCCTCACCTGGTTGCCGCCACACACGCTTGACACCAACTGAACGAAATAAGTTTATCTTGGTCTCATCAGACCACAGGACATTACTGGAAAGTAATTCATATCCTTAGTCTGCTTGTCTTCAGCAAACTGTTTGGAAGAACATTGAAGATAACTAATATTCTCTTATCTCAAGGGGGTTTCTGGATGAATAGTATTGATAGTCAGACCGACTTAAAAACAAAGTGTGAGTTTATTGTCACACAGTTGGCATCGTATATACAATGTAAAAAGTATAACAGTTCAGTTCACTGTAGGTAAAAACATATGACATAGAATAAATAGTTATAAAGCTGTAATTAGCTTATGGAAGCATGTGTGCTTCATGGATGCTGCCTTCTTTCTATGTGCTTTTCCTTAATGCAATCTGAGGCTTCCAAGATTGCTGGAGGAACTGACGTAGTATAAGGTTACTCTGAATAGAACGGTGTATGTAGAATGGACTGTAGATTTGTTATCATTCTGTGTGTGTGTGTGAGTCCGTCTCTGAATATCGAAGTCTAGCTTTATATGTTACATGTGAACATCATAAACTCACAAAACTCAGAACCTTGTATGGCACGCATTATGCCATCCAAGAGGAGGCGCTAACTCAGTCATATATGGACTTTGATTGACAAGCCCACATGTAACACTCTATACTTGTTTGTAATAAGCTGATCATATAATTTAACCAAACTTAAACAACATTAAGTAAATATATACAAATATTATTAATTATGACTATACTAATCTTAACAGTATTTAACCACTTCAGCCCCGGAAGATTTGGCTGCCGAATGACCAGGCCATTTTTTTTGCGATTCGGCACTGCATCGCTTTAAATGACAACTGCGCGGTCGTGCAATGCTGCACCCAAACAAAATTTACATCCTTTTTTTCCCACAAATAGAGCTTTCTTTTTGGTGGTATTTGATCGCTTCTGCAGTTTTAATTTTTTGCGCTATAAACAAAAAACGAGCAAAAATTTTGAAAAAAACACAATATTTTGTACTTTTTGCTATAATAAATGTCCTATTTTTTTTTAAAAAAAAGCACATTTTTTCTCAGTTTAGGCTGATATGTATTCTTCTACATATTTTTGGTAAAGCGTATATTGATTGGTTTGCGCAAAAGTTATAGCGTCCACAAAATAGGGGATAGATTATTTAACATTTTTATTATTATTTTTTTTTTACTAGTAATGGCAGTGATCTGATACATTATGGCAGACACATCGGACAATTTTGACATATTTTGGGATTATTACTGTTATATGATTACTGTAATGATTATAGATTACTGTAAAAATGTCACTGGTTGTGAAGGGGTTAACACTAGGGGGCGATCAAGGGGTTAAATGTGTTCCCTGGGAGGTGATTCTAAATGAAGGGGGAGGGAACTGACTAGAGGAAGTGAGGGATTGTGGTTTCTAGCTAATAGGAACACACGATCTGTCACTCCTCTCAGAACAGGGAAGTGTGTGTTTACACACACTCGTCCCTGTTCTGTGTCTCACGATCGCTCATGGCCAGTGGTCATCGCGACCGTCGACCAAGAGCATCGACACTCCCACTGTGCAGCGGGCGCGCGCACCTGCTATCCCGATCCCCAGAGCCGACGTATAGCTACGACGGTTCATGGGATCTGCTGCAGTAAAATAACGGCTGCTGGTCGGCAAGCGGTTAAACAAATTTGTATTATTCCTCTAACTTCATAGATACTTGTCTATTTTTGACTTCCCATGACATTCTATACCAAGATACCTTATATGTCATTCTTTAACTAGCTACATACACCAGAAACTTCTAGCATATTACTGACTCAGCTTAGGGTCTATTTTACCAAACATCTTGATCAAGGTCATTCATTCTTACTGTGTTTTTTATGATAAATCATAAAACCAAATATATTTTGCAAGCTTGCCATGAATATAATATAACACCTTTAAGTGACGAATTATGAATTTGAACTAATATTCTAACAGCAGGCTTTTTGGTTCATCATCTTTAGAACAGACTTCTTTCTGGGACTACAGCCATGCAGACCAATTTGATGCAGTGTGTGGCATATGGTCTGAGCACTGATAGGCTGACCCCCCACCCCATTCAACCTCGGCATCAATGCTGGCAGCACTCATACATCGGTCTTTTGCTGGCGGAAATTCCGATTGTGTGTACGCATCACTAGAAGTACCTGGCTAGCTATCAGATCCACAAAATACAAGCAATTTTGTGACCCTGTCAGTAAGTGCACAGAAGTAAACTACAGCCAGCTTTTAAAAAATGATGTATACTTGCGTCCTAAGAGTATAGGCCTTAAAGTGTTACTAAACCCAGGACCCTGTATTCACTATATCTGGTCTTCCACAGAACATGGAAATACAAAAATTATTTTAGTAAATATAAACTGCTAATATCCGTTTTCTCATCAGCGGTATATAGCAGTCTTGTGACTGTCTACCAAACATTGGTTAAAGCTTGTAGAAGGAATTTTCATTCTCCTCTGACTTTCCTATGAGGCTCCATGACCCCTGACCCTCTGTCTGGACAGTGCTGATTTGGCCCTGTGCTGATAACATGCACCCTCTCAAAAAAAAAAATCTCTTGCAATACACACTAAACTGAGCATGTGCAGAGTGCCTCCAAAGCTTTGTACTATCAGAAGATGAAAGTAAAAGAAAGGGAGGGTCAGAAAAGACAGGATCAAACAGCCTTCTTACACAATGCAGAGGATTAACCCCTAAGGTTCCACAGTGAGTATAACAAGCATGCTTTACTGCATGGATGCTCAACCTGTGGCCCTCTACCAATGCCTTTGAGAGTCATGCTTGTAACTGTCAGCGGCTTGCAATGCCTCATGGGACTTGTAGTTCCGCAACAGCTAGAGGGCCACAGGTTGAGCACCCATGCTTTTACTGTTTTGGGTTTAGTAACACTTTAAAGCTCAAGTTTAACCTGCTTATATTTTACCTTCCCTAGTTCCTCCTTCCCCCCCCCCCCCCCTCACCAACACGCTGATTACATTTTTAAAGCTCAGGAGCAAAAAAGAGCTAGATGATGCTGGACATCCTCCAGCCAGGAAACAAGGCGGCTTGACTTGCTGCAGCTTCTAATGCACACTGTGAAAACCGCTGTGCAGTGAAATCAGACTAGGCAATTTCAGTATAGGAGAGGAAGTCCGTACAAGTGTGCATGACTGAAGAGAAGGTTCGAGTTTAGTTTTGTAACTGTAATTCCACGTACACACGGTCGGAATTCTCGTCGGAAAAAGCTCTGATGGTTTTCCCATCGGAATTCCGATGGAATTTCGCTCAAACTGTGTTGCCTACACGCGGTCACACCAAATTCCGACGGTCAATAACACCACGCCTTAAAAAACCTTTAACTGCACTATAAAAGGGAAGTTTAATGCTTCTGAGCATGCGTTGAATTATTTCCGAGCATGCATCGGAATTTTGCGGGTCGGAATTGCATACACACGATCGGAAAAGCTCCCATCGGACTGTTTCCATCGGAAATTCTGACCGTGTGTAAGCGGCATAACACTGGGTTGTAAATCTCCATCATCATTAGTATCCATACTTTCAGGTGGTTTGAATCCCTGGCCCCCACCACACATTCTGGTTCCTACAGATGCCTCCTGTAGATGTGTACAGACCAGCAGTTTTAAGACATGGGTCACCAGAAAAGTAAGTATCTTTCAGGCTGGCTTCAGTTTACCTCTGTTCACTTAGTAACATATTCACTTTAAGATTTCCTAAATACACTCAAAGTTATACTTTACACCTTGGATTGGGTTAACGCTAAGAAACCCCAGATACACAGCTAAATCATAGCACCAATGGAGACAAAAGGTGTTAAGCTGGCCATACACTATAAGACAAAAAAGTTTAACAGGTTCTTTCATCCATGCTATACAGTATGGATAGACAAGTCTACTATATTCTGATAGTGGCTACTGTCAGAATACCGAAAACGTTGCGTCATCTGATTGGATGCAGCTTGCTGTTTGGCCATCAATTTTCCATCTGGTTCCTTCGATATTTCTTTAATTGAAGGAAGTTGGGCAGAAGAGTGCTGACGGGGCAATCCACTGAGTACATTTTGAGCAGTTCATCGGGAACCTGCAGTGTATGGCCACTTTTAAACCACCTGTTTCTTCATTAATGTTCTAGTCTTTAATGAAGGTTGGTGAGATAAAACAATGGGCTGTTGCTTTTTTTCACCTAGAATGCCGCTGCAAGATCTTCAAACTGCACTTCACACCTCATGGTCACCGATAACATCTTGTCCAGCTTTAGGCATTGGAAAGATTAGTTTGTTGTCTTTTGTCGTTTTGCCTGAAGCTAGTTAAGGTAATAATGGTGACCACAGGGAGTGGAGGAGCTTGTTCAGGGAGAAGATCTTGCTGCTAAATTCCAGAGTTATAGGAGTGTTGGAGGAATCATCCAATTTGCTATCGTCAACCTATTACTGAAAAGTCAGTTTGGTGTAAGCGTGGAATAAAAGTACTTGGGTATGTGACTCCCAGCCAACAGGCATATAGCTGAGCAAACTACTAAAGAAGAATGCAGTATCACCTCTTATATTTTGTGCTAGAACTGAAAACTGAAACGCGTAAGCCATACGCCCTGCACATCCCTCTATACATAAACCAAATCACATCGCTATGCTCCTATAACACACAAGGCTGTACACATTTAGTGCCAGATTTAATCGCCAATAATGTCCCTCACTGTGTATACCAAACTCTGTATAACACCTTGTCAGTTGTACATCTGTACCTATGTATGTGAAATAGAGCAATATGTAATAATACATGTATGTAACTGCAGGGCATTGTACATCCATGTACTATAGAGAACAGGTTGTGTGTCCTGCCTTTTCTATGCATATGTGAAATCACGACCAGCTCACTATGGAGAACGCCCCGCTAGTTTTACCTTTGCTGCAAACTCAGACTAGAGGATTAAAAAAATGTCCAGATGGGGTAATACATGCCCGCCGCTCTTCAAATTTGTATCAATGCAATATGTATATGTGTATTTAGATCCTGCATGAACACAAATGAATAAACCTTGAACTTCCTTCTGTTTGGTTTGGTGTGGTTTCTTGCAGTTGTGTTGTAAGAACAGTAGGGGGCAGTGTAATACAGGCACAAGGTTACTACAGTATGTCTTACATTTACACATACTATCTAATATTTTCATAAAAGCTGTACATTTTATTATATAAACCAGTCCTTGCCCCCCAACTGTTCGAGATCCCACCGGACTGTCTCAGCTTTGGGACAGAATCCTGGGGGTCTAGGACATGCCACAGCATAGACGGGAATGGGCTGCTGTAGAATCAAGCTATCCCCCATAGAAATGAATAAGCGGCTGCTTGGCCAAGCTGTTGGAAGGTCAAAAGTCAAGGTGCAAGGGTCGATCACCAATGCCCAGGAATTTCTTCTTCCCACCAATGCTGGGGCACTTTTTTTTCTCTTCCACAAGATGTTTTTTTCTTACTTCTGATACCAATGCATTATTACCTATGCCTATTCAACCACTACAGCTTTTGTACCTTTTATACACCTGGAACAATTTTTACTTTTTCACTATGAGACTGTTTAGTCAGTGATCACTTAAGATAACAAAGTAATACATACATGTTTTTGGGGACCAACTAGGCTATGGTGAGAGGAGCAAGACGTGTCCCTGTGCGGAAATGGTTACGTGGACCTGTGCCCCGACAATAGACAATACAGTGTTTACATATTCTTTTTATTAAAATTTTAAGTACAGTGCAAGAAAAACAGTAGCGCAGCTCAAGACTGACGCCACCTTAAACGGCCATGCAGGACCCAACATAACAATTACAGAAGCATTATCTACTTCCAACTAACATTACTAAAACCCCTACATACCCACAAATCCCCCCCTAGATCACCAGCTGTGTTACGTATTCTTAACAAGCACCCCTGATCTCTCTAGCTGCATGTACAAGAGATGGTCAGAGACTGCATAAATAGTACAGAAGATAGTCAAAGACTGCAGACATGATACAAGAGATGGTCGGACTGCAGACATAATACAGAAGGTGGTCATAGGCTGCAGACATGATACAAAAGAATGGTCAGAGACTGCAGACATAATACAGAAGGTGGTCATAGGCTGCAGACATGATACAAGAGATGGTAAGAGACTGCAGACATACTACAAAAGATGGTCAGAGGCTGCAGATATGATACAAGAAATGGTCAGAGACTGCAAACATACTACATAAGATGGTCAGAGACTGCAGATATGATACAAGAAATGGTCAGAGACTGCAGACATGATACAAGAGATGGTCAGAGACTGCAGACATACTAGAGAAGATGGTCATAGACTGCAGACATGATACAAAAGATGGTTAGAGACTGCAGACATAGTACAAGAGATGGTCAGAGACTGCAGACATGATACAAGCAGGGCAGCCATCAGAAATTGTGAGGCCCCTTACAAAGCTTTAGGCCTGGGCCCCCCCCCCCCGAGCCTGACCACCAACATTCCCCAGGGTCCCGCCCACTGGCCCTCCCACCGAATCTGCCCACTAGCCATCCCACCAAGTCCTTTAGTGCCTCAGCCCCCCTCACACCTGTACACTCTCACTCCCCCTCACACCTGTATGCTTTCAGCCCCCTTCACACCTGTACGCTCTCAGCCCCCTTCACACCTGTACGCTCTCAGCCCCATCCCACCTGTACGCTCTCTGCCCCCTCACACCTGTACGCTCTCAGCCCCCCTCACACCTGTACGCTCCCAGCCCCCCTCACACCTGTACGCTCTCAGTCCCCCTTACACCTGTTCGCTCTCAGCCCCCTCACACCTGTACACTCTCAGCCCCCTCACACCTGTACGCTCTCAGCCCCCTCACACCTGTACGCTCTCAGTCCCCTCACACCTGTACGCTCTCAGCCCCCTCACACCTGTACGATCTCAGTCCCCCACACCTGTACGCTCCTAGCACCACTCACTTGTGTATATGACAAGCACGTACACACACAGAGACATGTACACACAGGCATATACACACACAGAGACATGTACACACAGGCATGTAAACACACAGATACATGTACACACAGGCATGTACACACACAGAGACATATACACACCCAGAGACATGTACACGCCCAAGCATGTACATACACACAGACATGTACACACACACAGACATGTACACACACACAGACATGTACACACCCAGGCATGTACACACACACACAGTCATGTACACACCCAGGCATGTACACACACACATGTACACACACAGATACATGTACACAATCACCCACACAGCCCCCTTGCACAACAGCCCTTACCTTTGTAAGGTGGTCCTAATCCCAGCTCTTGTTTTCATATGCAGAGGGGTGCACATGCAGGAAATGGGCAGAGGTGGCAGCAAAGAGCCCAATGTCAGCTCATGACAGAGCAGCAGCCTTCCGACGACTCACACACATACTGGAGCTCCTCTGCACCCAACCCGGCCCTCTCATATCCCTGCCAGTCAGCCGGGCCCGTCCAGACAATGGGGCCCCTTACAAGTGTATGGGCTGTACCCCCCTGATTGCGGCCTTGGATACAAGAGATCGCCAGAGACTGCAGACATGATACATAAGATGGTCAGAGACTGCAGACATGATACAAGAAATGGTCAGGGACTGCAAACATGCTACAGAAGATGGTCAGAGGCTGCAGTTATGATATAAGAAATGGTCAGAGACTGCAGACATGATACAAGAGATGGTCAGAGACTGCAGACATAGTACAAGAGATGGTCAGAGACTGCAGACATAGTACAAGAGATGGTCAGAGACTGCATAAATAGTACAGAAGATGGTCAGAGACTACAGACATACTACAGAAGATGGTCAAAGACTGCAGACATGATACAAGAGATGGTCAGAGACTGCAGACATACTACAGAAGATGGTCATAGACTGCAGCCATGATACAAGAGATGGTCAGAGACTGCAGACATAGCACAAGAGATGGTCAGAGACTGCAGACATGATACAAGAGCTGGTCAGAGACTGCAGACATACTACAGAAGATGGTCATAGACTGCAGACATGATACAAGAGATGGTCAGAGACTGCAGACATACTACAGAAGGTGGTCAGAGGCTGCAGATATGATACAAGAAATGGTCAGAGACTGCAAAAATACTACATAAGATGGTCAGAGACTGCAGATATGATACAATAAATTGTCAGAGACTGCAGACATAGTACAAGAGATGGTCAGAGACTGCAGACTTAGTACAAGAGATGGTCAGAGACTGCAGACATAGTACAAGAGATGGTCAGAGACTGCAGACATGATACACGAGATGGTCAGAGACTGCAGACATGATACACAAGATGGTCAGAGACTGCAGACATGATACATAAGATGGTCAGAGACTGCAGACATGATACATAAGATGGTCAGAGACTGCAGACATGATACAAGAAATGGTCAGGGACTGCAAACATGCTACAGAAGATGGTCAGAGGCTGCAGTTATGATACAAGAGATGGTCAGAAACTGCAAACATAGTACAAGAGATTGTCAGAGACTGCAGACATAGTACAAGAGATGATCAGAGATTGTATACATAGTACAAGAGATGATCAGAGATTGCATAAATAGTACAAGAGATGGTCAGAGACTGCATACATAGTACAAGAGATGATCAGAGACTGCAGAAATACTACAGGAGATGGTCAAAGACTGCAGACATGATACAAGAGATGGTCAGAGACTGCAGACATGATACAAGAAATGGTGGGAGACTACCCGATCAGTGCCCATCAATGCAGCTTCACCAGTGCTCATAAGCTTAGCCTCATCAGTGCCTCCTCACCAGTGCCCATCAATGCAGCCTGATGTGGGGGGGTCAGCTGTGTCAGGGTCTCTCACCTCAGCGATTTCAGCTCAGCAGGTCCTTGCACGGCCTTCTGGGGGGCTGATGCTCCTGGGGTCAAGTTGCAAACCAGCATCTAGCCCCACAACCTGAGTCAGTCACGTGCGTCACGACTCCCTGGTGTGCCCTGCCTCTGCCTGCCTCCAAGACTCTGGGAGTTTGCTCTGCGCTGCTCTCAGGTCTCTACCTCCTCCCATTCTGCACAACTCCCCCTAGTCTGTTCAATCCCTTTTACCCCCAGTCTGCACCCCCCCATCTGCCCACTCCCCAGTACCCCTAGTCTGCACAAGCCCACCTCCCCCAGTCTGCACAATCCCCCTTCCCCCAGTCTGCACAATTACCCCCTCCCCTATTCTGCACAATCCCCCCTCCCCCAGTCTGCAAAATCCCCCCTTCCCCCAGTCTGCACAATCCCCCCTTCCCCAGTCTGTACAATTACCTCTCCACTCTGCACAATTACCCCCCCCCAGTCTGCACAATCCCCCCTTCCCCAGTCTTCACAATTACCCCCT
The DNA here is from genome assembly GCA_028564925.1 of Lithobates sylvaticus. Taxonomy (NCBI): domain Eukaryota; kingdom Metazoa; phylum Chordata; class Amphibia; order Anura; family Ranidae; genus Lithobates; species Lithobates sylvaticus. The sequence continues at coordinate 133,884,098 of CM053037.1, forward strand.
CACTGTCTGCTCAACCCCCCCTTCCCCCAGTTTGCACAATTACCCCCCAGTCTGCACAACCCCCCTTTCCCTGTCTGCTCAACCCCCCTTCCCCCAGTCTGCAAAATTACCCCCCCCAGTCTGCACAATTACCCCCCCCCCCTTCCCCCATTCTGCACAATTACCCCCCCCCCCATCTGCTCAACCCCCCTTCCCCAGTCTGCACAATTACCCCCCCCCCCCAGTCTGCTCAACCCCCCCCCCCTGCTCCCCCCCTTCCCCCAGTCTGCTCCCCGTCTGCGCTACCCCCCGTCCCACCATCCCCAACAAATTATAATAAAAAAAAAAACAAATATAAATAAAAATAAAAATTAATTAATACTTATATAAAAAATATAAAAAATTATATATAAAAAAAATATAATTAATATAAAAAAATTAATTAAAATTAAAATAAATAAAAAATAAATATAAAAATAATATACAAATACTATAAATAATAAATTAATTTATATAATACGTCTATTAAAAACTTAATTAAAACCAAAAATATAAAATAATATATTAAAAAAAATATATATTAATATATATGAAAATTATATATATTTAATAATATAATTAAAAATTATTATAATAAAATAAAAAACTGCATAAATTGCCAACCCCAGATGCAAATTTAAAATATGATAAAAATATAAAAAATAATAAATATAAAAAAAATTAAATATAATTATAAAATAAAAAAATTAAAAAAATAAATTAAATTAAAAATATAAAAAAAAAAACCCCCCTACAACCCCCCTCCCCCCCCCTTCCCCCAGTCTGCAAAATTGCCCCCCAGTCTGAACAATTACCCCCCTTACCCCAGTCTGCACAATTAACCCCCAGTCTGCACAACCCCCCCTTCCCCCAGTCTGCACAATTACCCCCAGTCTGCACAATTACCCCCCCCCAGTCTGCACAACCCCCCTTACCCCAGTCTGCACAATTACACCCCCAGTCTGCACAATTACTCCCCAGTCTGCACAATTAGCTCCCCCCAGTCTGCACAATTACGCCCCCCCCCCCCCCCCCCCCCCAGTTTGCACGGGGGGAAGAAATGGGAGAGAAGTAGAGGCAAAGCAAATAGAATTCAGGGGAGAGAGGTAGTTGTGCAGATAGCTCACGTAGCTTCCCCCTTGGGTTAGTCTCCACAGGAGTCCATGCAAAAGGCTGAAGTGTGGGTGGGGTTTGGGCAGAAACAAATGGGAGGAGGAATGTCAGATTGGACAGGCGGACAAGTGGGGGAGGAGCTAGGAAGACAGTGGCGACAGGCGACAAGCAGATACAGCCCGACTCTTGTGTTTGTGTGTGAAACAAACAAGGAGAGGGAGGATGGAAGGGAGCATTCTGGCACTTTGGCGCCCCCACCTCTGCAGGCACTGGGGTGCACTAATCTAAAGCTATCTCTCCGTCCACACCAACAACACTACACAGGGCCGCACTGTAGGCAGCCTTATATAGTGTGGGGCGTGGACTTAGTCCCCCTGAGCCATGATTGGCCAAAGGCACTCTGCCTTTGGCCAATTATGGCTCTCTTAGCAGAGGACGCTGGGATTGGCCAAAGCATGCAGGTCAGGTGCATGCTTTCCCCAATCATCATACAGCAATGCACCGGGATCTCGCAGTGCATTATGGGGCGTTCGACAGCGCTCAAATTTGCTACGAACGCCCCATAATTTTCGCTCTTCGGCGAACGGGCGAACAACCGATGTTCGAGTCGACCATCAAGCTCATCCCTATTTGTAAAGTGAACAGGCTTTAGTCCTTCAGTGAATCAGCCACAACGTGCATTTAAATGTTGTTATATTACCCACCAGAACCAGTCTTGGGGAACAGGCAATTCCTGAGTTGAGTAGTCTAGATGTGTCCGTGCAGCAAAGCTCTTATGGCTGCTGGCTACTTATGTATCCAGGGATTCTAAATACAACATACAATCTTTATAATTGTTAAAATATCTGATCAAATGAAATCTGCTTAATTACAGAAAGTAACTGGAAGGATGAGTTTTCTGCTCCACAGGTATTTGTCAGCGGTTGCTGCCTAAGGCTAGATCTCATTCCATGTGAGGTTTATGCCTCTAGGCAGTACTGTACGTGTGGCTTTCAGGTCAGAGGTCCTCATCTATGAGGTAATGCATGACGCAGCATCAATGGACTGAGTCCATCCCTAAAGCTGGATTTCCAAAAGAGCAAACGATTGTACAAAAAGTAGTACGAAAATGCTTAGTACATTTAATGACTTCAAAATGTCATTTGATTTTAGAACAACAAATTTCTCAAATGAAAACCACATTTACTATTAGACTTTAGTTTGTTCAAGAACTTTTCATCCTGCTCGTTTAAATTTTCTTCATCAACTAGGTCAAAATTAAAAATTAGAAAGTCAAACCAACATTCTTAAAACAATACATTTTAAAGCGGTTCTGCACTGTCTGTAGTGTTTTCCTATCTTTAGTGCAGTGCAGTAGATTATGACATGTAAATTAGGTACTCACGTGTCCCATTTCTGTGCCTCTCTGCTGCCGGTTTTCGTCATTTAAAATAATTTTAAAAAATTTGTCCTGCTGGGGGCCATCTTGCCTGTGGGCATGTGAACCCACACAGGCACTTCAGATGGCCCAGCATGCACCATCGTTACTGCGCCGATCTCGCGCGTGCGCAGTAACGGCAAAGAGTAGCTCACGTTCCCGGACATCTTCCGAAATCTCGTGAGATTTCGGCACATCTGCCGACATCTCGCGAGATTTCGGAAGATGTGACCGAAATCTTGCGAGATTTCAGAAGATGTGACCGAAATCTTGCGAGATTTCGGAAGATGGCCACACTGTCTCCTGGGATCAATGACACCAGATCCCAGGAGACAGTGCGGCGTGACGACTATCGACGCAGAGACCCTGCCCACTGCCGCAGAGACAGAGGACAGGAAGTCAGCGATTACAAGGTAAGTGAAAAAAAAAAAAAAACACATTTCATTTAGTACTCTTTGCCTGATTTGGAAGGCAAAGAGATTTACTAAATGAAATGTGTGCAGAACCGCTTTAAACAAAATTCTACTGCTGGCTGGTTTAGGATGATGGACCTTTGCAAAGCTAGTCTAGCCAAAAGTACATTTCCAGTTAAAGCGGAAGTAAACCCATCGATTTAACAGTCTAAAAAAAAAAAAGGCATGCCGTGAATGCTAACTGCACATTGGCTGTGCTCTCAACCAAACAGTCAAACCATCCAATGGCTGGTGTCATAACGGATCACATGTGCAGCACTGTGGCAGTTGAAGATTAAACAGAGGCAAAGATGGCAGCTTCCTTGGCTGAAAACGATAGGGGGGTTTACTTCCACTTTAAGGTGGACACTTGGACTAAATGACCCTCAAGCATCTTATGCCTTTCAGATCCTCCAGCAAACAGTTCTGCTTTTGTCTTCGCTCCTATAGATTCTCATTCCTTCAGATGTAATCTCTGTTATGGAAAATTAAATAAAATGTGAATGAAAGCCCCCCCCATGATTGGTTGAGGCTACAGCACAGAGCTGGGGAATCGACTGTAGACATTTTTCTGAAGACCTGTAAATAAGGGCAATAATTCAATAAACTGGGTTGAAAGTCTCAAGAAACTGGTTAAAAGGAAAACTTTCAGAAAAGGAACATGAAACTGCTGCCACTCCAAGTGAGGATCAGTGGAGCAGGCAGAGGTAATTGTAGACCAGGTGTCTCCACACTTTCTAAACAAAGGTCCAGTTTACTGTCCTTCAGACTGTAGGGGGGCTGGACTGTGGTCAGCCAGAGTAAACAATGCCCCATCATTGGTATCATTGTGTCCCATTGTTGGTGTCATTGGGAGGAACTGTTCCCCATTGTTGGTGTCATTGGGAGGAACTGTGCCCCATCATTGGTGTAATTGGTAGGAATTATGCCCCATAGTTTGTGTTGATGGGAGGTATTGTGCCCCATTGTTGGTATTATTGGGAGGAATAGTGCCCCATTGTTGGTGTCTTTGTTAGGAATTGTGCTCCATCACTTGTGTCATTGGGAGGAATTGTGTCCCTTCATTGGTGTCAGTGAAAGAAATAGTACCCCAAGGGCCAGATAAAAAGCAAGCAAAGGGCCACAGTTTGGAGACCACAAAATAATGTCATATCTTCTGATCCTCAGAATCTAAAACTTTGCAGAGAAATCTAACTGCACATTAAAGCTGACCATACACTAGAATTCCTGGATTCTTTCCTAAATGTACATTATTTAACTGGATACTAACATTTATAGGTAAAGTTGATCCAGGGAAAATTTGATTGCCTCTCGGGGGATCAGGAAGGAATTTGTTCCCCTGCTGGAGCAAATTGGATCATACTTTGCTGGTTTTTTTTTTGCCTTCCTCTGGATCAACTGTGGGTATAGGATTGTACATTTTTGTTCCCCCTTCTATTGGATGAACTAGATGGACTGGTGTCTTTTTCAACCAGACTAATCATGTCCCTTTTTAAAACAAAAACCTGAATGTTTGTTCAATTTTCTACTGGTTAGTGTGGTCAAGCTGATGACTAATTTCAACTGTGGTGACACGAAAATTTTAAGAAACAGAATGGAAAATGTTTCTCAAATGAATGTCGTTTTCATTCAGGAAAAATCATACATATTGTAATGTGTGTGTGTTTTAGGCACAAAAGAAACTCGATTGACGTCTGGGATTCAATTCAAGTAGTAGGTTTGGGTGAAATTTTAAGCTGTTTCAAACTGAATTAGTTGACTCAATGATGGCAAGATAAAATTACAAACATATTTTCAGTATGAATGTTTAACCACTTCCCGACCGGCACACGACGATGTACGTCGGCAGAATGGCACAGACAGGCATAAGGGCGTTAAGGTATGTCCCTTTAAGAATGCCGACGTGCCATCGCATGCGCGCCGCCGGTCGGGACCCCCGTGAGTCCGGTTGCAGGTCCCGCGGACTCGATCGCCGCGGGGATACCCGCGATCGTCTCACAGGAAGGCTGAATGGGGAGATGCGGGAGTAAACAGCATCTCCCCGTTCTGCCTAGAAACTAGTGACACTGATCTCTGCTCCCTGTGATTGGAGCAGAGATCAGTGTTCACTAAAACACAGCCACGCCCCCCACAGTTAGTAACACGCCCCTAGGAACACTTAACCCCTACACTGCCACCCCCCCTTCACTGCCAGTGTCATTTACACAGGAATCAGTGCATTTAAATAGCACTGATTGCTGTATAAATGACAATGGTCCCAAAAATGTGTCAAAAATGTCCGATGTGTCCGCCATAATGTCGCAGTCACAATAAAAATCGCTGATCGCCGCCATTACTAGTAAAAAAAAAAATTATTAATAAAAATGCTATAAAACTATCCCCTATTTTGTAAACGCTATAACTGTTGCGCAAACCAATCAATAATCGCTTATTTCGATTATTTTTTACCAAACATATGTAGATTATATATTTTTGGGGGATATTTATTATAGCAAAAAGTAAAAAAATTATGCGTTTTTTTCAACATTGTCATTCTTTTTTTGTTTATAGCGCAAAAAATAAAAACCGCAGAGGTGATCAAATACCAACAAAAGAAAGCTCTATTTGTGGGAAAAAAAGGACGTCAATTTTGTTTGGGAGCCACGTCGCACGACCGCGCAATTGTCAGTTAAAGCGACGCAGTGCCGAATCGCAAAAAGTGGTCTGGTCTTAAGCCAGCAAAATGGTCCGGTCTGAAAGTGGTTAAACAAAATTCCCCCGATGTATGGCCAGCTAAACAGGAATCAGAAGTCACAATGTCATCAACTCTCCAATGAAAGATGAGTAGACAGGAAAGTGGGTCATTAACATACTATACATTACCAGTACCAACTTACTGGATCTACTGTATATGGAGTTTCTGTTTAAAAAGAACTACATTATATGGTCAAAAACATTCTTCATTTACAACGAAGAGCATGGATTGGCCTTGTTTGATCAATGCTTTATAGCTTATAGAAAATCTTTATTTTTTTTAAACGTATATTATTATTATTATTATTATACAGCAGTTTGCGCAGCACTTTACAACATCAGGGAAGACAGTACAATTACAATACAATTCAATACAGGAGGGATCGGATGGTCCAGCTCGTTAGAGTTTACAATCTAGAAGGGAGGGTCAAGTGGAAACAAAAGGTAATTACTGTGGGGGATGATCAGATGGACAAAATGAAAATACAGTTGTTAGGTGTGGGTAGGATAGGCTTCCCTGAAGAGGAGGGTTTTCAGGAATCGTCTAAAAGCTAATAGAGTAGGAGATAGACGGACAGATTGGGGTAAGGAGTTCCACAGGCTTGGAGAGGCTCTGGAAAAGTCCTGGAGACGAACGAGCATGGGAGGAGGTGATGAGAGAGCTAGAGAGCAGGGGGTCTTGAGAAGAACGATTAGGTTGGTATTTTGAGACTAGGTCAGTGATGTAGCTGGGGGCCGAGTTGTGGATTGCTTTGTAGGTAGTTAGTATTTTGAATTTAATTTGTTGGGTATATAAACAAGGTATATTATTTAGCTGTTAGGACATTCATATTTGCTCATTGAATATTGCTGCCTAGCAGTGATGCACAATGATTATGCTTTTAGGGCTCATTTATACTTGCAGTACTCTCTGAAGAACGATCCACATTCAGATCGCTCATCAGAGGGCATAGGACAGGTCATGAGGATGCGTTGTATTGCCTCCTTACTATTTTAACCCCTTGATCCCCACACTAGTGTGCCGCTTGCAGAGCATCCCTAATCACTTGAATGGGTCTTGTTCATGGCGCTACACCTACTGAAAGCGAAGGGGTATAATTTCTGCCACAGCCTCAAAGTATCCTGACCACAGCATGTATACATTCCTGGCTGCTGTCTCTGCAGCTAAAGGGGGTAGGAGTTGGGGCAGTAAAAGTGTGGCTCAATTGCAAGGTTTTACCTGCCCCCAACTGCTAGTGTGATCTAAGCCCTAAGACATCCCATAAAGGGCAATCCAACAGGTACCACACAACCAATCCAACTGCCAACAGGTACCATACAACCAGCCCAACAGCCAACAGGTACCATACAACCAGCCCAACTGCCAACAGGTACCATGCAACCAGCCCAACAGCCAACAGGTACCATGCAACCAGCCCAACAGCCAACAGGTACCGTACAACCAGCCCTACAGCCAACAGGTACCATACAACCAGCCCAACTGCCAACAGGTACCATACAACCAGCCCAACTGCTAGCAGGTAAAACATAGCATAGAAAAGCAGTCATATTTATGTCTAGGCCTAGGAGTGACTGGATGCTACCAGTTCCTATGTAAAGAGTCCCATCGGTACAGCTTGCTTGAACTATAATTGCTATGTATGTTCTGTTCTATTGTTCTGTAAAATTACTTCTGTGGGTGGCAGACTACTGTCATCAATTTCAGCCTTACAATGGTAACAATTGACATTATTACAGATATACAGTGCAAATTGCAGCAATAAACTTGGCTAAGGGCCTGCTTCTCCACCCATTGCTGGATGTCATTGTCCCCATTTAGCCCATTAAGGTCAGACCTGTTCTGCCAGCTTTGCAGGCGCAACATGAGTATGGGACTCTAAGATCCACTTGTTCAAGGAAATCATTAGCCCTTACATTGTCACAATAGCTGCATGACCCTTCTACAAAGCAGATTCTGTTTTAGAGTTTCTCTATATGATATTTGAGATGAACATACATGTATCAAAGTAAACTAATTGTTGCACAGGCATTACCGAAACCTGAGGTCCCTTACATAACAGGAGTCTTTATTCCTTTTTCTTATTGTCCATATGTGCTTTTGTACAAATAATTATTGAGTTCAGTTTTATATACAGTTAGGTCCATATACAGTATCTCACAAAAGTGAGTACACCCCTCAGATTTTTGTAAATATTTTATTATATCTTTTCATGTACAGCTTGTATAACAGTGTAAATTTGATGTCCCCTCAAAATAACTCAACACACAGCCATTAATGTCTAAACCACTGGCAACAAAAGTGAGTACACCCCTAAGTGAAAATGTCCAAATTGGGCCCAAAGTGTCAATATTTTGTGTGACCACCTAATTGGGCCAGATTAGCCATTTTTCCTCCCCGGTGTCATGTGACTCGTTAGTGTTACAAGGTCTCAGGTGTAAATGGGGAGCAGGTGTGTTAAATTTGGTGTTATCGCTCTCACTCTCTCATACTGGTCACTGGAAGTTCAACAAGGCACCTCATGGCAAAGAACTCGCTGAGGATCTGAAAAAAATAATTATTGCTCTACATAAAGATGGCCCAGGCTATAAGAAGATCGCCAAGAGCCTTAAACCGAGCTGCAGCATGGTGGCCAAGACCATACAGCGTTTTTTTTATTTTTTATTATTATTATCAATTTTTTATTAATATGTATCATTACAAGAAAAAGACAAGAAAATAAAAACAAAAAAAAACAATTATACACATGCTTCCATTATTAGTCTAATGCATAGTATCTCAGTTTGTATATATCACTCTGTATAAAATTATAACAAAACCACCCACAAAACAAAAGGAAAAAGAGAAAGAGAAAAAAAAAGGAAGGGCAATGGGAAGGGACAGGGGCACGCCCTCCAAAGATTCCTCTCCCACTACTCTGTGAGTGCAGTCCTAAGAGGGAGAGGTCCATGGAGGGATTCGGCTGAGAGGGGAGAGAAGGACAAGAAAGGGAGAAAGGGGAAGAAAAAAAACTTTTGTGGAAAATTGGAAAATCTGAATGCAGTGCTCACCCATGATTATATGTGTGTAATATATATAGGTGTTATGTATGTCCAAGTGTGAAACAAGTAAAAAAAAAAAAAAAAAATGAAATACCATGGAAAATCTAAGTGCAGTGCTCAACCGTGTTTATGTGTTTGTAATATATGTAGGTGTTATGTATGTTCAAGTGTAGAACGGGTAAAAATAAATAAATAAAATACTGTGTAGAATCTGAATGCAGTGCTCACCCGTGATTATATGTGTGTAAAAAAAAAAGATGAAATAAAATAAATAAATATATAAAAATAACTAAATAAATAAAAATAAAAAATAAAAACAGTTATAAAATTAAACACAACCAAAATAAAAACACAAAATAAGAAAAGAGAGAAAGTTGTAGTTAATTTTATATTCATCTACTAAATATCAGGTGCACCTATGAGAGAAATGAGAACATGCGGCAACATTAACAAAACTTTTCCATAAAACATCAACCTGCATCCATCCCGCAATGTACTTTAATCTCTATCAATCTCCAAGGAAGAGTACTTCCAACCTGCTCATGTATTTTTTAATTTATCTTGTTGGTTTCTGGTCTCGTGCACCCACCTTTCGGCCTCCATTATTAAATCGACTTCTCTTTTCCATTCCGAAAGAGTGGGGCACGTGGCCTGTTTCCAATACCTGGGTATTAATATTTTGGCTGCGTTCAGCAGATGTGGTGTAACACTTTTTTTTTATAAAATTTGATAGATGCAGATATTCCATGGAACAGAAAATGTAAGGGTGATAATTCTATGGGTTTAATAGTCATCTTCTTGATCCATGGGGCTATTTCATCCCAAAATGGTCTAATCTTTGGACAAGACCACCATATGTGGAGGAATGTACCCTTTTGTTTACATCCCCTCCAGCAGCGTTCATCTGCTGTCGTATATATCTGTGCCAATCGGGCTGGGGTGCGGTACCATCTAGCCATGAACTTATATGATATTTCTTGAATAGAGGAAGAATACGTTGACTCCATCAGTTTTTTTAACTTGTAATGAGGTAAATGTGTAGCTTAGTTCTCTCTCCCACTCTTTGAAGTAGGGGGTTGAGATGTTTTGACCGCTGAGAACCAATTTATACATTTGTGATAGGCTTTGACATCTTCGTACACAAAGTCTCAAATGTAGTGAAAGAGCTCAAAGTCCTTACTCAGGGTTCTAATTTATTAATAAAATCCGACATTTGGTAATATCTCCACCTAGCCATAGGCATGTCCCCCTGAGATGACACCAACTTTGATAAAGAAAATAAGGTTCCTCATGGGGCATACCTAGCGCACGTTGTATTCCCACCTGATTCCCATGGACCTAACGCTCCAACCTGCTCTCCCGGGGGGAACCAGGGATATCCTCCCAGTGGAGCCAGTGAGAATTTATGAAGGGCATATTTGCCAGTTTTGTTCCTTCTATCCCACACCGAAAAGGAGTTCCGGGTTAGTGGGGACTAACTTGTCAATTTTGACAGCCATCTAGAAATGTCTGGTATCCACGATGCCCCTGCTAAATTTCTACCTGCCAAAATTTTCTGTAGCGAGACCCGTAGTTTGAGGGGTCATGACACCAATTTAAGATGCTCACCGTGAAATCGCCCTGTAATATAGGGCTATTTCTGTTAGCCCGATTCCCCCTTCCCCTTTGCTTCTACATAGGATATCATAAGCTATTCTAGGATTTCCATCATTATATACAAAAGATATAAAGGCTTTATGAATTTGTTTCAAGAAAGTCTGTGGGAGTGATATAGGTATAAGATATAAATTATTCTAGGTATTGTATTCATTTTAAGAGCATTAACTCTTCCAAACCATGCAAAGGAATGGCTTTTCCATTTCTGCAAATCCTTTATTATCTCTATCAATAAGGAGTCATAATTGAGTTCATATAAAAGTTTTGCATCTGAAGTGATATGTACTCCCAAATAATATTATAGAGATTCTATATTCCAAATAAAAGGAAAGGTATTTTGCAGAGATGTTGCCATTACTGATGGTACATGGCTGGGTAATACTACAGACTTCTCATAGTTTATTTTAAAATTAGATAAGGTACCATATCTCTGAACGTCCGACATAAAGGCAGGTATAGATTCCTGGGGTTTGGAAAGATAGAATAATAAGTCATCCGCATATGCAGAGACTTTGTGCTCCCCAGAGCCAATACCGACCCCCACTATTTCCTTATTTTTCCTCACTTTGCAAAGAAAGGGTTCTAAAATCATAGCTATCAATAATGGGGAGAGGGGACACCCCTGCCTGGTACCGTTACATATATCAAAGTAGTCAGATAAAGTACCATCAACTCCTGGGCCCGCATACAGAGCCGATACCCATCCCATAATCCGCTCCCCCACACCTAGCCCCTTCAATACTTCCATCATGAAGACCCAATTCACTCTATCAAATGCCTTTTCGGCATCCATTGATAGTACTACGCTCTGTATTTTATCAGGTCCATTTTGCACCCAATGAAGGATTTGAAGGGCCCGAATGGTATTATCTCTAGTTTTGCAGCCCTTCATAAAGCCTGTCTGGTCAAAATAAACTAGTTGCGCTATATGATCCTGTAATCTGAGGGCTAGGATCTTTGCAAACAATTTGGTGTCTGAATTAAGAAGAGAGATAGGTTTGTAGTTTTCACAATATTGTGGGTCTTTCCTAGGTTTTGGAAGGACTGTCACATAAGCTAACATTGCTTCCAGGGGTAGAGGACCTCGCTGACCACCTGATAATTGCCATTGTGCACAAACAGGCTTTCTCTGACCACTGGGGATGTTAAGGGGCTGTGACCCTGTTCCATAAGGATATCTCCAGGGGCTGCTGAGCCATCCTTACTCCTCCTGAGACCGCCACCCTCCAGTATTCCACCCACACAGGGGCGGACTGACCATTTGGCCACTCGGGCACTTCCCGAGGGCCCCGGGCCACTAGGGGGCCCCATCAGGGTTGCCAGCCTCAGTAAAACCAGGGACAGTATGTAAAAATCTGTGTTTTTTTTTTACATCTGTTTCTGAAATGTCCCTTACCGACATCCTTTTGGTCTAAAAGTCCAGAGATTATAGCTGCCCCACCTCTCTGGTACCTTCTCAGCCAATAGAAACATGTCTGTGTATACTGTGTGTACATGTATGTGTATACTGTGTGATTGTATACTGTGTGGCCCCATAATCTCTGATTGCCTGGGGGCCCCATAATCTCCTATTGCCCGGGGGCCCCATGAGTTGTCAATCCGTCCCTGCACCCACACCACCGGGAGTCAATGAGCCATCTCTTTGCTCCAAAACCAGGGACCCTCCACCTGCTTTTAATGCTCCGCCGCTTAAAGCTTGGAGATCGCTTCCTTGTGTTAGTGAGCCGCAGTTAGCCATTGATAAGCCCCGTCCCGGCATTGTGTGGTTTATGCTCACCTTCGGACTCCTGTGCTTCCCCTCCTCCTGGCTCTGCATCATTTTTACCAAGCGTCCCTGCTCCCCTCTCTGTGGAGTGAGGTGAACTCTCAGCTCGTCGGCCAAGTTCCTACTACAGCCCCGGCTGGTTGGAGTACCGCTCGTCTGCGTGTCATCATCTTCTGCTGATTATGAGACTACACTGCTATCTGCTACGCTCTGCTGTAAGTCATTGCATGCTGCCATCCTAGCTATGCAGAGCCCGGGGATGCGAAGAGCTCTCAGATCGCACGTCTGCTCTTCATCACTCCGGCAAACCCATATCTGACCATACAGCAGTTTAACAGGACAGGTTCCACTCAGAACAGGTCTCACCATGGTCAACCAAAGAAGTTGAGTGCACGTGCTCAGCGTCATATCCAGAGGTTGTCTTTGGGAAGTAGATGTATGAGTGCTGCCAGCATTGCTGCCGAGGTTGAATGGGGTGGGGGGTCAGCCTATCAGTGCTCAGACCATACGCCACACACTGCATCAAATTGGTCTGCATGGCTGTAGTCCCAGAAGGAAGCCTGTTCTAAAGATGATGAACAAGAAAGCCTGCTGTTAGAATATTAGTCCAAATTCATAATTCGCCACTTATAGGTGTTATATTATATTCATGGCAAGCTTGCAAAATATATTTGGTTTTATGATTAATCAGAAAAAACACAGTAAGAATGAATGACCTTGATCAAGATGTTTGGTAAAAGCTGAAGCTGAGTCAGTAATATGCTAGAAGTTTCTGGTGTATGTAGCTAGTTAAAGAATGACATATAAGGTATCTTGATAAAGAATGTCATGGGAAGTCAAAAATAGACAAGTATCTATGTAGTTAGAGGAATAATAAAAATTTGTTTAACCGCTTGCCAACCAGCAGCCGTTATTTTACTGCAGCAGGTCGGCGCGATCCCACGAACCGTCGTAGCTATACGTCGGCTCATGGGATCGGGATAGCAGGTGCGCGCGCCCGCTGCACAGTGGGAGTGCCGATGCTCTTGGCCGACGGTCGCGATGACCACTGGCCATGAGCGATCGTGAGCAGGAGACACAGAACAGGGACGAGTGTGTGTAAACACACACTTCCCTGTTCTGAGAGGAGTGACAGATCGTGTGTTCCTATTAGCTAGGAACCACAATCCGTCACTTCCTCTAGTCAGTTCCCTGCCCCTTCATTTAGAATCACCTCCCAGGGAACACATTTAACCCCTTGATTGCCCCCTAGTGTTAACCCCTTCACAACCAGTGAAATTTTTACAGTAATCTTTGCATTGATCGCTGTATAAATGCCATTGGTCCCAAAAATGTGTCAAAATTGTCCGATGTGTCTGCCATAATGTATCAGATCACCGCCATTACTAGTAAAAAAAAAATAATAATAAAAATGTTAAATAATCTATCCCCTATTTTGTGGACGCTATAACTTTTGCGCAGACCAAACAATATACGCTTATTGCAATTTTTTTACCAAAAATATGTAGAAGAATACATATCAGCCTAAACTGAGAAAAAATTAGCTTTTTTTAAAAAAAAAAATAGGGATTATTATAGCAAAAAGTACAAAATATTGTGTTTTTTTCAAAATTTTCGCTCTTTTTTTTGTGTTTATAGCGCAAAAAATAAAAACTGCAGAGGCGATCAAATACCACCAAAAAAAAACCTCTATTTTTGGGAGACAAAGGATGTAAATTTTGTTTGGGTGCAGCATCGCACGACCGCGCAGTTGTCATTTAAAGCGATGCAGTGCCGAATCGCAAAAAAATGGCCTGGTCATTCGGCAGCCAAATCTTCCAGGGCTGAAGTGGTTAAATACTGTTAAGATTAGTATAGTCATAATTAATAATATTTGTATATATTTACTTAATGTTGTTTAAGTTGGTAATTGTGTTATTTTAGTAGATGTTTGGTTAAATTATATGATCAGCTTATTACAAACAAGTATAGAGTGTTACATGTGGGCTTGTCAATCAAAGTCCACATATGACTGAGTTAGCGCCTCCTCTTGGATGGCATAATGCGTGCCATACAAGGTTCTGAGTTTTGTGAGTTTATGATGTTCACATGTAACATATAAAGCTAGACTTTGATATTCAGAGACGGACTCACACACACAGAGAATGAGAACAAATCTACAGTCCATTCTACATACAGCGTTCTATTCATATACACTTCATATACACTAAGTGCTAGACAGGTGATTCTCTCTCAGAGTAACCTTATACTACGTCAGTTCCTCCAGCCATCTTGGAAGACTCAGATTGCATTAAGGAAAAGCACATAGAAAGAAGGCAGCATCCATGAAGCACACATGCTTCCATAAGTTAATTACAGCTTTATAACTATTTATTCTATTTCATATGTTTTTACCTACAGTGAACTGAACTGTTATACTTTTTACATTGTATATACGATGCCAACTGTGTGACAATAAACTCACACTTTGTTTTTAAGTCGGTCTGACTATCAATACTATTCATCCAGAAACCCCCTTGAGATACGAGAATATTAGTTATCTTCAATGTTCTTCCAAACAGTTTGCTGAAGACAAGCAGACTAAGGACATGAATTACTTTCCAGTAATGTCCTGTGGTCTGATGAGACCAAGATAAACGTGTGTGGCGGCAACCAGGTGAGGAGTACAAAGACAAGTGTGTCTTGCCTACAGTCAATTATGGTGGTGGGAGTGTCATGGTCTGGGGCTGCATGAGTGCTGCCGGCACTGGGGAGCCACAGTTCATTGAGGGAACCATGAATGCCAACATGTACTGTGACATACTGAAGCAGAGCATGATCCCCATGGGCTGCAGGGCAGTATTCCAACATGATAACGACCCCAAACACACCTCCAAGATGACCACTTCCTTGCTAAAGAAGCTGAGGGTAAAGGTGATGGACTGGCCAAGCATGTCTCCAGACCTAAACCATATTGAGCATCTGTGGGGCATCCTCAAATGGAAGGTGGAGGAGCGCAAGGTCTCTAACATCCACCAGCTCTGTGATGTCGTCATGGAGGAGTGGAAGAGGACTCCAGTGGCAACCTGTGAAGCTCTGGTGAACTCCATGTCCAAGAGGGTTAAGGCAGTGCTGGAAAATAATGGTGGCCACACAAAATATTGACACTTTGGGCCCAATTTTGACATTTTCACTTAGGGGTGTACTCACTTTTGTTGCCAGCGGTTTAGACATTAATGACTGTATGTTGAGTTATTTTGAGGTGACAGCAAATTTACACTGTTATACAAGCTGTACACTCACTACTTTACATTGTAGCAAAGTGTAATTTCTTCAGTGCTGTCACATGAAAAGATAGAATAAAATATTTCCAAAAATGTGAAGAGTGTACTCACTTTTGTGAGATACTGTATATTTGGACACAGGCGCAATTTTCATACTTTTGGCTCTGTATGCCACCAGAATAAAATTAAAACAAAACAATCCAAATTAATTTGAAGTGCAACCACTTTAATTTAAGGGGTTGAACATAAATATAAGTATAAGTGCAAATTTTAGGACCTACAACCATTTTTATACACAGTCCCCCCATTTTCAGAGGCTCAAATGTAATTGGACAAATTAATATAATCACAAATAAAATGTAAATTTTTTATATTTTGTTGAGAATTCTTTTCTGGCAATGACTGCCTGAAGTCTGGAACCCATGGACATTACTAAAGACTGGGTTTCCTCCTTTCTGATGCTTTGCCAGGCTCTAATGGCAGCTGTCTTCGGTTGTTGTTTCTTTGTGGGTCTTTCTGCCTTTAGTTTTGCCTTCAGCAACTGAAATGCATGCCCAATTGGGTTGAGATCAGGTGATTGACTCAGTCATTGCAGAATATTCCACTTCTTCTTTTTGCAGTGTGTTTTGGATCATTGTCCAGCTGTACTGTGAAGCGCCATCCAATCAACTCTGCTGCATTTGGTTGAATCTGGGCTGACAGTATACAGTGCCTTGAAAAAGTATTCATACCCCTTTGAAATTTCCACATTTTGTCATGTTACAACCAAAAACGTAAATGTATTTTATTGGTATTTTATGTGATAGACCAACAAAGTGACACATAATTGTGAAGTGGAAGGAAAATGATAAATGATTTTCTAAACTTTTTACGAATAAATATGTGAAAAGAGTGGCGTCTACCAATAGGTAGGTGCTAGTAAGGTTTATTTTACTAGGTTAGCCAGCACATGTAAATTTAGGCAGGCCTATGCTGCAAGCTGTCTGTTTTAATCTGGGGGCTGGGAGTGGTCAGAGTAGCTGTGGGCGTTACCACCTGCACTTCAGTTATGAGGCTCCTCCCCTGTTTCTGAGGAGAATGTTCTAGAAAAGGGTCTGGGCCTGGAACTGGAGTGGCAGGCAGCTTGTGTGTGAGCCCTGACCAATCCCAAATTGAGATTGGCAGGGGGCGGGCCTCATATATAAGCTGAGGTGATTCTCCACAGGGGTCAGAGTCGGCTGGGTGAAGTGAGGAATGGCATATTAGTCAGTCGCAGGAGGCCATCCCCATCTGGGGGGTGCGCCGATCGCAGGAGAGGCCCGGGGAGAGCTGTGAGGGAACATTGCCTCTACACGGTCATTGGCAATGTCTCTGCCACCACACGGTTGGATGGCAGGGAACTCCTGGAGCAGAAGGGCAGGTGAAACTGGCGGTACGCATGGTCCAGTCAAAGTTCCTCAACAAGGACTCAGGGCTGTTGGAAGGTCAGCGAATGTTACCACAGTGGGGCTGGAGGTGCCAAGGACTGGAAGTGCCAAGGAGTCTGTGAAGGGAACTCAGCTAGTACACGGTCACTAGTGGAATCTTCATCAAACATACGGTGGATGGTGGGGAGTCCTGAATCGGAAAAGAGACTGTGGGGATCTGTGTCAAATCGATGCTGCCTTCGGGCACATGATTTGCAAGTTGGGCTGGCTTGGAACAGTAGTCCATATTACCTAGAAGATATGCTTTTAACCCACTGGGCCTCCAGGGAGAGGTTCTGCAGGCCTCAGGCCTAGTGACAGCAAGCAACCAGAGCCACAGTAGGGAGGCTTATTCAGAGTGGGCCCCTACTATTCGATAGAAGAGGATGTGTCATATTTCAATACAGTAACTAAGTTTGTGCAGGAGGAACCAAGTGTACAGGAGGAAACAAGCTATAGGCAGGAGGTGAAAGAGATCTAAGAACATTGCTTTTACACTGTCATTGGTGATGTGTCAGCCACCACATGGTCGGATGGTGGGGAACTCTTATATGGAATAGTCTTCGGAGGTTGAGCTGCAAGAGGAACAACAGTCTACACGGAGATATAGGAGGAGATTCATACCTAAATATGCACATTACATCTTCTGGCTCTAAATGTATTCAGAATGTATTAAATCCTCAACCACTTGCCGACCGCCGCACGACAATGTACGTCGGCAGAATGGCACAGGCAGGTATATGGGCGTACCTGTACGTCCCTACCTGCCCCTGCGGCAGTCAGCTTTGTTATGGGAGCGATCACAGATGAGGGGGAGGCCACTTATTCGTGGCCACCCTATCGCGATCACTCCCGGCCAATGAAACACTTCCTCTGCTGCTGTAATGTAAACAGCGGCAGAGGAAGTGATGTCATCTCTCCTCGTGTCTGTCTTTTCGTTCCGGCGCCGAGGAGAGAAGACATCAAGTAAGTGCATCAAACACTACACTAACAGTAGAACACCCTAGGCACACATTTCACCCCCCAGTCACCCCCCAATCACCCCCGATCACCCCCCTGCACCCCCTGTCAGTGACACCAAAGCAGTTTTTTTTTTTACTGTTTACTGCATTGGTGCATTGTGACTGTAATAACTGTTAGGGCAGTTAGGGTTAGCCCCCTTTAGGTCTAGGAACCCCCCCCTAATAAAGGTTTACCCTCGTGATCACCCTCCGTCACCAGTGTCACTAAGCAATCATTTTTCTGATCGCTGTATTAGTGTCACAGGTGACAATAGTTAGGGAGGTAAGTATTTAGGTTTGCCGTCAGCGTTTTATAGCGTCAGGGACCCCCATATACTACCTAATAACCCCCTGATTGCCCTCTAGTTAACCCTTTCACCAGTGATCACAGTATAACTGTTACAGGTGACGCTGGTTAGTTCATTTTTTATAGTTTCAGGGCACCCGCCATTTATTATGTAATAAAGGTTTAACCGCCTGATCGCCAGGCGGGTGATATAAGTAAGGTTTTAGGGTCAGATAGGATCTACGTCGCCCCAGGCAGCGTCAGGTTAGTGCCAGTACCGCTAACACCCACGCACGCAGCATACACCTCCCTTAGTGGTATAGTAGCAGAACGGATCAATATCTGATCAGATCTGTACTAGCGTCCCCAGCAGTTTAGGGTTCCAAAAAACGCAGTGTTAGTGGGATCAGCTCAGATACCTGCTAGCACCTGCATTTTGCCCCTCTGCCCAGCCCAGCCCACCCAAGTGCAGTATTGATCGATCACTGTCACTTACAAAACACTAAACACACATAACTGCAGCATTCGCAGAGTCAGGCCTGATCCCTGCGATCGCTAACAGTTTTTTTGGTAGCGTTTTGATACAGTCGCTAACAGCCTAGGAGCTTTTTTAACTGTGAGTCTCACTACTGTACCACTAAATTTAGAGCCCAAAATGGCAAATCGAAGGTACAGTAGTGAAGAGGCCTACACGTTTCTGAGCATGACAGATAGTGAAGAGGAAGTCACTCATCTGTCAGATTCAGGCTCAGGATATGATCCTGTAGACGAAGGCGGCTCCATGACAGATAGCTCTGACGATGGAGTTGTGGTCCCTGCCAAGGTCAGGCGTACCCGACCCCCGAACTACTTCTTCTGCTGTCATTGAGGTGCAAGAAAAGAACCGCAGGACTCTCGTAAGGAGCAGAGAAGTACTAGCGCCGCTATTCCTTCTGGTGAACTGGCAAGCACCAGCGGCCTAGTACACCCTGGTCGTACATCCAACACTGCAGTATCACGCGGTGATGTGGCGAGTCCCATAAGTGCAGTTCAAGCTGGCGAGGTGGCAAGCACAAGTAGTGTCCCGCTGCCACCAAGAAGACAAAGACAGGCCTGTCGTGCCCATAGTGCCCTTCCTGCTGCATTCGCCAATCCTAATTGGGAACCCACCACTTCTGCAGCACCCGTACTTCCCCCATTCACTGGCCAACCCTGCATTCAGGTGGAAACAGTTGATTTTACGTCACTTGATTTTTATTCGCTGTTTTTCACCGAAGATCTCTATAGATCTATTGTGGACCAAAGCAATTTGTACGCTGGTCAATTCATCGCTGCTAATCCCCAGTCCTCCCTTGCCAGAGATTGGAGACCAATTACGGTCTCCGAATTTAAGATCTTTCTGGGCCTTTCCCTCATCATGGGCATAGTTAAAATAGGTACATTGCGTTCATATTGGTCCACTGAGCCAATGTACCATATGCCCGTGTTCTCTGCTTCCATGGCCAGGGCACGATACGAGCAGACTTTGCGGTTCATGCACTTCAACGACAATGAACTCTGTCGTCCTCGTGGAGACCCTGCATATGATCGGCTCTACAAAATTCGGCCCCTCGTAAACCACTTCAATCAACGCTTTGCAGACCTGTTTACTCCCCATCAAGTTGTCTGCGTTGATGAGTCCCTGATTAAGTTTTCTGGGCGCTTGTCATTCAAACAATACCTTCCCAGCAAGCGTGCCAGATACGGGGTCAAGATGTATAAGCTCTGTGACAGGTCCACAGGCTATACATGTAGTTTTATGGTTTACGAGGGCAAAGATAGTCACGTAGAGCCGACAAACTGCCCTGATTACATAGGAAGCGCTGGCAAGATTGTGTGGGACTTGGTATCACCCTTATTCGGAAAGGGGTATCACTTGTATCTGGACAATTATTACACAAGCGTGCCACTGTTTAGTCACTTGTTTGATCAGCAGATTGGAGCATGTGGCAACATGCCATCTAATCGCCGGGGCTTTCCCCAGCGGCTTGTAGATTCCCGTCTTAGGCTGGGGGAGAGAGCCTGCTTGCAGTGTAATAACTTGCTCGCTGTGAAGTGGAGGGATAATAAGAATGTTTTCGTTCTTACCTCCTTTCATGCAGACACGACGGTCCAAATTATTACGGCGACTGGTGTTGTGGAGAAACCCCTCTGTGTCCACGAATATAACCAAAATATGGGAGGAGTGGACCTCAATGACCAGTTGTTGGCGCCATACCTAATTACCCGTAAGGCCAGACGCTGGTACAAAAAAGTGTCTGTTTATTTATTTTAATTGGCTTTGCTGAACGCTCATGTGCTATACAGAGCTTCAGGCCGGACTGGATCCTTCCTTAAATTCCAGAAAGAGATCGTCAGAGCCCTTCTGTATCCAGACGGTGCTCCACCTCACCATCCCCAACCAAATGCAGTACACTGGCTGCATGAGAGGCATTTTCCTTATGTCCTCCCGAGTACCCCTACCCAACGAGCCCCCCAAAGAAAATGTTGTGTCTGCAGAAAGCGCGGATATAGGCGTGACACCCGTTATTATTGTCCCCGCTGTCCTGACAATCCTGGTCTTTGCATTGGTGAATGTTTTGAACGCTACCATACACTAGTTGAGTTTTAGCGTAGGGTACAGCATTGCACAGACTAGGCACACGTTCACAGGGTCTCCCAGGATGCCATCGCATTTTGAGAGACCCAAACCGCTGGAACCGTTACAACAGTTACGTTAGAACCGTTATGCCACGTACACACGGTCGGAATTCTCGTCGGAAAAAGCTCTGATGGTTTTCCCGTCGGAATTCCGACGGAATTTCGCTCAAACTGTCTTGCCTACACACGGTCACACCAAATTCCGACGGTCTGTAACACAGCGGCATAAAACACGTTCGACAGCACTATAGAAGGGAAGTGCGTCGGAATTTTACGTGTCGGAATTGCATACACACGATCGGAAAATCCGATAGAAAGGTTTTCCGTCGGAAAAATTGAGAACAGGTTCTCAATCCAAAGTCCGACGGAAATTCCGACAGAAAAAGACCGAGGGGCATACACACGGTCGGAAAATCCGTTGAAAAGCTCCCATCGGACTGTTTCCATCGGAAATTCCGACCGTGTGTACGCCGCATTACAGTTACAAAAAAAAAGTAAAAACTAAAAAATATAAAATAAAAAAAACAAAAATAGTTGTCGTTTTATTGTTCTCTTTCTCTCTATTCTCTCTCTATTGTTCTGCTCTTTTTTACTGTATTCTATTCTGCAATGTTTTATTGTGTTTTATTGTTAACCATTTGATTAGCAGGTATGCCATTCAGCTGCAGCGCGGATTTATTTATCTTGACAGCAACAGCGTTTGCTCCCACAATACATAAAGCCGTGACTCCAGCGCTGTCGGAGGTGATTTCACCACCACAGTTAAAAAAAAAGAGCATATATGCCGAAGCATGGGGGCAGCAGGGGCGGAGGAGTGATTTGCTCCTTCCTTTTGCAGGAGGATGCCCCCATGCTTCAGCATATATATATTTTAGGCACAGGTTGCGTTAAAAAATGTTTTATTTTTTACTATGTTTTTTTTTGTATTTGCTTTGCAGGTATGGTAAGTCTTACTCTTATACTGTAATGTTACTTTGTTTTATTGTTAACCATCATTTGCTTAGCAGGTACGCCATTCAGCTGCAGCGTGGATTTATTTATCTTGACAGCAACAGCGTTTGCGCCCACGATACATAAAGCTGTGATTCCAGCGCTGTCGGAGGTGATTTCACCACCACAGTTAAAAACAAAATGGTGCATGTATGCAAGGGAGGTATTCTAATGGTGGGCATTACAACCAACCAATCCCTTTTTTTTCGTTCAGCCCACAGGCTGAATGAAAAAAAAGATTACAATATATGCCAAACAAGGACCAGCAACATACTGGTATGTTGCTGGATTTTTAGTGGTTATATCAGAATGATGCCGGCTGGTTTAGGTATCATCTTGGTATCATTCTTTTCAGCCAGCGGTCGGCTTTCATGTAAAAGCAATTCTAGCAGCTAATTAGCCTCTAGACTGCTTTTACAAGCAGTGGGAGGGAATGATGCCCCCCCCTCCCATCGTCTTCCATGGTTTTCTCTGGCTCTCCTGTCCCAATAGGGAACCTGAGAATGCAGCCGGTGGTTCCATACAGCTGATCAGAGACCAGAATGGCTCCAATCATCTCTATGGCCTAAGAAACCGGAAGCTACGAGCATTTCATGACTTAGATTTCGCCGGATATAAACAGCGCCATTGGGAAATTGGGAAAGCATTTTATCACACCAATCTTGGTGTGGTCAGATGCTTTGAGGGCAGAGGAGAGATCTAGGGTCTAATAGACCCCAATTTTTTCAAAAAAAGAGTACCTGTCACTACCTATTGCTATCATAGGGGATATTTACATTCCATGAGATAACAATAAAAATGATAAAAAAAATATATAAATGAAAGGAACAGTTTAAAAATAAATATAAAAAATAAAAAAGCAAAAGCTCTCGTGCAAAGGCGAACGCAAGCGTTGGTCTGGCGTCATATGTAAACAGCAATTGCACCATGCATGTGAGGTATCACCACGAAGGTCAGATCGAGGGCAGTCATTTTAGCAGTAGACCTCCTCCGTAAATCTAAAATGGTAACCTTTAAAGGCGTTTAAATGCTTTTAAAAATGTATGTAGTTTGTCGCCGTTGCGCGTTTCTGCGCAATTTTAAAGCATGTCGTGTTTGGTATCCATGTACTCAGCCTAAGATCATCTTTTTTATTTCATCAAACATTTGGGCAATATAGTGTGTTTTAGTGCATTAAAATTTTAAAAAGTGTGTTTTTTCCAAAAAAAATGCGCTTGAAAAATCGCTGCGCAAATACTGAGTGAAAAAAAATGAAATGCCCACCATTTTAATCTGTAGGGCCTTTGCTTTAAAAAAATATATAATATTTGGGGGTTCAAAGTAATTTTCTTGCAAAAAAAAATAAATGTTTTCATGTAAACAAAAAGTGTCAGAAAGGGCTTTGTCTTCCAGGACAGTTCAACCCCCCCCCCCCCCCCAATGACCCCATTTTGGAATGTAGACACCCCAAGCTATTTGCTGAGAGGCATGTCGAGTCCATGGAATATTTTATATTTTGACACAATCCAAAGTCCGTCGGAAATTCCGACAGAAAAAGACCGAGGGGCATACACACGGTCGGAAAATCCGTTGAAAAGCTCCCATCGGACTGTTTCCATCGGAAATTCCGACCGCGTGTACGCCGCATTACAGTTACAAAAAAAAAGTAAAAAACAAAAAAATATAAAATATTATATATTTTTATATATATATATATATTAAATATTTTTAAAATATATATATATAGATTTTTTTGCACAAAGTTGTCACTAAATGATATATTGCTCAAACATGCCATGTGCATATATGGAATTACACCCCAAAATACATTCTGTTGTTTCTCCTGACTACGGGGTAGACATGTGCACAACAAAAAAATTTGTTTATTTCCGTTTCGTTTTTTTCGTTTCATTTTTTTTTCGTTTCCGTTGATTCGTAACGATTCGTACATTCGTAAGTCGTCGGTGTTCGGATTCGTAACGATTCGTACATTCGTAAGTCGTCTGTGTTCGTATTCGTAACGATTCGTACATTCGTATTTTTTCGTTGATTCGTTTTTTCGTTAGTCGGAGCATAATTTTATGTAATGTGTATGCTATTATTACATTTTAATAATTTACAAATCGAAAAAAAAAGTTACGAATCGAAAAAAAATAAGTTACGAATCGAAAAAAAAGTTACGACTGTACGCATTTTTTTGTTCAATAGAGACACGGAAAATTACAAATCGAAAAAAAATAAAAAAAAGTTACGAATCGAAAAAAAAGTTACGAATCGAAAAAAAAAGTTACGAATGTACGAATTTTTTTGTTCAAACGATTTGAAGCACGTTTAGCAGCACCATTGTAAGGGACACGGAAAATTACCAATTCAACAAAAAAAAAAGTTACGAATGTACGAATTTTTTCGTTTGTTTTCCGGATTTTCTTCATTAGTACATTCGTTGTTTCTAATTATTTTTTTTCGGATTTTCGTTGTTTTTCGGATTCGTTAGATTCTAATGATTCGTTAATCGGATTCGTACGATTCGAAGGATTAGTTATTCGGATTCGTACGATTCGAACGATTCGTTCATTCGTATGAAAACGAACGAACGAAAATAACGAAAAAAACAAAAAACGAAAAAAAACGAAACGAATTGCACATGTCTAGTACGGGGATACCACATGTGTGAGAATTTTTGGGAGCCTAGCCGCGTACCGGACCCCAAATCCAAGCACTGCCTTCAGGATTTCGAAGGGTGTAAATTTTTGATTTCCCTCCTCACTGCCTATCACAGTTTTGGAGGCCATTGAATGCCCAGATGGCACAAAATCCCGCCAAATGACCCCATTTGCTGAGAGGTATGGTAAGTATGGTGAATACCAAATTTGGTGAGTACCAAATAAGTTTATCTTGGTTCCATTAGACCACACCATGGTTTCAGTAATCCATGTCCTTAGTCTGCTTGTCTTCAGCAAACTGTTTCTGGACTTTCTTGTGCATCATCTTTAGAAGAGGCTTCCTTCTGCGATGACAGCCATACAGACCAATTTGATGCAGTGTGCGGTGTATGGTCTGAGCACTGACAGGCTGACCCCCCACCCCTTCAACCTCTTCAGCAATGCTGGCAGCACTAATACGTCTATTTCCCAAATACAACCTCTGAGCACGTGCACTCAACTTCTTTGGTCGACCAAGGGGGGGCCTGTTCTGAGTGTAACCTGTCCTGTTAAACCGCTGTATGGTCTTGGCCAGCATGCTGCAGCTCAGTTTCAGGGTCTTGGCAGTCTTCTTATAGCCTATGCCATCTTTATGTAGGGCAACAATAATTTTTTTTTCAGATCCTCAGAGAGTTCTTTGCCATGAGGTGCCGTGTTGAACTTCCAGGGACCAGTGTGAGAGAATGAGAGCAATAACACCAAATTGACACACCTGCTCACCATTCACACCTGAGACCTTGTAACTCTAACAAGTCACATGACACCGGGAGGAAAAATGGCTAATGGGCCCAATTTGGACATTTTCACTTAAGGGTGTACTCTCTTTTGTTGCCAGCGGTACAAACATTAATGGCTGAGTGTTGAGTTATTTAAGGGGACAGCAAATCAAATCTGTTATACAAGTTGTATACTCACTACTTTACATTGTAGCAAAGTGTCATTTCTTCAGTGTTGTCACATGAAATACATGCAGTAAAACTGGATATACAGATTCCAGGAATAGGGCCAACACACCCAAACCGACGTTGGCTGTAGGTCTCAAGTCCCAGTGAATATGTGGAATGTTACCCAGGTTATGTCATACTATATAGAATAAAAGTGTGGTGAGACCTACAGCCAGCGTCTGTTTGGGTGTGTTGGCCCTATATCCTGGAATCTGCATATCCAGTTATACTGCATGTTAAAAGGTTAAAGACACATCCCACTTGTGGAGACCAGTCTTTTTAAACGGAGCCCGGTTGGAGCCCTTTTCCATATATGGAAACATGTCCCATCTTGGCTTAAATCATACGCGCGGATGATCCATCCTCTGGTGTTTACACCACAAGCTTTGGCGACTCATTGGGTATATGCCCATTTGGGTCCATTTGTTCCGGTAAGCCTTCTTGCAATCGGTGGTGGCTGTCTTTCACATCTATTCATGTCTTAAAGGACTATAACTTTCCTATTAGATCCAGTTTTATCATATATGATCACAACTTTTCAGTTTTTGCACTATATGGACTCTTTTCACAGACATTATTACTATATATATATATATATATATATATATATATATATATATATATATATGATCATTATTTTTGTTCATAGATTTTTAGCACTAACAGTCATTGATTTCTCTAGCCTTGCAGAAATTTTTTTCACTAGCGCTGCACAAATGTTATAAACGGGCTCTAATGCCCCGTATACACGGTCGGATTTTCCGACGGAAAATGTCCTATCGGACAATGTTGTCGGAAATTCCGACCGTGTGTAGGCTCCATCGGACTTTTTCCATCGGATTTTCCGACGGACAAAGTTTTATCTCCTGCTCTCAAATTTTCCGACAACAAAGTCCTATCGGACTTTTTCCGATCGTGTGTAGCGAATTCCGACGGACAAAGTGCCACGCATGCTCAGATCACATTACAAGACCAAAGCTATTGGCTACTAGCCTCTACGTAGTCCCGTCGAAGGCAACAAACGTAACCACGTTCAGAATGATCGGATTTTCCGACAACTTTGTCCGACCGTGTGTATGCAACACCAGTGTCGGACAAAATCCATCTGAAAAAATCCGATGGATTTTGTGGTCGGAATTTCCGACCGTGTGTACGGGGCATTAGGCTGGTCATACATGGTCAAATTTCGAAAGAATTTTCTTTTGAAAATCAGAAAATTGGTGCTTTTTGTGATCCGATGGTGCCACCATTGATTTTGAAATTCGGCCAACCAAGCCTTCAATTTCACCTCATGTTGCTACAGAAAATAATTTTCGTGGCTGGGAATCCTTCTTTTCTTTCTGGGAATTTTCTTTTCCTGCACATGCGCATTTCTTTTTCAATTACATTTCTCGCACCATTCTCCCATCATTGATTAGAAAATCGTTAGTTTTTCTAAAAATTTCCAACATGTCAGATTACTCAAATTTGATTCCCGCACGAAAATCGGCTGTTGCTGCAGCCCACTAATGGTGCGAAATATGAACAAAAATTCTTAGATATGATTTTCATATCAGGGAACTCTATATTACCCTGTGCACTGCAAGCCGACCCTGCTGATCAATATTGTGTCTGTCTCCCGTGTGCTACTTGCTGTGTGTTCTACGTCTGATTCCAGTTACCGATCTTGGCTTGTTCTTGACTATCCTTACCTGCTTGTTGCCCCGACTTTTGGCTATCTCCTTACTATCCTTTGTTGTCGCAGTCGGCTGCTTCCCCTCTACCTCCCTGTAGTCTACCATGATCGTGAGCTGGGAGGCCCTAGGGGTCGCGACCTGGAGCCAGACTGCAGCTAAATCCATCCTTACCACTAGGGGCCTCTGGTGAACACCCGCTGGCTCTTAAATTCCCTGGGAAATCTCATGCTCTAGCTCCCAGTGTCATCCACATTGGTACTACAGAGTACCTGCTCTCTTGTATCACCTAGAGCTCCATACAAAGCATTTAGCCGTAGGGTCCACTACCTTGCGGTGCACTCCAGACCCCAATGGGGTGCATCTGTCACCTGGACTCAGGTGACCTGACAGGGGGTCAGTTACAGGGAGGGTAAGGGGGTTGAGATACAGGGAGGGTTAGTATGAGAGCCTGGTTACAGGGAGGTTTAGTGTGGGGGTTGGGTAACAGGGAGGGTTAATGTGGAGGCCAGGTTACAGGGAGGGCTAGTGTGGGGGTGGGGTAACATGGAGGATTAATGTGGGAGTCAGGTTACAGAGACGGTTAGTGTGAGTGTCAGGTTACAGTGACGGTTAGTGTGAGGGTCTGGATACAGGAAGGGTTAATGCGGGGGTCAGGTTAAAGGGGAAGTTAGTGTATGAGTTGGGTAACAGGGAGAATTAGAGTGGGGGTCAGGGTACAGGTAGGGTTAGTAAGGGGGTTGGGGTATATGGACGGTTAGTGTGAGGGCCTGGTTACAGGGAGGGCTAGTATGGGGGTTGGGTAACAGGGAGGGTTAATGTGGAGGTCAGGTTACAGGGAGGGTCAGTATGAGGGCTAGGTTTACAGGAGGGCATTTCAGACACACTGAAACCCACCTGTGACATAATCAGCTGTAAAATGTATATTCTGCTTAACACACTGGAATGTTTCTGGGCAAAAAGACACCGTGGTCCTTTTTAAAGCTTTGGGATGATAAACTATGCTCCTGACACTGTTCTTATGACCTAAGCACATTCTGGATGCTGTTGCTGAATTGCCTTCATGGGGCTGTATCTACTATAAAGGTTCATTCCCATCACCTGCATTGGCCTGCACAATGCAGTCCCAACACAAGGACAAGGTAAATAGCCGTGTTTCCAGTGGTGCCAGTTTATACCAATGCCCTGTATTGGTGTACATTAGAAAAAAATGGAATATGCATTTTGCATGTATTAATGCAAGCGTTGTAGTGGGAATAGGCCATCATAGAACTCGTAGAGTGGCTGGGGTAGTCGGGTTAGGGATAACAGCAGGAAACCTTTTGGTTTATATACTGTGATAATATGCCCCATCACAGCTGAATTCCAGGCATGGATATATTTACATAGTTACATTGGACCAGCTTGTAATCATACATATTCCATACCTGGCCGATCCCTGTGAAAGTGGAGAATCACTGTAGCAGCCTTCACTACTAGAGTTATCCTTGCTGTTTTCTGAGTCCCAAGCCGGGTGGCTGGCCTTATATACAGTATCTCACAAAGTGAGTACACCCCTCATATTTTTGTAAATATTTTATTATATCTTTTCATGTGACGACACTGAAGAAATTACACTTTTCTACAATGTAAAGTAGTGAGTGTACAGCTTGTATAACAGTGTAAATTTGCTGTCCCCTCAAAATAACTCAACACACAGCCATTAATGTCTAAAACGCTGGCAACAAAAGTGAGTACACCCCTAAGTGAAAATGTCCAAATTGGGCCAAGTGTCAATACTTTGTGTGGCCACCATTATTTTCCAGCACTGCCTTAATCCCCTTGGACATGGAGTTCACCAGAGCTTCACAGGTTGCCACTGGAATCCTCTTCTACTCCTCCATGACGACATCACAGAGCTGGTGGATGTTAGAGACCTTGCGCTCCTCCACCTTCTGTTTGAGGATGCCCCACAGATGCTCATTAGGGTTTAGGTCTGGTCAGTCCATCACCTTTACCCTCAGCTTATTTAGCAAGGCAATGGTCATCTTGGAGGTGTGTTTGCGGTTGTTATCATGTTGGAATACTGCCCTGCGGCCCAGTCTCCGAAGGTAGGGTATCATGCTCTGCTTCAGTATGTCACAGTACATGTTGGCATTCATGGGTCTATCAATGAACGGTAGCTCCCCAGTGCTGGCAGCACTCATGCAGCCCCTGACCATGACACTCCCACCACCATGCTCTCATCAGACCACATGACATGGTTCCAGCAATCCATGTCCTTAGTCTGCTTGTCTTCTGCAAACTGCAGGCTTTCTTGTGCATCATCTTTGGAAGAGGCTTCCTTCTGGGACGACAGCCATGCAGACCAATTTGATTGGTGTGAACTGACAGGTTGTCCCCCCACCCCTTCAACCTCTTCAGCAATGCTGGCAGCACTCATACGCCTATTTGCCAAAGACAGCCTCTGGATATAACGCCAAGCACATGCAATCAACTTCTTTGGTTGACCGTGTCGAGGCCTGTTCTGAGTGGAACCTGTCCTGTTAAACTGCTATATGGTCTTGGCCACCATGCTGCAGCTCAGTTTCAGGGTCTTGGCAATCTTCTTATAGCCTAGGCCATCTTTATGTAGAGCAACAATTCATTTTTTTAGATCCTCATAGGGAGTTCTTTGTCATGATTTGCCATGTTGAACTTCCAGTGACCAGTATGAGAGAGTGAGAGTGATAATACCAAATTTAACACACCTGCTCCACATTCACACCTGAGACCTTGTAACACTAACGAGTAACGTGACATCGGGGAGGGAAATGGCTAATTGGGCCCAATTTGGACATTTTCACTTAGGGGTGTACTCACTTTTGTTACCAGCGTTGTGCTATTTGGGTATTCTGTTAACCTCTAAACCTCTCTCCTAGAATTGAGTTCAGCAATAAATGGTAAATATAGTAAAATGACTAGCACCCAACATATTTTTCACTCCACCATATGCCAAGAACCCAACCCTGACATGGAAATGTTAGCCTGCCACATCACTTAGGGGGTCATATCACACCACCCCAAGAGGAGGATCCTATGCCAGTGATAGTAGAGATAGAAAAAAAAACAAAGAAAAAAATGGACAGGGGTTCTACCCTACATCACTTTACCCACCCCCAACAAAGTTTTTTGCTTGCTTTTTAAGCCCAGAGTATGATTGGCAGCAAGTGCTTAAAAAAAAGGTCATGACTATAAAGGTGGTAGCTCAACAAGTCTATTGTGAATTATGATAGATCCTCCTTATATCCAATGGAAACAATAGAGTTTGTTAGGGAAGCATAGGGTAGTCAATGAATCTCATAGAATACATGCCAAACACAAGACCCGCCAGTGGAATCGGTCCTCACACCTCTCCGGCAGCTGCTGCAACCCCCTCGTCTCCACCCCCACCTTGTCTCAGCAGTCTGCGGCAGAGAGGAGGACTGAACACCTGTGCCAGATCTTGCTCTTCTCCGTGCAGCTATCTAGAGGTTCATCTCTGCCCCTGTTTTAGGCTTCCTCTGGTCCTCCTCCAGACCCTGCACTTTCCGCTTCCCAGCTCTGCCCCCAGCTTCTTCCCAGCAGCAGCACAAGGTAAGGGGGGTGCACTGTGAAGTATGGGAGGGTGGGGGATTCTTGACTTCTGATAGTGTGGGGCAGGCCTGGACTGGGACAAAAAATAGGCCCGGGCATTCTAAGCTGAACAGCCCATTTAAAAAAAAAAATTACAAATAATGGCAACCGGTTTCTCTATGTATTTTAGTTATATTTAGCCTGCTTCAGACACTATAACTTGTCAATCATTTGGAATTCTGTAAATATATGATAATAAATGCTTTTAACCCCTTGATAACCCTTCTTTGGGGTTAAAAGCGCCCCGCTACCGCCCGCAAAGTGGCGCTGCAGCGCCGCTAAAACGAGCGGTGCTTTAACGATACCACGGGGCGCTCCAGGTGTGAGGGCCGGTTCACACTGGTGCGCTGTGTGAGATCGCATGTGATTCGCACAACACTGCAGTGCAAATCAAATGCGATGTCCGTGCAGTGTAATTTCAGCCATAGGGCCGGTTCACACTACTGCAATGCGGGAACCCTGCAAATCCACTAGGGGTTCCTGCATCGCACCCGAATCGCACAGCATTTCACACTGTCATAAGCAAACTGCTGGAGAGTGTCATACAATGTTAATGGCACCCCCATTTCAGCTCGCATATCGCACTGAGAACTGACAGTTCGGACGTGAATTGGATTGCATAGGTGTGAACACCCATGTGATACGATTTTGGTGCGGACCAAAAAATGGTCCTGTGCGTGTTTGGTCCGAATGCGGTGCGATATCAGCCATACTATCTGTATGCCTGAAATCGCACTGCACGGACATCGTATGTGATTTGCACTGCAGTGCAATCTCGCACAGCGCACCTGTGTGAACTGGCCCATACAGATAGTTTGGCTGATATCGCACTGCATTTGGACCAAACATAGATACAAAAAAAAACACATTGGGAGACAAGATACATAAAAAACAAAACAAAAAAAAAAAAAACATTGGCAGGCAAGTTACATAAAAGAAAAATTTAAATAAAACATTGGCAGGCAAGATATATACAAAAATAAATAAATAAATAAAACACCATTGGCAGGCAAGATAGAAAAAATAAATAATAATAAAAAACACATTGGCTGGCTGGCATAAGTGTCACTTACCTTTATAGCAGTCCAGGGTCCTTTCACAACATCATGCAGAGGCCAGAGCTCCTCCCCCTTGATGGTCCTCCTGACCTCTTAATTTCCTCCTAAGCTGAACAGAAGGCTGGCCGGACAGCTGCGGAGGCGGCCTAGCTGCTTTAAGAGTGGGGACCCGGGACTCTGCCAATAAGAAATGCGGCAGTGGAGCCGGCCGCGGAGCTGGCAGCAGAGAGATGCAGCGGCGGATGAGAGTGGGGAGAAGTGACATGTGGCCCGGCGGCACCTGGCCCACCGGGCACATGCTTGGTGTGCCCTATGGCCAGTCAGGGCCTGATGTGGGGGCTCTTGACATCTTATGTAAGGGGGGTGGGGTGCTCTGGACATCTGCTTATAATTATTATGAGAATAATACAATTCTATGCCAGTTGAAAAGGAGGGTCACACCACACACCACAGGTACCATCTACAGGAAACTGCTTAGCCAGAACACCTTGGTAGACCCATGCTCTGTCTGAGTAGTTTCCAAAAAAGTTTCTTGTGAATGATACTAGCAAAGTGCGACCCTCGTTTTCAGACTTGCATCATCTGCTACAGAAGTGTGAGTGGTCGAATTTCCGATCGTGCGCGGCATTACAGATGCAACTGGCCATTTGAGAGCAACCAATCTGCTGATGTGGCCTGCGATAAAATTGACTTTGACACCCCTGCATAGAAGGTGAGACCCGTAGCAGGAATGTATAAACAGCAAGAAACTAGTATCTGAATATTGTCCCAAAATGTGATCTTCCTCCATTTATAAACAGGACTCTCAGAAGCACTAGTGTATGAGCAGGATTAGTGATACCGTCCGTGTACATTTAGTTGTTTGCACACAGCGGCAAGCCTGCGTATAGTAAGGATAGGTATGCAGCCAAACAATCATTATCACAAAGAAAACAAGATAAGCAAATAAAACATGAATTGCTCTTTTCTATAGTTACACAATCGTTGTCATGTGTCGCCACAAGATGGCATGATGTTGTCCCTTTATGAGGGACGTTTAATCTGTTTGTTGCATTGTGGAATAGTAGCATTCCTTGCAGATCTGGGTTCCTTGGTTTAAATCTTAACCAAGGCACTATCTACATGGAGTTTGCCAGTTCTCCTTGTACTTTCGTGGGTTTTCTCCCACACTCTAAAGACATGCCATGCTGGTAGGTTAACTGCTTCCGAACTGGCGACCGCACATTTACTGCAGCAGGGCGGCGCGGCTGCGCAAAACAACGTACCTGAACGTTCTTTCCCTTTTGAGGTCTGGGGCGCACACGCACCACCAGCGATCCGCTCCCGCTGTGATTGGACACAGTGGAAGCCAATCAGCGGGTCCGGCGGCCACGATGGGCGCCCAGACCCGCCGATCGTTCACAGGAGAGACAGAACTGGGGTCTGTATGTAAACAAGGCAGGCCACCATTCTGTCAGAGAGGAAAATGGAGATTGTATGTCTGCTAAGCAGAAACACGAATCTCTGTTTTCCTCCAGTTAAATCTTCCCCCACACAGTTCTGCTCCCTAGGAGCACATTTAACCTTTTGATCGCCCCTGATGTTAACCCCTTTCCCGCCAGTGTCATTAGTACAGTGAGAGTGCATTTTTTTTAGCACTGATCACGGTATTAGTGCCACTGGTTCCCAAAAAAGTGTCACTAATGCTGTGTACACACGAGTTGAATTTCCAACAGAAAAAGTCAGACGGGAGCTTTTCATTGTATATTACGATCATGTGTATGCCCCATCGGACCTTTTACGTTGAAAATTCTGATGGACCTAGAAAGAGAACATGTTCTAAATTTTTCCGACGGAACCAATTCCTATCGGGAAAACTGCTCGTCTGTATGCTGTTCTGACGGAACAAAAACGACACATGCTCTGAAGCAAGTACGAGACGGAAGCTATTGGCTACTGGCTATTGAACTTCCTTTTTCTAGTCCCGTTGTACATGTTGTACGTTGTTCTAGACGGTCAGACTTTGGTGTGATTGTGTGTAGGCAAGACCGCTTGAGCGGAATTCCGTTAGAGAAACCTTCAAAGTTTATTCGCCGGCAAAACTGCTCGTGTGTACGCGGCATTAGTGTCCGATTTGTCCGCCGCAATGAGATACAACATGAAAAAAGCATCTTCTCTGATCAATGAGGCGAAATGATATTCAGTAAAAGTTGGCTGTTACTTCCCAGGTGCTCAGGCTCGGATGTCCTCCAACACATCCATGTAGCATAGCTCAGGCCAACAAACAAATAGCGAGCCGGCCACTCTGGAATACCTTCTGAAGTTTATTCAGTCCCGCTAAAAATCACTGATTGCCTCCATTACTAGTAAGAATAAAAACAAAAATGTTATAAAAATATCCCATAGTTTGTAGATGCGATCATTTTTTATATACACTTCTTGGGGTTCTTTTACCAAAAACATGTAGCAGAATACATATTGGCCTAAATTGATGAAGAAATTAGATTTTTTAAATTTTATTATTGGATGTGTTTTATAGCAGAAAGTAAAAAATATATATTTTTTTTTTCAAAATTGTCTTTTTTTGTTGATAGCGCAAAAAATAAATACTGCAGAGGTGATCAAATACCACCAAAAGAAACCTCTATTTGTAGGAAAAAAAAGGACCTTAATTTTGTTTGGGTACAGTGTCGCACGGCTGCGCATTTGTCAGTTAAATCAACGCAGTGCCGTATCACAAAAAATGGCCTGGTCATGAAGCAGTTGAAACCTTATGGGGCTGAAGTGGTTAATTGACCCTAGTATGTGCATATGTGATAGGACCTAAGGATGTAAGCCCTTGGGGGCAGGGGCTGGTGTGAATGTAAAGTGCTGTGTAAATTGTTGTTGGTACATCACAGTGGCTAAGTAGTTAGCACTTCCACCTGGTAGCACTAGGGTTGTTGGTTCAAATCCCAGCAATGGCACTACCTGCCCGAGGTGGGTTGCGTGGGTTTCCTCTGGGTACTCTGGTTTCCTCCCATACTGCTCGTAGGTAAATTGTGAGTTAGGGACCTTAGAGTGTATTCTCCTTGAGGGCAGGGACTGATGTGAATGTACAATATATGTAAAGCACATATTAATTACATAAATTGATGTTGCTATATAAGTACCTGAAAAGCCTCATACACACGATCGGACCGTGGACCAACTTTCCTGTGGATTTTTGTCCAAAGGGCGTTGGCCCCAAGTTGGTATTGCATACACACGGCAGGACTTTTTTCAGCCAACTTTCACCAAATCACTTGGTTTTTCTGCTCTTTACCGCCACCTTTGGTCAACTTCTGTATTGTTGTCTGATCTTTTGCATTGGTTCTGCATTGGTTTGTACAAAAGTCCGTTGGTTTTGTGTACACACGGTCGGACTTTGGTCCATCGGACTTTTGTGGGCAGAAAGTTGGTCCGTTTGCACAGCCAACAAAAGTCCGATGAAACCTGGAAAAAGTTGGTCCGATGGAGCGTACACACGGTCGGATGTTGGTCCAAAACAGCTAATTTGCATGTTGGTTGTCAAAAAGTCCGATCGTGTGTATGGGCCTTAAGAGATAAATACATGTAAACATTGTCAACAACCTCAAATAATTATAAATAATCTAACCAAGTAGTGTATTTGTATGTTTTATAAATTCAATGCATAGTTTTTAACATTTTGACATTCATGTCAATGCCCAGGCTGCCCAAGAATAGGATATATTCCAGCAATTACGCTAAATAAGCTCAGCTGCCAGTGTGCTAGAGCCCTGATGGAAGCCTCAACTTTATTAAAAACACTCTATAACTACTGCCTCCCATACTACAGAACACAGCAGTATACACATAGTTCTTATATCCAGGGAAGAAGCTCCAGAAAAGTCTAAAAAAAGTAAAGCGTAACTCCAGGCTGCTCTAAAAGACACAGATTATTGTACAGGTAGATTTGTATTCATTAATACATCAAAAGCCTGAATTTGATATAAGGCTTTTACAGTTGTTCTGCACTACTCATGTGCTAACAAGGAGCATGCTGATAGGAGGAGAGAGCAGAGTGACATGTGTTCTCAAAAACCTGGTGCTTTTCCTTCTTTTGTCCAATCACAGGCTGATGGAGGGGCAAACTGTATATGTTCGGCCTCTTTCACAGATGTATAATAAATAATAAGAAGCTGGCAGAAAGAACCTTTAAAGGGGTTGTAAAGGTTCGTGATTTTTCACCTTAATGCATCCTATGCATTAAGGTGAAAAAACACCTGGCAATGACAGCCCCCCCAGCCCCCCCCCGTTTACTTACCTGAGCCCGTTCAACTGGACTGCTGTTACCCTTCAAGAAGAAATGTAAGTGTTTTTGTGCACCAACACGGAAAGTGCGACCCGGAGAAAAAAAAATTGACGCAGGGTCGGCATGACTAAGGGAGGAACAGGTCTGGGGAAGAGTTAAATAAATAAGTAGTTAGTGGGGGTAGGGGTGTAGCTTACCTGATTGGTGCATTAGTAGTCTGATGGTTGATTGAAGAGTTCCCTCCCTCCCGCCCTGTATTCTGGTTTAAGGGCTAGTCTGTGTGGGGGGACATTTCTGATGTTTCATGTTTAAAAATATTTTTTTTTATAAAAATATAAAAAGTAACTAAATAAATAAAAAAAAAGAGCATTTTATATTTTGCATTTTTGTCACAGCAGCTAGCGGGTCAGGGGGTCTTTGGGGGGGGGGGGGGGACTCAAGGATAAAGAACGCTCCTAAGTCGCCCCTTCCCATAGAAAACAATGGGGCAGCACTGCAAACCCGCCTGCAAAGCGCCGCTAGCAGCCGAATAGCGCCGCTAAAACGACGGTAAAATGCTGCTAAATATAGCGCCGCTTTACCGCCAGTGCGTGCAACGCCCCAGTGTGAAAGTAGCCTTATGCTCTGTACATTGTGTTGTCCTTAAAAAAGATACAGGACCCGTTTTTTGTGCATTGAGCATTAACAGTGCACTTGTTTTAAATGATTGCCTAACACAACATGCCTCAATTCATGAAAATGTGTGTAACAGCACACCTCGTTCTGCAGTGAAAAAAAAAGAGTTATGCCGTGTACACACGATCGGAAATTCGGCCAGCAAAAGACAGATGAGAGCTTTTGGTCGGAAAATGCAACCGTGTGTATGCTACAGCGGACTTTTGCTGGCTGAATTCCAGCCAGCAAAAGATTGAGAGCATGTTCTGAATTTTTCGGTCAGAAAAAGTCCTGATCGGAAATTCCAATCGTCTGTAGCAATTCCGACGTGCAAAATTCCTATGCATGCTCGCAAACAATTCGTTGCGGCTCGTTGTAGTGTTGTACGTCACCGCGTTCTTGGCGGTCGAAATTTCAGCGAACTTTGGTGTGACCGTGTGTATGCAAGCCAAGCTTGAGTGGAATTCCGCCCAAAAAACCATCCAAGATTTTTCCGACGGAAAATCCGCTCGTGTGTACGGGGGATTAATCTTTTACAAAAAAAAGGAAAGGTGAACACCCTAAACCCTACCATTTTGATCAATCGGATTTGTTTGATCCATCCCAGAAGCCCTAAGGAAAGATGGCAAAGAGCAAAGCTTTCAAGTCCCCAAGCTGCTGCATCAGCTGTGTGGACAGTGATGGCTCATCACCAATGAAGGTAAGTACAGAAGTAACTGCCCCCCAGAAGTAAATTCCCCCCGAAGGGGCATGGGGGGGGGGTAGTGTACAGTTTTAGTTCCCCTTTTCATTTTTTGTGAAATTTAAGCATGGTTTGAATTAATGGACCAGCTTAACATTGAAACATAGTAAATGCCATTCATTCATGCCGGCGTGATCTAGTGGTGAAGAGGGAGGGGATGATGAGGTCACTGACTCCACGTGGGTGCCTCAAGGGAGAGAGGATGAGGAGGAGGACGAGGAGGAGGAGGATGCGGCGTCACATGTCCAACGAGGCAGGATGCCCCCTGGAGGCCAGGTAGAGGCCAGCACAGCAACTGTACAACACCGCAGAGCTCCGCCTGTGCAGGGCGCTGCCTCTGCACGTTATCAGAAAAGTTCTTTGGTGTGGGCCTTTTTTGAGACGAGTGCAGCAGATCGCACCACTGCTATTTGCAATATTTGTCTCAAGCGTATCTCGCGTGGCCAAAACATCAGCCGCTTGGGCACGACAAGCATGACCAGACATATGGCGACCTGCCATGCAGCTCGTTGGCAGGCACACATAAAAGACCCACACCAAAGAACTAAGCGGACCTCTCCTTGCTCCTCCTCAGCTGGGATCTCCATCCCCACTACACCTTCAGTCCTCTCTGAAAGCTGCTCTGAGAGGACTGAAGGTGTAGAATTCGGTGTGTCACAACCAAGTACTTGCAGTACACCGACGTCCGAATGCAGCAGGCAAATTTCCCTGCCCCAGCTGCTGGACCGTAGAAAGAAGTACACTCCCAGCCATCCACATGCCCAGCGGTTGAATGCTAGCCTTGCTAAATTGCTAGCACTTCAACTGCTGCCTTTTCAGTTGGTAGACTCGGCCCCCTTCCGTGAGTTTGTTCAATGTGCGGTTCCTCAGTGGCAGGTTCCCAAACGCCACTTTTTCTCGCGGAAGGCGATTCCGTCTCTCTACCGGCATGTGGAGGGCAATGTCCATGCCTCGCTGGACAGGGCGGTCAGCGGTAAGGTGCATATTACCGCTGACTCATGGTCCAGCAGGCATGGACAGGGACGGTACCTTTCTTTCACGGCCCATTGGGTCACTCTATTGGCAGCTGGGAGGGATGCAGGACAAGGTGCAGTAGTGTTGGAGGTTGTTCCGCCACCACGCCTCCAAAACGCGACTACTGCTACTGGTTGTGACACACCTCTCTCCTCCACCCCCTCCTCTTCTTCTTCCTCCAGTGCTCTGTCCTTGGAACCAGCGGTGCTCCGTAGGCGTACAAGGGGCTACGCAAGTACGCAGGCAAAAAGATGCCATGCCGTGCTTGCGCTGGTGTGTTTGGGGGACAGGAGCCACACTGGGCCAGAGGTTCTGGCAGCTCTGCAGGGGCAGGCCGAGAGGTGGTTGACGCCACGTCAGCTTAAGCCAGGAATGGTCGTTTCTGACAATGGCACCAACCTCCTCTCCGCCCTGCGACAGGGGCAGCTCACCCATGTGCCCTGCATGGCTCACGTCCTCAACCTGGTGGTGCAGCGGTTCTTGGGCAGGTTCCCAGGCTTACAGGATGTCCTGAGGCAGGCCAGGAAAGTCTGTGTGCATTTCCGCCGATCTTATAATGCCAGTGCTCGGCTGACTGAGCTGCAAAAGGAGCTGAACCTGCCCAAGAACCGCCTAATATCTGACATGCCCACCAGGTGGAACTCAACGTTGGCCATGCTGCAGCGACTGCACACGCAGCAGAGGGCCATCAATGAGTACCTTTGCGACTACGGCACCAGGACAGGGTCAGGGGAGCTTGGGTTTTTTTCCCCACGTCAGTGGAGCATGATCAGGGATGCATGCACTGTCCTCTCACCATTTGAGGAGGCCACGAGGATGGTGAGCAGTGACAGTGCATGCATCAGTGACACTGTCCCTCTTGTCCACCTGTTGGAGCATACGCTGCGTGGGATAATGGACAGGGCACTTGAGGCAGAACAGAGGCAGGAAGAGGAGGACTTCCTTGCCTCTCAAGGCCCCCTTTATCCGGACAGTGTTCCTTCTGTCCCACCCATCACACAGGAAGAGGATGAGGAGGAGGAGGAGGAGGAGGAGGAGGAGGAGGAGGAGGATTGTGTGAGCATGGAGGTGGAGCCTGGCACTCAGCATCAGCAGCAGCAGTCTTTTAGGGATGATGTACAGTCCCAACAAGCCAGTGGACTTGTACGTGGCTGGGAGGAGGTGGCTGGCGATCATGTCATCCTCAGTGACCCAGAAGACTCCGGACCGAATGCCTCAGCTAACCTACGCTGCATGGCCTCCCTGATCCTGCAAAGCCTGCGGAAGGATCCTCGTGTTCTTCGGATCAAGGAGAGGGACCATTACTGGCTGGCCACTCTCCTTGATCCGCGGTACAAGGGTAAGGTTGCGGACCTTATCTTGCCGTCGCAGAGGGAGCAGAGGATGAGACATCTCAGGGAGGCCTTGCAGAAAGGTCTGTGCAACGCGTTCCCAGAAACTGGGAGGCTACAAACTCCTGGTCCTGGGCGACGAGTTGCTGAGGCTTCGGTCAGTGGCAGAAGGAGCGGTGGGGAAGGTGGACGTCTGACCGATGCGTTCAGACAATTTTTTAGTCCGCAGCCCCAAGGTATGATCGGTTCCAGCAACCATCGCCAGCGTCTGATATACATGGTGCAGGAATACCTTGGGGCAAGGTCAGACTTGGACACCTTTCCCACCGAAAATCCTCTGGCTTACTGGGTCCTGAGGATGGATCACTGGCCAGAGCTTGCACAGTATGCAATTGAGCTACTGGCCTGTCCTGCCTCCAGCGTTCTTTCCGAACGCACATTCAGTGCTGCTGGAGGATTTGTGACTGATCATAGGGTGCGCCTGTCCACCGCCTCGGTTGATCGACTGACATTCATCAAAATGAATCAGTCTTGGATCACCACCAGCTACCAGGCACCTGAGGCGGATATAACCGAATAATTTTTAATGTCACATCCTTCAAGACTGCCTATGCTGATGCTGAGTGACTGTCCTCTTATGTTCACTGACTATCCTCTTCCTCCTCCTCAATGATCCATGCCACAGCACCAGTGCCTAAGGCACAATTTTTCAGCCCCTGTTTAACAGGGGCGTGTACTTACATTTTTTTAAAAAAATGCTTCGCAACACGTGTGACTGCTGTGCTCCAAGTACAGTCTCTGTGAGGGCCGTGTTGCAGTGTTGTGGCACCAGCACCAGTGCCTAAGGCACAATTTTTCAGCCCCTGTTTAACAGGGGCGTGTACTTACAATTTTTTAAAAAAATGCTTCGCAACACGTGTGACTGCTGTGCTCCAAGTACAGTCTCTGTGAGGGCCGTGTTGCAGTGTTGTGGCACCAGCACCAGTGCCTAAGGCACAATTTTTCAGCCCCTGTTTAACAGGGGCGTGTACTTACAATTTTTTAAAAAAATGCTTCGCAACACGTGTGACTGCTGTGCTCCAAGTACAGTCTCTGTGAGGGGTTGCAGTGTTGTGGCACCAGCACCAGTGCCTAAGGCACAATTTTTCAGCCCCTGTTTAACAGGGGCGGGTAATTACAAATCTTGATCTAATAGTTCACAGCAGGGCCCATTCCTGCGCCCACCAAGAGTAACTATGAGGGCCTGCAGTCTTGTGGCAACACCGTCCACCACCACCGCCAAAGGCCCAATTTTTCTGCCCTGTTCATCAGGTGCTTGCAATTACAAATCTTGATCTAATAACTCACAGCAGGGCCCATTCCTGCGCCCACCAAGAGTAACTATGAGGGCCTACAGTCTTGTGGCAACACCGTCCACCACCACCGCCAAAGGCCCAATTTTTCTGCCCTGTTCATCAGGTGCTTGCAATTACAAATCTTGATCTAATAACTCACAGCAGGGCCCATTCCTGCGCCCACCAAGAGTAACTGTGAGAGCTTACAGTCTTGTGGCAAAACCGTCCACCACCACCACCACCACCACCACCCCCAATTTTTCTGCCCTGTTCAACAGGTGCATGCAATTACAAATCTTGATCTATTAACTCACAGCAGGGCCCATTCCTGTGCCCACCAGTCTTGTGGCTACACCAACATCTAATAGGGCAAATTTCTGCAGAGTATATACGCCAGGCCCCTACTTTCAAACATCCAACTTACAAACGACTCCTACTTGCAAATGGAAAGAGAAAACAGGAAGTGAGAGGAAATCTACCCCTAGGAAGGGAAATTCTATCCTGTTAGATTTAATTTGGGAAAAAGGTATCTCCTCTCTACTGATACTTTATCACCAATCCTTGTTTCAATTAAAACCCCACTTTTCCAAAAACATTTATCATTGGGACGGAAAGTGAGGTGACATGTTCTGAACAGATGTGCAAAGACAGCAAATGTTACAGGGGTGATAACCCCTCCCTATGGTCTCCAAAAAGCTTAAAAATAGATTTTTTTGGGATGGAGCTACACTTCATAATGTACCTGTTCAGATTCTACTTAAGATCAAACCTAAAGCCGCAAGTGGTTTTAAATGGCTTCTTTTTTTCCTTTACA
Organism: Lithobates sylvaticus; assembly: GCA_028564925.1. Classification (NCBI taxonomy): domain Eukaryota; kingdom Metazoa; phylum Chordata; class Amphibia; order Anura; family Ranidae; genus Lithobates; species Lithobates sylvaticus. The sequence continues at coordinate 133,926,085 of CM053037.1, forward strand.
AATGTCATTTTGTGCAAGGACAGTTCTAAACACGGGAAACACATGCCACTTCACAGGCATACTTTGGACACCCCCCAGGTACCATATTTAAAGGAAAATGTCACTTTTTTTTTTTTCACTTTATGCATCATTAAAATGACTGCTCCCGAAAAAACGTTAGTTTTTAAAAGTTCTTTTTGCATTGATATATGTCCCCTGGGGCAGGACCCGGGTCCCCAAACCTGTTTTATGACATTAACATGCATATTGGCCGTTGTAATTAGCACTTTTGATTTCGAACGTTCGCGTCCATTATAACGTATAGGGTTCGAAAATTCGCGCGAACTTTCGGTCCGTTCGAAGGTTCTGGTTCGAACCGAACCCGGGGGTGTTTCGGCTCATCCCTACTCTCCAACATCTACTGCAAAGGAATCTTTTGGATGGACTGAGCCTTAAATGGATATACCAGATCCTACCAACATGAACAAATCAACAGCAATGATAATATCACTAAGAAGTTATTTGTATAACCTTATTTTGCCTGCCACATTTTCCCTATGAAGTGTATTTATAGAATGTGAATAGCCCCCCATTCCTTCCATAAGGGCCCTGCCTGTCAAACACGTCCATAGAAGTTAATGAAACCATGCCGCAACCATTCAGTGCAATGCTTCTACACAAAATTCCCATTCAGTCAGGGGAAAAAACACACACATCCCTTCCATAAGGGTTTCTACGATGTTCTAGAACATGATTTCAGTACATTCTGTGTATATCCTCATTGTACACATTCCCATATCCTCCTAAATAGTTTCATTAACACTTTTATCTGAATAGTTTTCCTATGGAGTGCATTCATAGAATATCACCCATTGCTTCTATAAATATTTCTAGGACATTCTAGAATATGATTCCAATACATTCCATGTCCATCCCCAGTGTATACATTCTAGTATTCTCCTAACACCTCCACCCAATGTTTGAGTCGCAGATCACAGCCCCAGTCTAAAAAGGAAGTGACATATCACAGCTAAGTGTTTTCTCTTCATTCTAAGATAGGACAAGCGTTAAGTAAGAAAAGAGGATGGTATACCGTTTTTAAAATATACGGGGTAATGGAAAATAGGTTTAACTTTCATCATTGCCTTTAAATCAATTTCTACCTGAATAACTAAAACAATTCTGATAACTCCTAAATCACTCCGCAATACACTCCAAACATGGCAGGTACTCCAAACCTTTCTACTTTTCTTTTCTTCTTTCTGTTTAAATATTTTTATTAAGGTTTTCACAAAAGAGAAAAATGTTTACAAAGAACATGTCCTGTATAAAATATATACTAAATTGGTGAATATCCAAACATTTTGTAAACATGTAAATACATCTAAAGTTTGCGTTCTTCCAAGTATAGCTCTTTACTGTCTATATACAGTATCTCACAAAAGTGAGAAGGGCCTGGTATGGGTTTGGGGAGGGGACCCCACATAATTTTTTTCCCCAATTTTTTTTTTCTATGACTCATTTGTTGTAAAGGAAACGGAAGACGGCTTCCAGGCCCGCTTCTTAGCAACCAGCTTTACACAGTGTGTTAAAGTCCATGACCCTTTCCAAAAATGCATAGATGTGAACGTGTACCATAGGAAACCATGTTAAATGGACTGTAGTCGTTACTACAAAATTCACTAAAAAACGCATAGGTGTGAACGTAGGGTACCTGAGAGATCAGATGCCAACTGCCACTGCTTTTGTGAATGCAATTTCTATTGTGTGTGTATTGTGATTTTGTTTAATAAATAGTTTTTGCTTACTACACTGTAAGAGCCCTCCTGCACCACAGTTTTTTTATGGTCAAAAATAAGACTGACTAAATACCTATAATTGCTGAGTGTATGTACAGATTGGAGTCATATTCTGATGTTTGGTAGTTACCATCCACTGAGCCATAAGTAGCCTTTAATCCCCTATTTATGAAGCTTATAGGATTTGGAGTGCGGAATCTTAGAATACTTAGCTTTGGAAAGTTGTTTGTAACCAAATTAAGAATGGGTAAGGGAGGAAGTAAAGAATACCCCCCACCTAATCCCGGAGGGACATGTAAAAACTATGTGGGCAGAGTATGTGAAACAGATTATTTTTTTGATAAATCCTTTTTTATAGACGATCTGGCTGGATAGACAGAAAGTTTGTACAGTATCTCACCCTACCCGCGCACAGGCGCAAATGACCAATTCCATATGGATACGGTCAGGGGACTCTGTTTGGGGGATAAGAAAGCTTTCCCATGGTACACAGAAGAACCCAAGTGGGACATGAAGTACAGTGCCTTGCAAAAGTATTCACCCCCCTTGGCTTTTTACCTATTTTGTTACATTACAGCCTTTAGTTCAATGTTTTTTTAATCTGAATTATATGTGATGGATCAGAACACAATATTCTAAGTGGGTGAAGTAAAATTTGAAAAATATATACATTATATACAACTATTTTTCAGAACTAAAAAACGTATAATTGGCATGTGCGTATGTATTCACCCCCTTTCTTATGAAGCCCATAAAAAGCTCTGGTGCAACCAATTACCTTCAGAAGTCACATAATTAGTGAAAGGATGTCCACCTGAGTGCAATTTAAGTGTCACATGATCTGTCATTATATATACACACACATGATCCCTAGGAACACCATCAAATCTATCATAACCAAATGGAAAGAACATGGCACAACAGCAAACCTGCCAAGAGACGGCCGCACACCAAAACTCAGACCGGGCAAGGAGGGTATTAATCAGAGAGGCAGCACAGAAACCTAAGGTAACCCTGGAGGAGCTGCAGAGTTCCACAGCAGAGACTGGAGTATCTGTACATAGGACTACAATAAACCGTACACTCCATAAAGTTAGGCTTTATGGCAGAGTGGCCAGAAGAAAGCCATTACTTTCAGCGTAATTTTTGAGTTTTGAGTTTGCAAAATGGCATGTGGGAGACTCCCAAAATGTATGGATGAAGGTGCTCTGGTCTGATGAGACTAAAATGTAACTTTTTGGCCATCAAATAAAAAGCTATGTCTGGTGCAAACCCAACACATCACATCACCCAAAGAACATGGTGGTGGCAGCATCATGCTGTGGGGATGTTTTTCAGCAGTAGGGACTGGGAAACTGGTCAGAGTTGAGGGAAAGATGGATGGTGCTAAATACAGGGATATTCTTGAGCAAAACCTGTACCACTCGGTGTGTGATTTGAGGCTAGGACAGAGGGTTACCTTCCAGCAGGACAATGACCCCAAACACACTGTTAAAGCCACACTTGAGTGGTTTAAGGGGAAACATGTAAATGTGTTGGAATCACATATTTGAACACATACACAAAGGATCCGTAAACATCTCAGCACAAGAAAACAGGTACAAACTCTACTCCAAATGGTATAGGACTTTTAGATAAATTGCACAAATATTTTCCGAGCATCCCCTCCCTCTGCTGGAGGTTCAACGTTGCCCACGGCTCACTACTCCACATTTGGTGGGAATGTTCTTTACTACAACCCTTTTGGAAGGCTGTACACGATTTGATCACTGATATCACGACCTACACTCCAGACTTCACTCCAGCACAATACTTACTCCACCATACATCCCTGCCACTGTCCTCTTATAAAAAATCCCTTACCATACATCTTATCAATGCCGCCACCCAGTGTATACCAGTTCATTGGCGAACCACTGACACACCTACAATCGCTGAATGGATTGCCCGGGTTGACAAAATAGCCGAAATGGAAAAACTCATTCACCAAGCCAAAGAAAACCCCAATAAATGTCAAACTACTTGGGCCTGCTGGATGCATTATAGAAATTCCTAAAGCGTTGGAACCTCTCACACTAACACTAGCACTAACACTTAAACGCTCACGTATGGAAGGATAATCAGTACCCTACTGGGTCACGTAACCATTCCGTCACCCCTCTATCCCCTATCTCACTCTCATCAAGTTCCCCCTACTCGTTACATTTTGCTACCCGGATACACCATACCGAGTTAACAAGTCTTAGGACCACCCCACCTACTCTGTTGGGTGTTTCACACCACCCTGACCAACGACAGTAATATCAGCCACTTCCCAGATTTGGGGACGTAATCCAATTCACATGGGCAATGCAGTACCTGCCTATAGACAAACCGCATGTGAGCTGTCTAACATATGCTTCTTTTTGTCCCCCGCCCGTGCACAGCTAGTTCCCTTTAGGGCTGTGCGGGTAATGGGGCGACCTGTCACTGTCACTACCCCATCGCTTCTTATAACTACATGATTTCCGTTCTATCACAATAACCTCAGAGATATTGGACTATTATTACTGCCTTTTTTCAGTCTTCTCCATATATAACCTTAATTGACCTGCAGGACGCTCTTGAACCTAATTGAAGCATTGAACCTACACTGGTTAAGTGATTGATTACTTATAATATATAGGTTATCTGTATTATTGCTTCATTGTACAATTTTTTATTCCTGTAATTTGTACTCCAATTATCTTGTTATTCATGCCTCTGTTATTGTACTGTAAAAACTTAATAAAAATGTTGTTGAAAAAATAAAATAAAAAAGTAAATGTGTTGGAATGGCTTAGTCAAAGCCCAGACCTCAATCCAATAGAAAATCTGTGGTCAGACTTAAAGATTGCTGTTCACAAGCGCAAACCATCCAACTTGAAGGAGCTGGAGCAGTTTTGCAAGGGAATGGGCAAAAATCCCAGTGGTAAGATGTGGCAAGCTCATAGAGACTTATCCAAAGCTGTGATAGCTGCAAAAGGTGGCTCTACAAAGTATTGACTTTAGGGGGGTGAATAGTTATGCACATTGACTTTTTCTGTTATTTTGTCCTATTTGTTGTTTGCTTCACAATAAATAAAAAGGTGATAAAAGACTCTGAAAAAGATGACCTCACTTCTCTCACAGCAGACTTCTGGGAAAGCCTTGTGCCTACTCTTTATGCTGACACTGATAGTGATGATCCATATGTGCAGAAATACTAACTGTATTCATTACCCTGAGGACTTGGGCGCCTTAAAGGCCATATGCAGCCCCCCTTCTTATGGAACAGTAACTAGACAAAGGAGGGAATCCAACATGGAGGGCCCAAAGGACTCATACCCCCCTACTGATAAAATGTTGTTATTTAAGTATAAGTATTCTTATGCTCAGAAGTCAGGTTATTACCAATGTTGGGTATGTAGTAAATTGCATCCAAGCAATAGTGTGAACCCTGCCTAAATCCTTTGTTAGGAAACTAGTTTTCAATTGATAATAAGATCTGCCAGCACAGTACAGCACAACAACTCTAAGAACATTCAAATGTCGTTCAAAAGATTTAAAGTTGTACTAAACCCACAATAGTAAAATGAGTGTGTGCATGCCCGTTGTACTCAATTTGGAACCTAAGGGGTTAATCCTCTGCATTATGTAAAAAAGGTGTTTTATCATGTCTTCTCTTATCCTCCTCTTCTGCCAGAGTCTCCAAACCATCTCCTGATAGAACAGAGGCTAGTAGGGGTATTGCTAGAGAGTTTTTTTGGGGGGACAGTGCATGTTATCAGCACAGGGCCAATCAGCACTGTCCAGACAGAGGGACAGGGGTCCTGCATCCTCATAGGACAATCATGGGAGAATGAAAACTCATCCTATAAGCTTAAACCAGACACTGATAGAAGTCACAAGACTGCTATACACTGCTGATGAGAAAAGGTATTTAGCAGTTTATATTTACTAAAACTATTGCATTTCCATGTTCTGTGTACTGTGGAAGGCCAGATATAGTGAATGCAGGGTTCTGGGTTTAGTAGCACTTTAATTAGCTTTTAACGTTCGATTTTGGAATGAATGGACGAAAACCTCACTGTTAGAAATTTGTACATTTGAGAAAAAAATTCCATCCGGCTCCTTCAAATTTACTTGTCATTGTGTCAAATTTGCGTTGATTTGACCCCATTAATAATTAAAAAAATGTAATGAATGTTCTTACAATGTCCTTACAGCAAAAAACGTTGAACACAATTCTACTAGTGTACATCCAGCTTAAGGGCGGAAGGAATTCAGGACAGAAAATAGGTAAATATTTTATAGTACCACTTTCACACTGATGTGGTGTGGTGCAGTGTACCCACAGGTTGCACATGAGTTACCAGCACTTTGCCATAGACTTCTATTGCATTAACTTTAAGAAAACTCACCAAAGCCGCCTGATGCAATAGAAGTCTGTGGTGGGATAACAGTACCTCATCAGTGTCAGAGTCCTTATCAGGATTAGTGATGGAGTTTTCAGAAAAGGGCATTTAAAAAGGTAATTAGCATTTTTTTTATATTTTTTGTAGTTATGCTATGTGAGAGGGAACATGTAATAAATAAAAATTAGGTGTTATCCCCAAATGGTTGCAAACGTGGAAATACACTTTAAATCTGAACTCCAGGGAACTGAAGAAACTACTCTTGCAGTGCCGGGGAGCCCCATTAAATGCTCAATTTTAGCCCAGAAAAATGCAAATTTTCCTTACCATGCCCCTCACAACTTCAGGCACTTTCTTCCATATGACCAGTGCTCAAAAACCTCTTTTCTTTCATCATCTTATACAATGCAGGACCAACAGTGAGGGTTCCGAGATCCCACCCGCAACCTGGAGCTTTAGAGAGAGGAGAATGATAATGTAATTTCCAAAGTAATTTTCTATATTATAAAATCAGCAGCTTTCATTCAAATATTACCTAGGTGATCCTTCCATGAAGGTCCTTGGGCAGGTACTTCCTTTAATGAGTTACAACCAGGGCCTTCTTTAAAAAAATTACATTGTACTTGCCAACTGTCCCAGATTTGCCGGGATAGTCACAGTTTTTACTAAGCTTTCCTGGGAAGGCCATGTCCCGGGCAGAATCCTGGAACCTGTACTGTGTCCCTCCTGATCCCAGTATTGTGCCCACCAGTACTGTACCCTTGATGTTAATTAGTCTTTGATTAATGGCATGTTTTCTTATTGTTAAAAATGTATTTTATTGAAAGCACTTATAAATATATGTTTAATTCTATCAACTATTTATACTTTAATTGTTGAGAGTAGGCTGGTAGGGGCTCCAGTGCATTACTGTTAAGAAGGCCCTGGCGATGGGGGGCATGTCCAGATGTGAAGCAGGACAGACATGCAGTAGATGAGCTCGTCTTCTACCTAATCCTTCTGACCATCCAGCTGCAGTGGCTGACGCTTCTACAATCACATACCGGTGTCCGAACTGTGCCTCTCCGGTTTCCTGCTACTCCTTCCCTCCTAGATGGTATTTAGGAGAAAATACGGCAAACACACAGCACCTCAGGCCCGGTCTCTGTTGCGGGCCATCCTGCCCATGCACTCTGCCCCCTCCTCCCCATCCTGTGTGACTGCGAGCACCCAGACGGCATCTGCAAGCATGGGAGACGCAGAGCCTTCCTCGGCAGACCTGATGGCGGCTATCACCTCCCTGAAGGTGACCCTCCCTGCCAAGATAGACACGGTGACCACAGAGGTCAGCTTAATTCGGCATGATAAGTACAAATTTCGGTGCCGGATGTCCGAGGCGGAATCTCGCATATCTCAGGTGGAAGCCACGGTGCGCGAGGACTCCAGGGAGCTTAAAATCCTCCAAAAACAGGTACAATTATTGCATGAAAAGACAGTGGACATGGAGAACAGGCTCTGTCGTAACAACCTGCAGGTGTTGTGGCTCCCCAAACGGGCCGAGGGCGCCAAACCTGCTAAATTAGCTAAAGGGGTCTTTGCCACACTGCTAGGCCTCATGGATCTCCCACCCAGATTTGTAGTGGAGCCAGCCTACAGGGTCCCCACTACACCAGCTATTCCTGGGGCTCTACCTAGACCCTTCCTGATTAAGCTCCTCAACTACCACGACAGGGATAGATTGATGGCAGCCGCCAGAAATGCTGCAGAGCTATCCTTTAAGAACTCCAAGATCTCCCTGTACCCTGATTAATCACCTGGAAAAAAGGCCTGAAATGCAGCCTCCTGTACCCGAGCAAGCTCAGGGTGGTGGATGGTAGTTCCACCTGTTACTTTGAAACCCCTGCTGCAGCTGTCCCTTTCGATGCCCACTGATTCTTTACCTGACACCCACACTGGAATACAATTCTGCCTAATACAGTCATTTATAGAGGCTGGAATCCTGACACTAGCCACATGTTGCAGAAGTGAAGCACTTACTCTACAAGACACACTACTGAAATTCACCCCTTTTCTCCCTCACCCACCTTACATCTGGAACCTACCCAGGTACTGGCAGAAGTTTTGTTGGGGTGTGCTCCACTTGCACCAGCCCTGTGTGCAAAGTTTCTTGAGGTCCTAGTGGCCTGAATTTTTCACCTTTGACGGTTATGGGAACAAACCATTTTGTTTTTTCTTCTCTTTTTGGCCCCTATTTTTGGCCATGCTGCTCTGTTGTTTTTTTGATGCTAGGGTAGGGAGTTATTTTTTGGGGGGAGAGGAGGACATACAGTGGTGTGAAAAAGTGTTTGCCCCCTTCCTCATTTCCTGTTCCTTTGCATGTTTGTCACACTTAAGTGTTTCGGGAACATCAAACCAATTTAAACAATAGTCAAGGACAACACAAGTAAACACAAAATGCAATTTGTAAATGAAGGTGTTTATTATTAAAGGTGAAAAAAATCCAAACCATCATGGCCCTGTGTGAAAAAGTGATTCCCCCTAAACCTAATAACTGGTTGGGCCACCCTTAGCAGCAACAACTGCAACCAAGCGTTTGCGATAACGTGCAATGAGGCTTTTACAGCGTCCTGGAGGAATTTTGGCCCACTCATCTTTGCAGAATTGTCCTAATTCAGTTACATTAGAGGGTTTTCGAGCATGAACGGCCTTTTTAAGGTCATACCACAACATCTCAATAGGATTCAGGTCACTCCAAAGTCTTCATTTTGTTTTTCTTCAGCCATTCGGTGGTGGACTTGCTGGTGTGTTTAGGATCATTGTCCTGCTGCAGAACCCAAGTTCGTTTCAGCTTGAGTACACGAACAGATGGTCGGACATTCTCCTTCAGGATCTCTTGGTAGACAGCAGAATTCATAGTTCCTTTTATCACGGCAAGTCTTCCAGGTCCTGAAGCAGCAAAACAGCCCCAGACCATCACACTACCACCACCATATTTTACTGTTGGTATAATGTTCTTTTTCTGAAATGCAGTGTTCCTTCTACACCAGATATACTTGGACACACACCTTCCAAAGAGTTCCACTTTTGTCTCATCGGTCCACAGAATGTTGTCCCAAAAGTCTTGGGGATCATCAAGATGTGTTGTGGAGAAATTGAGACGAGCTTTGATGTTCTTTTTGCTCAGCAGTGGTTTTCTCCTTGGAACTCTGCCATGCAGGCCATTTTTGCCCAGTCTTTTCCTGATGGTGGATGCATGAACGCTGACCTTAACTGCAGTGAGGCCTGCAGTTCCTTGGACGTTGTTGTGGGGTCTTTTGTGACCTCTTGGATGAGTCGTCGCTGCTCTCTTGGGGTAATTTTGGGCGGCCGGCCACTCCTGGGAAGGTTCACCACTGTTCCATGTCTTCGCCATTTGTGGATAATGGCTCTCACTGTGGTTCGCTGGATTCCCAAAGCTTTGGAAATGGCTTTATAACCCTTTCCAGACTGATAGATCTCAATTACTTTCTTTCTCAATTGTTCCTGAATTTCTTTGGGTCTCAGCATGATGTGTAGCTAACAGGTGTGGCAATAATCAGGCCTGGGTGTGGCTAGAGAAATTGAACTCAGGTGTGGACAACCACAGTTATAGTATGTTTTAACAAGGGGGGGGCAATCACTTTTTCACACAGGGCCATGATGGTTTGGATTTTTTTTTTCACCTTTAATAATAAACACCTTCATTTACAAATTGCATTTTGTGTTTACTTGTGTTGTCCTTGACTATTGTTTAAATTGGTTTGATGTTCCGAAACACTTAAGTGTGACAAACATGCAAAGGAACAGGAAATGAGGAAGGGGGCAAACACTTTTTCACACCACTGTATGTTTTAGAGATTTATACATATAACTACTACTGCTCAAACACATGTTACGTTGAAGACTCAATGCTCTTGTCCATGATGATTTTACTGCAAGGAGGCTTGCTGGTCTCATCCTGGTCCTGCGTCCCCCTGGTATTCTGTGATGGCTAACTCTGGCAAAGAGTCCTTGATTGTCTTGTCATGGAATGTCAGGGGGCTCAATTCCAAATACAAGAGGTCACTACTGTTTCAATACCTGAAAATGCACAACTCCCACATAGTATTGCTGCAGGAGACCCACCTAATGGGACGCAGAGTAATGGCTCTTAAAAAAACATGGGTACAAAAACATTCCATGCGACCTACTCCACATACTCAAGTGGGGTGTCTATTCTGATCAGTAAACAGATACCGTGTATAATTCATGGTGTACATCTAGACCCTCACGGGAATTATGTTATGCTGGTATTGACCATATACAACAAGAAATATGTTATTGTAAATGTCTACCTGCCCAGGTTCTGTTCATGGGCGATTTCAACGCCACCCTATTACGAGATTTGGATAGGCCCTCACCTTATGCTAATTTTAATTCAGATCTGGGCACCTGGGCACATGCCACGGACGTCACGGAGGTATGGAGATGGCTACATCCTCATGATAGGACTTACTCCTGTTTCTCTACCACCTGCAAGACCTCATCCTGTATAGACCTGGCATTTGCAAACACGGCCCTTCTTAATGAGATCCAGGAGGCATGCTATCTTCCCTCTGGCCTCTCTAATCATAATCCGCTGAAATTGACCATTAGAACCCCAAAAATAGAGCTCTTTGGAGACTGCAACCTCATTGGATTAATCATGAATCGGTTCAGGACCGAATCCTCCCCCAATTGAAGGAATACTTTTTTTAATTAGGGGGTGCATGAGTTTAGTCAGGCCTAGGGCAGCACAAACCTTAAATACACCACTGGTTGTCACCATCAGGAATCCCACCCTGAAAATAACCATGAAGACAGTAAGCGTCTGCAATGAGGCAGCAGGAGAACAGCAGCACTGAGATACAGCAACAACTGAATAAACAAGGTGACGACGAGTGTTTTATAGAAAAATAAAATTACAGTTATTTATGATAAACAGTGATTTTGCAAATTATGTCATTAATTTAAGTCTACAATTCATAGCACCTGGGTCCAACACAGAACCCATGTAATATTGAAAGACACCTCATACATAAGCATTCCACTGTCCTCACCCAGACTATCATTCACAGCTTCATTTACATTTCCTTTACAGGAGACATGTTGGAACATGAATGTAAAAGGAAGTATAAGTGATTTGTGCACATGAAGTACTGTATGCCCAATATACACTATTAGTGTAACAACAGTGTAATAAATAATGGTTTATGCACACGGAACAATGTCTATGGGTTTTACTTTCTGAATTGTTCAGTTTCAATCTTACAGCTAATGACATATAAAAATAGTTTATCCCACTAAGCAATTGCTGAAGGTTCATAAAGTAATCTATAATACGCAGGACACAAATTAATGCGGCTCTGTAATCATTAATATATCATTATGGCTGCATTCACATAACAGCGCTTTAAATCACGGGCATTAAATGACAAATGCGGGACTCGCATTCGAGATGCCATTCATTTCAATGACACCTCAAATCGCGGTGCGGGTCTGCCGCGTGATAAAACGTGCTGCAATCGCGGCAACCCGCATTATGGGATGCATGTCGTCCAAAAATTGTTCAGGAGCTATTTTTGGGCGACATGCGTCATCGCATGCAGCATGTTTTATCGCGCGACAATTGCGGCAGACCCGCACCGCAATTTGAGTGGCATCTTGCACCTTGAATGTGAGTCCCACGTTTTGTCATTCACACCTCAGCGCTGTCAAATCACAGGCAGATCCGCAGCAAATCTGCCCACCATTCAAAACGCTGTAGTGTGAATGTAGCCTGAATGCAGGGCTTATCAAATTTGTTTTAAATCTAGGAGCCAGCTAAAAAAATTAGGAGCCAGTTTTTTTTAACTAAAAAAGCTTTATTTTCAATGACAAAACCCCTTCTCTTATGTAGCCCTGATGTGCATCTTTACAGATGCACGACACAGGTTTACACACAGAGAATACACGGAGGTGCCGGTATGTAAAGAAGAGGAAAAAACTTTAGCTCTGCTAGGTAAGCAGTTTTTTTGTTTTTGTTTTTTTTTAGGTGTTATCCACTTGCCTACTGGGCACTTTCACCCTCTTCTTGCTAGGCCAATTTTCAGCTTTCAGCTTTTCACACTTTGAATGACAATTGCAAGATCATGCAATTTTTATTATTTTTTTTATTATTCCAGGAATAGGTTGATATCTTCTGGTCATAGCTGGACTGTTGTGGGTTCATTTTTGATGTGATATAAATATATATCAAGCAAGGGATTCAAGAAAACCTTTGCTCATTGGCTGAGACCCCACATACCCATAACTTGACCTTGAGTTGCCCTTCTTATATCTAGTACCCGGTCACCTAGCGGTAGAAGAGAAAAGTGCAACAAGACCAAACTTAGTGAGAAATCAATAGATCTCTATCAATTAACCAGGATAACTACTCCTGGCAAGTAAATTTGTGAGGAGCTCCCTGCCTAACCTACAGGGCGCTACATCCTCCCCCTGCCTAAGAAACTACGTCTCAGAGTTTAATATATATATGAATATATATGAATATAAATATATATGAATAACAATATGAATATAAAACATATGTGTGGCATACCCCATGAAAATAGTTAGTCACGTATGACATTCAAATATCAAAAATAGTTATGTACATTTTGAAGGCAAGTAAAGCCATAGTATTGCCACCTAACTACTGTATCTATCCAATATACACAGTGGTAACAAATATACAGAGGGTAATTCCGCGTACACACGATCGGAAATTCGGCCAGCAAAAGACCGATGAGAGCTTTTGGATCGGAAAATGCGACCGTGTGTATGCTCCAACAGACTTTTGCTGGCCGAATTCCAGCCAGCAAAAGATTGAGAGCATGATCTCAATTTTCCTGTCAGAAAAAGTTCCGATCGGAAATTCCGATCTTCTGTAGCAATTCCAACGCGCTAAATTCCTCGTCGTAGTGTTGTACGTCACTGCATTCTTGACGGTCGAAAGTTCAGCAAACTTTTGTGTGACCGTGTGTATGCAAGCCAAGCTTGAGCGGAATTCCGTCGGAAAAACCATCCAAGATTTTTCTGGCGGAAAATCTGCTCGTGTGTACGCGTCATTAGGGTTGTGATCCGGATAGATCCTGTCTCTCCTTAGCCAAGGAAGACGCACCAACATAGCAACACCTAAAAGAGAGAAATCAAAACAATGCAAATGCATCCTATCCTACAAGAACAACAATATGTACACAGTGATTCGAACTGATCCTCAGCCGAGGGCAGCATAAAAAAATGTAAAGACATCCTATACATGTCTACATTATTTACATTATGAAAGCAGGCCCCATTCTCGCTGAGAATGCCACCCCCTTTCCTAATTAGCATAAAACTTCAGCAATGGTTTGATCAGTAACAGTCCTGATATATGTATATGAGTTCTTTATTTGAAGAAGATAGGCAATTATTCCTCTGTCACAGCCTACTCTAACTAACTACACGCCCAGTGTCCATGCCCCATTCTCGCTGAGAATGCCACCCCCTTTCCTAATTAGCATAAAACTTCAGCAATGGTTTGATCAGTAACAGTCCTGATATATGTATATGAGTTCTTCTTTATTTGAAGAAGATAGGCAATTATTCCTCTGTCACAGCCTACTCTAACTAACTACACGCCCAGTGTCCATGACATGTTACCGTCCATTAACTCTACTTCAAATGGACTACATTTCCCAGCAGTTCCTTTTCTTCTTCCAAAGGCTACTCCGGGCACAAGGGCATGACTGCATCTTCAGCAAAAAGCAGTCAAGCCTGGATGCAAGGGACCACACTTCAGGACTCATGCCCCCTTGCAAAGTCTTCAGTCTGTCCACATAACAGCCAAAGACAAAGACTTTCTTCATCATCTGCAACTAACAATCTGCTGAGATCCACAGATTGCTCTTCAGAGTGAAAATACCCCAACAACTTTTTTTGGCCAACATGGATCAGATGATCACTTTCTGTAACTGCCCGCAGCGATAAGTCAAGCACAATCCTGGCAATACAGCTTTCTGGGGTGTTCCCCATTAATAACACTTTAAATGGGTGTGCAAGGTGGCTGTCAGTTTAGCGTTCTTGACATCACACAACCCATATTTGTAATCCACAAGGTAATGGTATCACTTTGATGATAATTCACCTATAATATCTGGGATCTGGCAGTGCATCTTTCTTGTCTGGCCTGCAGAGGATCACAAAGTCCAGATTACTTTTATGGTCGTAGCCCCAGATATTTAGCACTGAGAGGTATTTCCCTTTTATAAGAACTTCATACAAAGAATTGGAATAACTTCAGTAGAGCATCCTTTAACTCTACAATTGCGTATTCGTAAAACTGTAGGACTTTTGCAACTCCACCAACAGTGAAACGTTTCTTTCCCTAGGATTAGGAAGTGAACAATGCGGAATACAGTCTTTCAAAGTTATCACACGATAGCATCTTTACATCACCGTTACTTTATCTTCCTCGGCTCTTTCTGCCTCCTTGTCTGGGATTCCATGAGCAGGGTTTAAAGGTCTCCACACCGGATTAAAATCCTTGCATATGGGGCATGCGGTGCTAATCACCCCACCACAATAGTGGGTGACTTTAGGAATCCAGTGTTCCTAGTAATCTTCCTCCATCCCCCACATTAGTTCCTCATCACTGTCACTCCACTCCTTGCTACCGGACGAGGCAACGAAAACCCAGCTCAGGTAGTCCATCCAGCAGAACATCTGGCTCTGTAATGGTAGAACACTCTTTAGTCAGTATATGGTTAGGTATGAATGGCACATTCGCAGGTACCCCTTGGGCATCCCCTTTAGTGACCGCTGGCATTGCCTTCCCATCAGGCACACCAGTCTCACTTCTCACTGGCTTACCTGGCCCCCGGTATTTTCCTCTCAGGTAGCTCAGACATCAAAGCGAGCAGCTGGGCCCGACCACGGCCTCTAGGGGCGACTGGTGTTCTGGGTCCTGGGGTATTCACAAATGCAGTGTCTGCAGTTTCTTGCCCGATTCAGGTAAGGACTGATGAGCTCTGGACATCACTCCCGCCTGGGACAGCGACGTCCCTGTCCTGGTCTATTTGCAAAATCCTTGGTGGCTGGGTCGTAGAAACAAACTTGAACAGGTGATTTCCACAGCATCCACATCTGATCCAAGGCCTCAACTGCACACTTTTCACAGATCAGCCCCAACGCCTCGTAGCCTTCAAATGTGTACAGGGCAAATTGGCCCTCTGACTGATACCACACTCCGGTATCAGTCAGAACGCCCCTTGACCGACTCCAGGTAAGATCAACACCTGAAAGGTACAGGTAATAAGGTGGTTGGTCCCTTTATGGCGACAGCTTTAATTTACAGCCTCCGACCACTGACAGGTTCTCCGGCCGGCAGAACCGTCACTTCTGTCTGGACTGCAAGCCACTATGCCAACCCTGCGCTGCTCTCCTACTTCTGAATAGGTCCTCACACAGCCTAGCAGCCAGATGCCCCCTGGGATAGGACCAATCTCCAGCCTAGCAGCCCGGGTTACACGACACACATCCACCCAGACTCCACCAAAATATATAGGTTCTCCCAGCAGGCCAAGGGATTCAAGAAAACCCCCACCCATTGGCTGAGACACCCCACATGCCCATAACTTGACCTTGAGTTGCCCTTCTCATATCTAGTATCACCAAGTAC
The DNA here is from genome assembly GCA_028564925.1 of Lithobates sylvaticus. Classification (NCBI taxonomy): domain Eukaryota; kingdom Metazoa; phylum Chordata; class Amphibia; order Anura; family Ranidae; genus Lithobates; species Lithobates sylvaticus. Next base: position 133,941,972 of record CM053037.1, read on the forward strand.
CCGGCCACCTAGCGGTAGAAGTGAAAAGTGCAACAAGGCCAAACTTAGGGAGAAATCAATAGAGCTCTATCAATTAACCAGGATAACTACTCCTGGCAAGTAAATTTGTGAGAAGCTCCCTGCCTAAACTACAGGGCACTACATGATAATAACCACTGAAGGCATTTGCTATGTCCTGCGGGTTTCTCAATTTGACTTTGGAATAGGGGTGGGATAAATGTTCAATTTTAGTTTTGGATTTCCGCCCTTTAATGCGGTGTGCTAGGACTCTACCCACTTTATTGGATGTGGAGTAAAGCCACCTACACGCGATCAGATTTTCCGAAGGGAATTGTGTGATGACAGGCTGTTGTCGGAAAATCCGACCGTTTGTTCGCTCCATCCTCCCTCCATGTTGTCCGATTTTCCAAGAACAAATGTTGAATGGCAGGCTTTAAAACAAGTTTCTGTTGTCGGATTTTCTGATCGTGTGTACACAAGTCCATCAGACAAAAGTTCAAAGTACAAACACATGCTCGGAAGCAAGGACGAGCCAGAAGCGGTCGGTCTTGTAAACTAGCGCTTGTAATGGAGAATTAACATTAATGACGTGGCAAATTATGAAATCTCGAAATGCAGCGCACATTCTCTTCTTCTTCATTGGAATAATACTGAAGCTGGTTTGCTGGTGATATTGATGGAGTTATTGCAAACAAATTTTCAAAGGCTTTTTTGTTCTAGTGATATCAAGAATAATATTATTATGTCTGTTATTTTTTTTTTTTTTGGTGCAAGTTACCACAACACCATTATCCCATAGTTTTTAAAATTAAAGATACAACTATGTTGGTGTCCCTTGTTAATTTTACATTGTATTTTTTAAAATGTAAATTAAGTAAAACACATAGCCAAGTATTATTCTCCACAATTTTTTTATTGTGCATTAAAAAAAGAAAACAAATAAAATTAGACATGCTATCTGCCAATAGAATTTAACCAAAAAGTGCATTCTATGCATCAAAAAATATAGAAAATACAGTATACCAAATCAAATCATTATTCAACTAGTAAATAAAATAAAAGCCTCATGCATGGGTCCTGCTTCTTAATATAGGGGGTCAACAATGCCAAGAGTTGGTGAAAGCAGGGGTCCATAATCCGGAGATAATCCCGAAAATCATCTGGATTATTCTCCTTATCTCTCCTCAGGGTCATTATTTGCGCTAAGCATGTCGGAATAGGGTTGGTTTGCCAGGGATAGCTGACATCCTTTTGTATGTAGTGGGTTGTGAGGCATAGTGGGTGCAAAGATGGTGAAAGTCACTGAGCGCCAGACACTTCTTGGATATAAAAGAGGTTTTATTTCTCTTAACGGTGCTTTTTGTATTTTTGAGGGGAGAGAGGGTTAGGGCCAGGACACCCTTAGATATTTGAAAACTCAATTAGCAGATTATGCGATTTCAATAGGAGGACAGTCGTGCAGGGAAAGGCCTCCAGCAAGAAGCCACATCTGCACGTGCAGGAATGCTGTCTCCTTTGGCAACAGTTTTTAACAGTTCCTAACACAAAACGTAACAGTCCTTTCAGATTCACTACAACTTTTCCTTGTAGTTCTTCCATACACTGAGCTCCTGGTCTCTAACTAGACCCTCTGATTCATCCCTTGAGCTCCTCTAATCTTCCTCAAGCATAACTTATTAATGATTTATTTAAGACAATAAAATAAGTATATAAATATACACTCACTGAGTTTTTCCAGCAGATAGTTTTAGGGCTAGCTAGTGCCGTTTTCAGTGTCCAGAGATCGGCGTGTGGTTCAAGCTTCAATCTCGTGCTGGCTGGGGCAGGAAGTGACATCTCCATTTACCCACAAGCCTCTACGCATTTCACATCCAATCATTCGTCTTCAGGAAGCTTCACTTGTGAGTGTATATTTACATACTTATTTTATTGTCTTAAATACATTTTTAAACATGTTGCACAATGATGGTTGTCTGCTTTCCATGAGATATCGAGATTAATGTGGAGGTATAAGGAGTATAAGGAGTAACGGTTGGCAACCAATTTGGGAAATCTTCAAAAGAGTGGAATGGTTAACCCAGAATAAACCAAAGGCACATTTTTTACTTGTTTCTGGATGAGTGCCCATTTCAGAAGGTGGTGGTGTCTCACGAATTGGTGAAAAGTTTTTTTCCAGTCACGGATATGAATTTGTGCACGTGGGATTTGGATGTTCCATATATACAGGGGACTATTGAATACATGATTACTATTATCACCTTTTACTTTTTTGCTATCACTATTCAGGATTGAGGAGATGTAGTTTTATGCAGTAATTGTTTGATGTGTTACATAATATTTGTTCACATGCTTTGTGGTAAGATATTTATGTGTATTTTTGAGATCAGCGCAGTTACACTTTTCACAGTAAACAAACCTAGATGTTACCTTGTAAACATAGCAGTGAAAGGATCACTTTGCCTATGGGGTGAGCAGAGTGTGGTTACAACTCACCATGTCCATCAACTAGAAGGCTACAGATACAAGAAGACCAGTCATCATTCACAAGCAGAGAGAGCAGTATTAACTGATACTCTAGCCATAGATAGAGTGGAGAAATCTAGAAGTCTATGACACTCATATGTTGGAAACAAATACATGTGTAGCACTGACCCCCGAAGGAGCTGCTGGTTTTATTTGGGCTTAACGTTACCTCACCTGTTGTAGTTCCGTCTTGGGGATCCCATGGAAAGTAACCCAGAAAAAAGGTTGAGACTGACACTGAATCCTCTTTTAGGCTATTTATTCAGAAAAATATAACACAGTCTCTTAATAAAGGGTAGAGGGTTAGGGGTGAGTTTAGGTACTTAGATTGCAGGGTGAAGATATTAGATGAATCCAGAGAATAAACTGTTTCACAACTGGATTTCTGCAGTCCCCCAGATAGGTCTCTCTAATCCTGTATGATACTTGGTAAAGTCTCTGCCACAGACTTGTAGGTTACACTTATACTCGGGAAAGTCTCTGCCACAGACTTGTAGGTTACACTTATGCGTCCCTGAGGTATTGGATGAACTTTAAATAACTGTCATACGGTACCAGATTCTCTCAGCTGATCCGGCGATACCATATGAGGGATGATCTAGGTTGCGTCCTTTAACTAAGCCTCCAGGCTCCTTCAGAGAAGCCAGCCTTGCGCATGGCCTTCTCCTGGCCTTCTCCTGAAAGGGTCCTCCCCTGGTGTACTTTACAGAACCACGCGGACAGGAAAAGCTTTTTCTTCTTTTTAGTCACATGGTGTCCATACCTTAAATACCCCCCCCCCCCCCCAGAACGCACAGCAGGAGAACACTCCCACTGGGCTGGTTCCGAGAGGTAAGTGGCATTTAATGCATCCAACTGCTTTCTACTCTTGCCGACGGTCACAGCGACACCTACGGTCAAGGAGAACCCAGTGCAACCCAGCTAGACTGGTATTGAAACCAGAAATTTTAGAAGAATTATCCTGAAGCCCAACTGTGGCTTCAGGCAACTTAATTTTCAAAAACAATAGCGCCTGCTCGTCAGTAGCCAGCGCTACACATGAATTTGAGGAAACCCCCGTTATTGGTTGTTCGGAGGTACACTGATGTTGGAATGCCCATAGTGACATTGCGGCCTCAGTGCAGCTGAGCTACCCCCTGCCACTACAGCTGCCACACAGGCAATGCAGTAGCCAAGGATTTTTGTTGCTTGGTGGGTGGAGCCTGATGTACATTATGGGACACTAGTTCCCCATCAGGTCCACTCCCCTTGTGATTGACAGAAGGCAGTAGGCAGATGCATAGCCAATAAACAGCCTGCTATTGGCTACAGAATCCACACACTGCCTGCTGTCAATCACAAAGAGAGAATGAGGGAACTATTTCCTCAGTTTGCCCATCAAGCTCCACCAACCATCAGCATCATTGGGTGCCAGGAGCCTGTCAGTTTTGACAACCAGTGACAGGTGGGCTGCAGAGAGGAGGGGGTAACAGTGGGAAACATGCTGCTCTGGTAAACCGCATACAGAAACAGGCTCTGCTTGTCTCTGTATGCCAACTTAGAGCTGGTCCTATCTCGTGTTTCGTAAACTACAAACTGGAAGAAATTATGTTTGAACCTGGTGCAGCCATAGTTCCATTTTGTAAAAGTGGCACTATTAAGAACTACTTTGAATCTACCACATGTTTTGTGAAGCTGGTGGAGGGAATTCTGAGGGGGCCAGATTCTGCCACAAAAGTAGTGCAAATACTTTATTGAATTCCCACCTGATTTTTATTGCAGCCTGTGTCACCATTTAAGAGTTTTCCCATCTTGTCCTATTTTGGAGACACAATTTGGAGAAGGAACCTCTGCCTTTGACAGTTGTCACTGGAACAAGATGACCCAATCTGGAGGTTTAGGGCTTGTGTTGATGGCACCAGACGCTTCTGAAATCATTCAGAATTATTTGACAGGTATATTTGACATGCAGTTGACTTCCTTGTGACCTGCATTTCACCAGTTTCAAGTGGCTTTGCATTCCTATAGACTTGGGTAGCCAGGTGCCACTGATTTGGGTAGCGCTCAGGTTCCCCATGTCTGTGTTGTTGGAGAGAGGATTGAGCTCCGATGCCTGCTCTCTCTCTCTGTCTCTCTGTCTCTCTCTCTCTCATTCTCGCTCCTACTTCTGCACAGAAGATACAGAGGGCTGCATCTGTGTCTGCTCCATCCTTCCCTCTCCTCACCTGATGATGTGCCACATGGAACCTGTACTTCTGGAGGAGTGCTGCACAATTGAGAGAATAGGAGCTGTGAACTTCACCACCCAGTATTCCCTGCACACTAGAGGAGGAGAGAGTGAGTTTTCCCAGGCAATTGACCAGAGATCATCATCTAGAGAACAGTGTGGGGAGCCAGATAGTGTGGACCTGTTGCTGTGGGTGTCTGCACCAGGGAGACAGTCATGGAGGGCTGGTGTATGGGATAGAGCCTGAGGACTGAGCCAATGAGAGCTTCTTGTTCTGTGGACTGTGGGTTACAGGCCTACCGCTCTTACTTGTCTGTGCCCACATTCAGACAGACTGAGCCTAAGAGAGATGAGAGACTAAGCCACAGAGTCACTGTGTCTTGGGACCAGAGCTGGAAGGACTCATTGCCATGTATGCCTACAGCCAGTGAGAGTCTGATTGTGAGGACTGAGTCTTCTGGGACAAATGACCACCAAGCATACGAGACCAGATCCATTGCATACCAGGAGTAGTGTGAGTGGCCTTCAACTTATAAACCGGTGTGTGAGCAGGCACCGAGCAGCTTAAAGAGTTGTGGCAGAACAGAGGGCCCATCATACCAAACGACTCCTCCGGGGATAGTGATACACTTGTATATGAGAAAAAAATATATTAAAAATATATATGTGTTGACTGCGCTACCCCTTGTATTATGTGTTTTTAAAGTGCTTCAAACAAAATATACATTTAAATATACCACAATAAATTTATAAGTTTGTATACATTAGTGATAATAATAATTAATAAAAATCAATATTTTCTTCTGCTGTTCACCCGTGACTTCCAATATTAATTATTGCGTGCCAAAAAAAACAAATTAATTTAGGCAAAACAAACCAAACGAAACCAAAAAAAACAACAATAAATGTCCGTAATAATTTCTGCTGGTGCTGAGAAAGCAATCTTCAGCATAAAAGTGTTTCAATCTTCCTAATTCTTGTGTCCGTGCTTCCTTTATCCACCACTATAGTGACGACACCACCACCACCATAAGAATTGGCCACTCACCAGATGTTAATATAATGAATGCCTTTGGTTCATTAGTAGGGATAACCACTCCACTCCTCTCAGGTCTATGCTGTTTCCAATATACAGATTTACCAATGTCCAACCTCATAAAAAATGAACAACGATCATTGCGCAGTATGTCTGTGCTTTTATTTATAAAAAGGTAAAAACAAATGGGTTCACTCACATTTTTAAGTGCCTATCAGTTGGCACCAAACTTATCCAGCCGCTCGAATGGGTACAGATAGCTGAGGGTATTGCCTGTCTCTCCTATGTCAGCGTGCGTCCCAAGCCTCCTTTTGTTTAACCGGAAGTGATGTAGTCCGTGTTTTAGCAGCCTCTGTGCATTTCGCAAACACTCTTGCGTCCTCAGGAAGCTGCTAAATGTTGCTGTGTCACTTTATTTATACCCTAATGCTTGTAATCCTATCTAATTGGTTCCGGATCGCTCATTCCGCAGTACCGGAAGTGAGCGTTCCGCCATTTTGACTGCTGGTGTCCTCCGCCCATTCATTCCGTGCGACCGGAAGTGGGCGATCCGCCATTTTAACTACTGTCAACTTTATTTTAGAATTTATACACTTGTATATGAATGCAAACTCCACTTGAAGCATTACAGGTCATTAAAGAGGAAGTAAACCCTCTTAACCACTTGCCGACCGCCCCCTGTATATATACGTCGGCAGAATGGCACGTACAGGCAGAACCACGTACCTGTACGTGCCATTCTTCCGGCGGGTGGGGGGTCCGATCGGACCCCCCCCGGCCGGCGGGGACGGTCGGGATCGCTTCAGGAGCGATCCGGGATGAGGGGACGGCCAGTGGTTTCTGGCCACCCCCTCGCGATCGCTCCTGGCGAATCAGATGCTTCCTCTGTCTGTGTCAATCAAAACACAGGCAGAGGAAGTGATGTCACGCTCGGTGCGCCGGTCTATGTGACCGGAACGCCGAGCTGTGAACATCTAAAGGTTAGTGCACAAACAGTACACTGACACCAGTACACATAGGCACACAAAACACCCCCCTGTCACCCCCTGATCACCCCCCAGATCACCCCCTCCCCCCCCAGTCACAGTGTCACTAATTGCAGTGATCATTTTTTTACTGATCACTGCATTTAGTGTCAGTGTGACTGTAATAACTGTCAGGGCAGTTAGTTTTAGGTCCAAGGTAGCCCCCCACCCCCCCCTAATAAAGGTTTAACCCCTTGATTGCCCCCCAGGTAACCCTTTCACCCCCTTTTGCCAGTGTCACTAAGCGATCGTTTTTCTGATCGCTGTATTAGTGTCACTGCTGTCGCTAGGTAACCATTTTTTTTTTTTTTAGGTAACCGCCATGTTTATATAGGTTCATAAATAGGTTTATAGGTCAGGTACCCCCATATTACAACCTAAATAAAGGTTTTAACCCCCTGATTGCCCCTAGAGTTAACCCTTTCACCAGTGATCACAGTATAACTGTCACTGGTGACGCTGGTTAGCCAGTTAGTTATTTCGTTATTTAGGTTCCCCGTCAGGTTTTTATATAGCGTCAGGTACCCCCATATATTACCTAATAAAGGTTTTAACCCCCTGATTGCCCCTAGTTAACCCTTTCACCCCCTTTTGCCAGTGTCACTAAGCGATCGTTTTTCTGATCGCTGCATTAGTGTCGCTAGGTAACCATTTTTTTTTTTTAGGTAACCGCCATGTTTATATAGGTTCATAAATAGGTTTATAGGTCAGGTACCCCCATATTACAACCTAAATAAAGGTTTTAACCCCCTGATTGCCCCTAGAGTTAACCCTTTCACCAGTGATCACTGTATAACTGTCACTGGTGACGCTGGTTAGCCAGTTAGTTATTTCGTTATTTAGGTTCCCCGTCAGGTTTTTATATAGCGTCAGGTACCCCCATATATTACCTAATAAAGGTTTAACCCCCTGATTGCCCCTAGTTAACCCTTTCACCCCCTTTTGCCAGTGTCACTAAGCGATCGTTTTTCTGATCGCTGCATTAGTGTCGCTAGGTAACCAGTTTTTTTTTTGTATTACTGTTACGGGTGACGCTGGTTAGTTAGCTTGTTTTTTATACTGTCAGGGCACCCGCCATTTATTACCCAATAACGGTTTAACCCCCTGATCGCCCGGCGGGTGATATCAATTAGGTTTTAGGGTCAAATAAGGTCTGCGTCGCCCCAGGTTAGTGCCAGTACCGCAAACACCCACGCACAAAGCATACACCTCCCTTAGTGGCACAGTATCTGAACAGATCAATATCTGATCTGATCAGATCTATACTAGCGTCCCAGCAGTTTAGGGTTCCAAAAAAAAACGCATTGTTAGCGGGATCAGCCCAGATACCTGCTAGCACCTGCGTTTTCCCCCTCCGCCCAGCCCAGCCCACCCAAGTGCAGTATCGATCGATCACTGTCACTTACAAAACACTAAGCACACATAACTGCAGCGTTCGCAGAGTCAGGCCTGATCCCTGCGATCGCTAACATTTTTTTTGTGGTAGCGTTTTGATTCAGTCGCTTCAGTCAGGAGCTTTTTTACCTGTGAATCTCAAAAAAAAAAAAAAATAAAATAGTTGTCGTTTTATTGTTCTCTCTCTCACTCTATTCTCTCTCTATTGTTGCTCTTTTTTTACTCCATTCTATTCTGCAATGTTTTATTATGTTTTATTATGTTTTATTATGTTTTATCATGCTTGCTTTTCAGGTATGTAATTTTGTTTACTGTGTGTTTTAGTGTTGAGCATTTTTTTGTTTTCAGGTGCGCCATTCAGTTGCAACGCGGATTTATTTATCTTGACAGCAACAGCGTTTGCTCCCACGATACATAAAGCCGCGACTCCAACGCTGTAGGAGGTGATTTCACCACCACAGTTAAAAAAAAGAGCATATATGCCGAAGCATGGGGGCAGCAGGGGGGGGGAGCGATTGGCTCCTAATGCCACGTACATACGGTCGAAATTCCGACCGTGTGTACACGGCATAACTTTTGCGGGAGGATGCCCCCATGCATCGGCATATATAAATGGTGCATGTATGCCCATCATTAGAAGTGGGTGGATGAAGGGAGGTATTCTAATGGTGGGCATACCCACCAATCAATCTCTTTTTTTCGTTCAGCCAAGAGGCTGCATGAAAAAAAAAAGATTACAATATATGTCCAGTATGTTGCTGGACTTTGAATGGTTATACCAGAATGATGCCTGCAGGTTTAGGTATCATCTTGGTATCATTCTTTTCAGCCAGTGATCGGCTTTCATGTAAAAGCAATTCTAGCGGGTAATTAGCCTCTAGACTGCTTTTACAAGCAGTGGGAGGGAATGTCCCCCCTCCCGGATATAAACCGCGCCATTGGGAAATTGGGAAAGCATTTTATCACACCAATCTTGGTGTGGTCAGATGCTTTGAGGGCAGAGGAAAGATCTAGGGTCTAATAGACCCCAATTTTTTCAAAAAAAGAGTACCTGTCACTGCCTATTGCTATCATAGGGGATATTTACATTCCCTGAGATAACAATAAAAATCATAACAAAGAAAAAAAATGGAAGGAACAGTTTAAAAATAAAATAAAAAAGCTAAATAAATAAAAAAAAAAACAAAAAAAAAAAAAAAAAGCACCCCTGCCCCCCCTTCTCTTGCGCAAAGGCGTACACAAGCGTTGGTCTGGCGTCATATGTAAACAGCAATTGCACCATGCATGTGAGGTATCACCGCGAAGGTCAGATCGAGGGCAGTAATTTTAGCAGTAGACCTCCTCCGTGAATCTAATGTGGTATCATGTAAAGGCTTTTAAAGGCTTTTAAAAATGTATGTAGTTTGTCGCCACTGCGTGTTTGTGCGCAATTTTAAAGCATGTCGTGTTTGGTATCCATGTACTCGGCCTAAGATCATATTTTTTATTTCATCAAAAATTTGAGCAATATAGTGTGTTTTAGTGCATTAAAATAAAAAAAAAGTGTATTTTTTCACAAAAAATGCGTTTGAAAAATCGCTGCGCAAATACTGTGTGGAAAAAAAAAAATGCAACACCCACCATTTTAATCTGTAGGGCCTTTGCTTTAACAATATATATAGTGTTTGGGGGTTCAACGTAATTTTCTTGCAAAAAAAAAATATGTTTTCATGTAAACAAAAAGTGTCAGAAAGGGCTTTGTCTACAAGTGGTTAGAAGAGTGGGTGACGTGTGACATAGGCTTCTAAATGTTGTGCATAAAATGCCAGGACAGTTCAAACCCCCCCAAATGACCCCATTTTGGAAAGTAGACACCCCAAGCTATTTGCTGAGAGCAATGTTGAGCCCATTAAATATTTTTTTTTTTGTCCCAAGAGATTGAATAATGAAAAAAAAAAAATATATATTTTTTTTACAAAAAGTTGTCACTAAATGATATATTGCTCAAACATGTCATGGGCATATGTGGAAATACACCCCAAAATACATTCTGTTGCTTCTCCTGAGTACGGGGATACCACATGTGTGGGACTTTTTGGGAGCCTAGCTGCGTACGGAACCCCAAAAACCAATCACCGCCTTCAGGCTTTCTAAGGGTGTAATTTTTTTATTTCACTTCTCACTGCCAATCACAGTTTCGGAGGCCATGGAATGCCCAGATGGCATAAAACCCCCCAAAATGACCCCATTTTGGAAAGTAGACACCCCAAGCTATTTGCTGAGAGGTATTGTGAGTATTTTGCAGATGTCGCTTTTTGTCACAAAGTTTTGAAAATTGAAAAAAGAAAAAAATTTTTTTTTTTTTTTCTTTACTTTCTTCATTTTCAAAAACAAATGAGAGCTGTAAAATACTCACCATGCCTCTCAACAAATAGCTTGGGGTGTCTACTTTCCAAAATGGGGTCATTTGGGGGGGTTTTGTGCTATTTTGGCATTTTATGGCCTTCGAAACGGTGATAGGTAGTGAGGAGTGAAATCAAAAATTTGCACCCTTAGAAATCCTGAAGGCGGTGCTTGGGTTTCGGGGCCCCGTACGCGGCTAGGCTCCCAAAAAGTCCCACACATGTGGTATCCCCATACTCAGGAGAAGCAGCAAAATGTATTTTGGGGTGCAATTCCACATATAACTATGGCATGTGTGAGCAATATATCATTTAGTGACAACTTTTTGAAAAAAAAAAAAATCTTTTTTATTTTTGTCTTTATTCAATCACTTGGGACTAAAAAAAAAAATATTCAATGGGCTCAACATGCCTCTCAGCAAATAGCTTGGGGTGTCTACTTTCCAAAATGGGGTCATTTGGGGGGGTTTTGTACTTCTCTGCCATTTTAGCACCTCAAGAAATGAAATAGGCAGTCATAAATTAAAAGCGGTGTAAATTCCAGAAAATGTACTCTAGTTTGTAGACGCTATAACTTTTGCGCAAACCAATAAATATACGCTTATTGGCATTTTTTTTACTAAAGACATGTGGCTGAATACATTTTGGCCCAAATGTTTGACTAAAATTGAGTTTATTAGATTTTTTTTATAACAAAAAGTAGAAAATCTCTTTTTTTTTCAAAATTTTCGCTCTTTTTCCGTTTATATCGCAAAAAATAAAAATCACAGAGGCAATCAAATACCATCAAAAGAAAGCTCTATTTGTGGGAAGAAAAGGACGCAAATTTCGTTTGGTTACAAAATTGCATGACCGCGCAATTACCAGTTAAAGTAGTGCAGTGCGAAATTGAAAAAAGACCTCTGGTCCTTTGGCTGCCAAATGGTCCGGGGCTGAAGTGGTTAAAAAAAAAGAAAAAAAAAAAAACCTGCAAGACAAAGGCATAATTAGCTAGTATGCATAGCATACTAGCTAATTATGTATCACTTACCTGAGATCGAAGCCCCGGCATCGGTCCTCTTCTCCCCCTCCGACCGCCGACATCTTCTCCTGGAGTGACTTCCGGGTATCGCGGCTCCGGCGCTGTGATTTGCCAGAGCCGTGATGCCGTCACTCCGCGCATGCGCACGAGATCGGCATAGTACAACTGAAGCATCGGCATATAGCGCCGTTGCTTCAGTTGTAGCAAGTGCTCATGTGCCGCATGACGTCGGCACATGCAAATACAGGTATATCTCCTAAAGGTTTAGGAGATATCCTTGTTGGTTACAGGTAAGCCTTAATATAGGCTTACCTGTAACCTAAAGTTGTAAACGAGGGTTTACAACCACTTTAACCCAATCTACTGTTCTGGTAACAACAGTAAAATTTTAGATCTACTTTCACTACCTGTCTCAGTCTCAGTCTCATCGTGGTAGAAAGATGGTAGTAAAAACGTGTTTCCAATTTATCTCTACTATTCCCTATGTTAGAAGAACAACTCACACTTGCACTCTTGTAGACCACAAAAGGGTTCCATGCCTTCTCATTTTTCAAACCAGAAAGTGAGAGTAACCCTTCTCAATGTCTTACTTCATTACAGGGGAGGGGTAGGATTCCTGCCCTTTTCAGGGGGTAGGATTCCTGCCCTTTTCAGCCATTATAATGTAAATAACCCAATACGGAAACAGTATGTCTCATCATTGGAATCCTACCCACTGCTCATCATGTGAAGAGATAATTGCCATTGTTTCTTTCACACCTCAGACAATAAGGGGCCTGTGTACACTGGTGAGCTGGACTTCTTACCATGTCACTTATGGAGAATGGGGGTAATATGTGAAAAACATAATTTTATTAAGTAAAAATATAGGGGGAAAAAACTGGAATGGTTTACAGGGCGCCAGATGGACATTAAATTTAATAATTGGTTCACTTATTTCTTACCCCTTCATATAAATGAGTTTCCTAGATATGGATTGTTTAGTAGTAGGCACTGCCAGGTGAGTTCAAACAATGTAGGAAGTGCTTGATAATACAAACTCTGCATTGTGTGTATATTGTGTGATAGAAGTATGTGAGCTCTCTTATTGTATTATAAGAATAAGAAATGTATTAAAAGCTATTCATCTACTCACATGTAAGAAAAATAATCATAGCATATCAAACAGATCACATTTAACACCCCGGCGGGTGTGATGCTGTCACCGCTGTAATTCCACCTGACACGTTTCATCTGAATATATGTTGCCACTGGGACAATGTTCTCTGTCCTTAACGTCCTTGCAGGATGTGCCCAACTTACAAGCAGACCTCAATGCACTGTTTAATTGGGCAATTGTGAGACAAATGAGGTTAAGGCTAGTTTCACACTCGGGCGCTGGGTGCGCTGGCGGTAAATCGGCGCTATATTTAGCACCGCTTTACCGTCGTTTTAGCGGCGCATTTCGGCTGCTAGCGGGGCGCTTTTACCCCCCACGAGCGGCCGAAAAAGGGTTAATACCGCCCGCAAAGCGCCGCTGAAGGTGGGTTCGGAGCGCTGCCCCATTGTTTTCAATGGGAGGGGGCGCTTTAGGAGTGGTAAATACACCAAAATTTTTCAGCGTCCTGCAAGCGCACTGCTTCAGTGTGAAAGCAACAGCTGTTTCGGGTCGGTTTGCAGGCGCTATTTTTAGCGCAATAGCGCCTGCAAACCGCCCCAGTGTGAAAGGGGCCTTAATGTTGATAAATGTAAATTTACGCACTTGGGGGCTAAAAATATGCACGCATTATACGTACTAGGGGGAGAACAACTGGGGGCAATCAATGGTGGAGAAGGATCTGGGTGTTCTAGTAGATCATAAGCTTAATAATGGCATGCAATGCCAAGCAGCGGTTTCCAAAGCATGCAAAATCCTTTCTTGTATTAAGAGAGGTATGGCCTGCAAAGAAAGAGACATCATTTTGCCTCTATACAAATCATTAATAAGACCTCATCTGGAATACACAGTTCAGTTTTTTTTCCCCCCGCTGGAGCAAATTGCATCATGCTTTATTGGGATTTTTTTTTGCCTTCCTCTGGATCAACTTTGGGTATAGGGGGTTTTCTATTTGTGTGTGTGTGTTTTTTTTTCTCTGTTGGTTGAACTGGACGTGTCTTTTTTCAACCAGACTAACTATGCAACTATGTACCATGTGAGTAGATGACTAGCCAGCAAAAGTTCGATGAAAGCTTTTGGTTGGAAAATGCGACCGTGTTTATGCTCCATCGGACTTTTGACTTTTTGAATTCCAACCAGCAAAAGATTGAGAGCAGGTTCTCAATTTTTTTTTTTCGGTCAGAAAAAGTTTCGATCGGAAATTCCGATCGTCTGTACCAATTCCTACACATGCTCGGAATTTTTTTTACGAATGCTCGAAAGCATTGAACTTAATTTTCTCGGCTTATCGTAGTGTTGTACGTCACCGCATTCTTGACGGTCGAAAGTTCAGTGAACTTTTGTGTGACCGTGTATATACAAGCCAAGCTTGAGCGTAATTCCGTCGGAAAAACTATCCAAGATTTTTCTGATGGACAATCTGCTTGTGTGTACGCGGCATTATGCCGCTTACACACGAGCAAATTTTCTGATGGCAAATGTTCGATGTGAGCTTGTTGTTGGAAAGTCCGACCATGTGTATGCTCCATTGGACATTTGCTGTCGGAATTTCCGCCAACAAATGTTTCTTAGCAGGTTCTCAAATTTTCCGCCAACAAAACGTTGTTGTCGGAAAAATCTGATCGTGTGTATGGGGGGCATAATACTGCACCATGAGAGCTCTCCTTTTTGCATGTTTTATGTGGTGGATTGATGTGGATGGTATGCAGTGGCGGAGTTAGTGAAGATACACGTCCCATCCATCGGGACGGAGCGTTATTCTGGTCCCATTTATCCATTCTTTCAAGGGATGCCTAATCAGTTAGTAAGTGATTATCCATCCATGTTTACCTAAATGCGATCTGACCTTCTATCATATGAGGTCAGAAGATCTTGTAAGCGGCCTTGATTATTTGTTTGGGTTCACAGTGGAGAAAAGTCTACCAAATCATAGTTATTTGAGTAATTTCTAAGTTTTTGGATGCACCCTATTTATTTGGACTTTATTTCTGCACTGTATCTGTGTATATGTATGAACTCTTCTACTGGACTTGCACATGATCTTGGGACTTTTTTCTTTTTTATATATTTATTCATTATCTGTATTTTATCTGTATTTTATTTAATTGTGTGTGTGTGTGTATATATATCTATATATGTATATATATATCTATCTATCTATCTATCTATCTATCTATCTATCTATCTATCTATCTATCTATCTATATATATATATATATATATATATCTATATATGTATATATATAGATATAGATATATATATATATATATATATATATATATATATATATATATATATATATATATATATATGATTTTTTTTTATTGGATTTATAGACAGTATGATTTGTTTGGCTAATTGATCATTTTTTTTTATTCATTAGTATTATTTCACATGGACTTTACTTTATGGCAGTGCAATACATTTGTTGAATTTCTTTAATGTATCAGGTGTGATGACATAGTGAGTGCTGCTGTTAGTAATTCTATTCACTTTTACATGGTTGTTCTAGCAACACTTTAGCACAAGAATTCAAATGTTTTTAGTAGATACAGGAATAAATAAAAGCACTGGAATATCTGAGAACCAGAGCAGATACTTTTACAACACCCTCTGCTCTATACAAAAAATGTATTTTATTAATGAATTAAATAAACTAGAAATAAAAATCATAAAAGAAACCCATAAAATGTCCCCTTACATTTGTGATCAGTGGGAAGAATGCTCCTTACATTGGTAGACAGTGGGAAGAATGCTCCTTACATTGGTGGTCAGTGGGAAGAATGCTCCTTACATTGGTAGACAGTGGGAAGAATGCTCCTTACATTGGTGGTCAGTGGGAAGAATGCTCCTTACATTGGTGGTCAGTGGGAAGAATGCTCCTTACATTGGTGGTCAGTGGGAAGAATGCTCCTTACATTGGTAGACAGTGGGAAGAATGCTCCTTACATTGGTGGTCAGTGGGAAGAATGCTCCTTACATTTGTGGTCAGTGGGAAGAATGCTCCTTACATTTGTGGTCAGTGGGAAGAATACTCCTTATTAGTGGTCAGTGGAAAGAATACTCCTTACAATGGTAATCAGTGGAAAGAAGGACCCTTACATTGTCAGTCATAGGGAAGAATGTCCTTACATTGGTGGTCAGTGGAAAGCATTTTCCTTACTCTGGTAGTCAGTAGGAAGAATGCTCCTTACATTGGGGGTCAGAAAGAAGAATATCTTATATTGGTGTTCAGTGGAAAGAATGCTTCTTGCATTGGTTGTCAGTGGGAAAAATGTCCCTTACATTGGTGATCAGTGTGAAGAATGTCCCTACCTTGGTAGTGAGCAGGGAAAATGCTCCTTTCTTTGGTGGTCAGTTGGAAGAATACTCCTTACATTGCTGATCAGTGGGAAGACTGCCCCTACATTGGATGTCAGTGGAGAGTTGTTCCTTACAATAGCAGCTGAGGAATGTTGTGAAACATGGCAGACTGCCTTTTTTTCTTTTTTTGACAGCTGTCAGCTTGAGCAAAGAACTCTGTATAGAATCTGGAAAATGCTTTGTTAAGATCGCGTGGGGGGAAAGAATCACAGTCTTGCAGCTCTATGTGGACTTAAAACATTTTCATTGTACGCTGCACAGCATTATCGATAGATGAATATTTGGGCTATGTTAAATCTCATAGAATGCTGGCAGCTTCTGATTTTGGTAGATACATTACCACAAGCGTGGTTACTTTTACTATATGTATGATATGTCATTTCCTAGGCAATCCTTTATTTTTTAGAATAACAAGACATCTTTTTTTTTAGCTTATTGGTTACTAAACAACCAAAACTCTCTCATTTGGTTTATCACGAAAGCAAGAAGCAACCATTTATTCTGGCACATAGCACTGCTAAATAAGCTGTGGATGACAGTGTGGTATGGTAGACTGGTGCTGTGTTTCTTGGAGTACAATGTACAGGAAACCTGCTGCCTTTTCTATGGATTCCTTTTCTTGCATGGAGGGACAAGCAAACCAATTGTGTGAGAGGGCAGTTGCATAAGCACCCTGGGACTTAGGGTCCCTTTTATACTAAATGTGGGCCAGGTGGGTGCTGGAACCCCCTGCTGCTGCCAAATAGACCTTAAAGCGGGAGTTCTGCCATTTTTTTTCTTTTTTAAAGTCAGCAGCTACAAATACTGCAGCTGCTGACTTTTAAAATATGAACACTTGGGGGGCGTGGCCAGCCGGCAAGAGAGATGGACGCTTAGTGCTGAGCTCTGCTGTGAGGGAGACGAACCGGAACGATTAGGGACCGCTGGAGCCGGTATTTTTGTACAAAAACTTCCCCACATTAGTCCGGTAGTGACCCACAACAATGTCCCGTAAGAGAACTGGGGACCACAAGCCCCAAAAGCTCACCACACTCCTGTACCCTCCTGAAGCGCTGGTCAGTCAGAATCAAAATGGAGCTGAAGGCATAGCAGCGCCTCAGACTAAACATACAGAAATCCCTAACAACATTTCTGGTGACTCACCAAACAGGGAGATGTCTAGCTCCCATGACAATGACACAGAGGGGGATCCCTTAATGAACAGCCCAGCTAAGGCAAAAATGAGAATGGATGCTCTAGCACAGCGGCCGCCTCACTCAGAAATTGAGCCCCAGGCTTTTATTCCACTACAATCTAACCAGGCCTTACATTCCTCAATGGCATCCTTCCCAACCTGCGGTCAGCCTGTTATTGACACTACACTGAAAGAGATGTTAATATCACTGCATTCCTCTCTTGTGACTGATTTATCCACTCTATTTACTAAACTCACTACAGATGTCAGTCTAATAGATAACAGAGTATCCACTATTGAGAAAGGTATGATGGAATGCTTCTCCACAGTGAATAACACCATTGATTCTATTGATGAGGTAAAAGATGAACAAGAGTGGATAAGGGGCAAATTAGCAAATTTGGAAGACCGCTCTAGACGAAACAATGTCAAGTTAAGGGGGGTCCCCGAAAATATAACAACTCCAGAATTACCCAAATACGCCAAAGAACTTATACGCACTATTCTACCTGAAGTTATGCCACGTGACATTATAATTGACAGAATACACAGAATTGCAAAACCTTCACACCTGGCTGCATCAGTGCCTAGAGATATACTTATGAGGATCCATTTTTTCCATATTAAAGAAAAAATGATGTCAGAAGCCAGATTGAAAGGCCCTTTACCACGTCCGTTTGAGGGTGTTCAAATATTTCCTGATTTATCAAGATATACGCTTCAACTACGTAGAGATTTGAACCCCATAACTAAAGGAATGCAAAACCATAAGATTCTATACAAATGGCGCTACCCGGCCACACTAATTGTCTCCAAAAACGGATCCACTCATATAATAAATGACCTACACAAGGGTTTGAAACTTTTGAAAGAATGGGGAATAATCCCGGAATACCACAAAGATGAAACTTCGCTTCTTCCAAAACGTCCTTCAACATATCACTACAATCAAAGATCCCGGAATCATCAACCTATGGAAGTATCTGGCTCCTGAGCGGTCCGCTAACTACGTTTATAGCGTCCCCTCCAGGAATTTTGTTTGATCTCACTTGCCTTTGGTATTAACTGTTCCACACTGCAGCAGTAAAAGCTGACTCTTTGCTTTTTTTCTGTGCTTGACACAAACCTGCCGCATCCTGTTTTCATATCTTTTGCTATATTTTTAAATAGCTGTTATATATAATTGTAATTTCATTCCAGGTTTTATAGAAATACATCTAGTTACGGAACCCAGGTATCCTGATAGGCCGAAAGGAACTGAATTTACTGTATACACCAAGAAATATCTGCAAACTGTAAGTGTTATAGTCTCCCACGATCCATCACTTAGCCACAACAGGAAATATGCCATTCACGATAGTATCCTTGAACGCCAAGGGTCTCAACCACCCAGCAAAGAGACAATCTTTGTGGCACACTGCTGAAAAGCTTGATAGTGATATCTTATGTGTCCAAGAGACACACTTGACCCCACTTTCAGCCACTTTATGTCGCAGTAACAAATTTCCCCTTATTTTCTATTCTAATTTCTCTTCCAAGAAGAGAGGAGTGCTTGTAGCGATCAAGAAAGACACTGACTTCCACCTCATAAAAGAAATAGGTGACCCCAATGGTCGTTTTCTTATTTTAATCTGTATGATTAATGGAACTAAATATACCTTACTCAACTTGTATGCTCCCAATTCTAGACAGGCAAATTTTGTCAAAAAGACTTTGACCAAAATTAAAGAGTTACAACAAAGGATATCTCCTTGTATGCAGAGACTTTAATATGGTTGCAGATATTTATATGGACACTACTTCAGCGGATAAGAGAAAACCCTCTCCCCTGGGGCAAATCCTGACATCGTCTGATCTTTACGATGTCTGGAGATGCCACCATGGATCAGAGAGGGATTATACTTATTTCTCCCCGCAACACAAGTCGTATTCCAGAATTGACATGTTTGTTGTTGATAAATTGTTATTACAAAAGGTGACTACCTCTGTTATCCACACCATGACATGGTCAGACCACAACCCAATTTCGATAATTATTGATGATACGTCTCCTCAACGGAACTCTTTTCTCTGGAGAGCCAATAATTTCATATTACAACATGCTACATACTCCAAAGAAATTGCTACTCATTTAAAAGAATATTTTGAATTAAACACTGATTCAGTGGGGGATCCTGCCGTGGTGTGGAACGCGCATAAAGCGGTAATGAGAGGTGTTCTTATAAAACTGGGCTCCATTCACAAAAAAAAAAAGAACACGACAAATAGACTCCCTTACTTCCCAAATTGCTCATTTGGAGGCAGACCATAAGTCATCTGCATGTCCCACTACACTAGCACAATTAATGTCGCTTAGACAGGAACTCAGGCTGCTTCTTCTCCATACATACGAACATATGCAACGCAAATTCAAAGCCATCTCTTATTCCACATCCAATAAGGCAGGAAAAAGATTAGCACAACGTATCAAAGGGGCTAGAGTTAAATCTAAAATCCCCTTCTTATTCCACCCACACTCAAAAGTGAAGCTATCTAATCCACAAGACATTGCGAATGCTTTTAGCGATTACTATAGTGACCTATATAATCTCAAGAATGACCCTACAACCCACCAACCATCCCCAGAGGAAATTGATGACTTTCTCCATAAGATAAATTTACCGACTCTGACAGAAACACAATTGTCTTATTTAAATGCTCCTTTTTCAGCACCAGAACTTCTAGCTACCATCTCATCACTGCCTTGTAACAAAACACCAGGCCCGGATGGCCTTACAGGGGAATACTTCAAACAATTCTCTACCTATTTGATTCCACACTTGCTGAAATTTCTTAACCAAGCTGCATATTCTTCCAAATTCCCTGTAGAATCGCTAAACGCATTAATTATCACTCTCCCAAAACCTGAAAAAGATCCGACTGCCCCACAAAACTTCCGGCCAATCTCCTTACTTAACCTTGATTTAAAAATATACGCCAAAACTATTGCTAGACGCTTAATGAAGATTATGCCAGACCTGATTCACAAAGACCAAACAGGATTTATTAAAGGGAGGCAAGCATCCGACGCGACGCGTCGCATGATTGACTTAATCCATTGCGTAAATTCCAGTGGAACACCTTCTCTGCTTCTTTCTTTAGATGCAGAGAAGGCATTTGATCGGGTGCACTGGACCTATCTACAGAAAGTTCTCATGAAATTTGGGTTTAAAGACAATATTTATAATGCTATCATGGCACTATATACTTGCCCAGCTGCTCAAGTTTTTTCGGCTAATATGATATCTCATCCATTCCAAATTTCGAACGGTACCCGCCAGGGTTGCCCATTGTCGCCCTTAATTTTTGATCTAACTATAGAACCTTTAGCTGAGCACATACGCACGAACTCGAACATCTCAGGCATAACTGTTGGCAACACTACTCATAAGATTAGTCTTTTTGCTGATGATGTGATTTTAATATTATCAAATCCTACCTCCTCCTTAGCAGCAGCCCGAGACGTTTTAGATGAAAATCATTTTACAAACTAAATGTCACCAAATCACAAATACTAGATCTCAAATTGAATTCCACCACTAAATTACTATTACAAGCCCAATACCCCTTCACATGGTCTGAACACAGCATTTCTTACCTAGGTATTCAACTCACTAGAACCACTAAACTCCTCTTTTCATCAAACTTCAAGCCTCTCTTAAATTACGTACTGAATCTCAGAAATTAGCTAAAATGGAACTGTCATGGTCTGGCAGATTAGCGGCGTTCAAGATGATGCATTTACCTCAAATTTTATACCTGTTTAGGACCATTCCTATTCCTATTCCTAAATATGACTTCAAGTCACTTCAAACGATACTCAACCGATGTATTTGGCACGGTACAAAACCTAGATGCGCTCATTCTATACTTAGGATACACAAATTAGCGGGAGGATCAGGTTCAATAGATTTTACAGATTATCACACTGCAGCGATCATAGCTCAAGCAACTGAGTGGTTTCAGCAAGATCCGAATAAAAACTGGTGCAATATAGAACTTTCCTTACTATTTCGTCCTAGTTTAAAAAATTGGTTGTTGAGCACTCCATTAGACGCTAAAATACCAAAAGCGATTCCCCCTACCATGATAGCCACGGTCAGAGCATGGAAAATTCTAACCCAAACTATCCATCAAGAACCCACTACTACACAGATACCGATACCTATAGAAGTCTTAAACCACATCTCACCTGAATTATCTACATCCCATTGGTCTAACCGAAAAATCTCATTCATAAATCAACTATTTCATGACTCAAACCCAAAATCCTTTTCAACCCTCCAAAATGAATTTCACTTGCCTGAATCAGACTTTATTGCATATTCCAAACTTCTGAAATGCCTTAACAAAATCAAACCTCCCTTATATACAGTTTCTTCAGTAATATGGAAATACCTGCACTTTGAATCTCCTAAACAGAAGGGTACCATTTGTTAAAAAAAAAAAAAAAACAGAAGGGTATTTCACTTGTATACAACACCCTGAACCAAAAGCGTGTATTTACTAAATCCACACCACATACACACTGGGAAAATGATCTAGCAACGACTTATACAGAATCACAATGGGAACAAGCTTCACGAAGTGTATACAAATCCACGAAAAGCTCTGCGTTGTGGGAACTCACACAAAAATTGTCCCTTAGATGGTATTTGACGCCTTCTCGCTTGGCAACATTCTATCCCACATTATCTAATAAGTGCTGGAGATGTAATTCCAACATAGGAAGCATATTCCACATATTTTGGGAATGTACCCTCATACAGGAATACTGGAAAACCGTTTTTCTTCTCTTAAAAGATATATCCCAGATAGATATACCAATGTCTCCGGGTCTAGCTATCCTGAATTTATCCATTGAAGACATACCCTTTTCATTTCGTCATGTGACGACACATATCCTATTGGCAGCTAGGTTAACTATAACCAGATTATGGAAGTCAGATACAACTCCCTCTATCACTCACCTCTTAGATACCGTAAACCTACATTATAGTTATGAATTAATCATGGCATCCAGTGAGGGTAAATTACCCAAGGAAAAAACCAAGTGGGCATCATGGGAACAATGGTCGACTATTACTAACTTTTTGTAACACTCATATCTAACAGATTGATATACACTTTTGCCTCTGAGTTCTAGAGTATGGACACAGGTTCCTGGATAAGTTCTATTACTGTGGCAACGTTCTCCTCTTAGACACAGTGTAGTCCCCATGGGGGTGTCTAGAGGACATATACTTCTATTTGATCTTATGTTACTATATTGATCTTATATTTCTATATTGAATGTATTGCGTTTTGTAGCATTTTAATAACAGTAATTCTTGTTCTGTAACACTTCATTGATAATTGAGTTGACATTATTTAAGTGCTATTCTGAGTTAATTTATTTTAACGGCATACAATGTGTAATTTGCATCTTTACTGTATGTTATGAAATTCAATAAAAACTGATTGAAAAGTAAAATATGAACACTTACCCGTCCAGCGCGCCCGTCCAGGTGCTGCCATTGCCATCTTCGGTATCCCGGTTCCCTACTGCGCATGCGCGAGTCGCGTTGTGCAATAAGGACGGTCCCTGCTATCTCTGGGATCTGTGTGTTTCCCAGCAGACAGCGGGGGAGGGATACAGGAAGTGGCGTAAATACCCGCAGATTCTGTGGCTATCTATAACCGAAAGTGGATGCAGATACCTGTATTATACAGGTATCTGCACACCCTCCCCCCTGAAAGGTGCCAATTGTGGCACCGGAGGGGGGGGGGGGGGGGGTTCCGATGAGCGGAAGTTCCACTTTAGGGTGGAGCTCCGCTTTAACAGTGTTCATCTCTAGCCACTTCTGGACCAAGCCTCTTTTTGAGATTTGTTGTTTACAAGTTAAACATTTTTTTTTTTGTTAGAAAATTACTTAGAATCCCCAAACTATATATATATTTTTTTCAGATACCCTAGAGAATAAAATGGCGGTCATTGCAATACTTTATGTCACACTGTATTTGCGCAGCGGTCTTACAAGCGCAATTTTTTGGGAAAAAATAACATTTTGAATTAAAACACAAGACAACAGTCAAGTTAGCCCAATTTTTTTTTAAATTGTGAAAGATAATGTTACGCCGAGTAAATTGATACCCAACATGTCATGCTTCAAAATTGCGTCTGCTCATGGAACGGATACAAACATTGGCACTTAAAAATCTCCATTGGCGATGTTTAGAAATTTCTACAGGTTACTAGTTTTGAGTTACAGAGGAAGTCTTGTGCTAGAATTATTGATCTTGGTCTAACGATTGCGGCGATACCTCACATGTGTGGTTTGAGCACCGTTTTCATATGCGGCGCGACTTACGTATACGTTCGCTTCTGCGCATGAGCTCGGCGGGACATGGCGCTCAAAAACATTTTTTTTATTATTTAACTTTTCTTTTTAATTTTTACACTGTCCTTTTAAATAAAAAAAAAAAAAAAGATCACTTTTATTCCTATTACAAGGAATGTAAACATCCCTTGTAATAGAAAAAAAAGCATGACAGGACCTCTTTAATGTGAGATCTGGGGTCAAAAAGACCTCAGATCTCACATTTACACTTAAATGCAATAATAAAAAAAAAAAATGTCTTGATAAAAAAAAAATTTAAAAAAAGTTAAGTGGCTAGAGCAGTATACTCCACTACTTGTCTGAAATCTACTGAGGATTCCAGAAAGATTCTT
This sequence comes from Lithobates sylvaticus, assembly GCA_028564925.1. Lineage (NCBI taxonomy): Eukaryota > Metazoa > Chordata > Amphibia > Anura > Ranidae > Lithobates > Lithobates sylvaticus. Next base: position 133,965,983 of record CM053037.1, read on the forward strand.
TCATTTGCTCTAGACACTATTTGGACTGGGGGTACAGCATACATCCCAACTTTTGTGAGATGGGAACTAGGGACACCTATTAGCAAAAGTATGCAGGCATAGGGCACACAACTTTTTTTTTTACCACTATTATTCCTTTATATTGGCTTTTGAAACTTACAAATTTTGAAATTGGATGAAAGGTTTAGCACTGGGAAACACTTTTTGAAAGATGAAAAGTGCATTTGATATACAATTGTATAGATCAGACCAAAATGAGGGACAAATGAGGAGGAAAGAGGGACACAGGGACAATGTTCCAATCAGAGGCAATCCCTCGAAATCAGGGACAGTTGGGAGCTATGGGTACAGAGACAGTTCACTGTCTGACTCCCTTCCATAGTATAAACAGAGAAAGTTCAGGTTATCACAGATTACTGGAAAGATATGCATGTGTCTGTGATCTAATTACTGAAGCAAGGCAAACCCACGCAACAGTTTTTTTTTTTCTTCAAAGGGAGTCTAACAGAGGAAAACACTATACAGTGCCTTGCAAAAGTATTCACCCCCTTGGCATGTTTTGTGTTTTGTTGCCTCACAGCCTGGAATTAACATGGATTGTTTAAATATTGAATTTTTTTTTTTATTGTGAAGCAAAACAATAAATAGGACAAAATAACAGAAAAAAGTAAATGTGCATCACTATTCATCCCCCTAAAGTCAATACTTTGTAGAGCCACCTTTTGCAGCTATCACAGCTCCAAGTCACTTTGGATAAGTCTATGAGCTTGCCACATCTTACCACTGGGATTTTTGCCCATTCCTCCTTGCAAAACTGCTCCAGCTGCTTCACGTTGGATGGTTTGCACTCTTGAACAGCAATCTTTAAGTCTGACCACAGATTTTCTATTAGATTGAGGTCTGGGCTTTGACTAGGCCATTCCAACACATTTACATGTTTCCCCTTAACCACTTAAGCCCCGGACCAATTTGCAGCCAAAGGACCAGGCCCCTTTTTGCGATTCGGCACTGCGTCACTTTAACTGACAATTGCGCGGTCGTGCGACGTGGCTCCCAAACAACATTGACGTCCTTTTTTTCCCACAAATAGAGCTTTCTTTTACTGGTATTTGATCGCCCCTGCGGTTTTTATTTTTTGCGCTATAAACAAAAATAGAGCGACAATTTTGAAAGAAATGCAATATTTTTTACTTTTTGCTATAATAAATATCCCCCAAAAATATATAAAAAAACGTATTTTTTCCTCAGTTTAGGCCGATACGTATTCTTCTACATATTTTTTGTAAAAAAAATCGCAATTAGCGATTATTGATTGGTTTGCGCAAAAGTTATAGCGTTTACAAAATTGGGGATAGTTTTATAGCATTTTTATTAATATTTTTTTTTATTGTGACTGCAATATTATGGCGGACACATCGGTCATTTTTGACAAATTTTTGGGACCATTGTCATTTATACAGAAATCAATGCTATTTAAATGCATTGATTCCTGTGTAAATGACACTGGCAGTGAAGGAGTTAACCACTAGGGGGCGGGGAGGGGTTAAGTGTGTGTGTGTGTGCTTTTTGTTTTTACTGTAGGGGGCGTGGCTTTGGGTCTGACGTCACTGATTGGCTTTCCCAATGACAGGGAACAGCCGATCAGTGTCAGTTGCGCTAGGTAGCACGTGGAGAGGTTTGTTTACACAGACCTCTCCCCGTTCTTCAGTTCTGTGACCCGATCGCGGGACACCAGCGGCGATCGGGTCCGCTGGTCCCGCGGCCACGGAGCTCAGGACCGGGTCGCGAGCGTGCCGCCAGCGGGGCGTGCTCGACCCGCGGCTGGGCTCTTAAAGGGCCACGTACAGGTACGTGGTTGTGCCCAGCCGTGCCATTCTGCCAACGTATATCGGCGTGAGGCGGTCCTTAAGTGGTTAAATCACTCAAGTGTTGCTTTAGCAGTGTGTTTGGGGTCATTGTCCTGCTGGAAGGTGAACATCCGTCCTAGCCTCAAATCACACACAGAGTGGTACAGGTTTGGCTCAAGAATATCCCTGTATTTAGCACCATCCATCTTTCCCTCAACTCTGACCAGTTTCCCAGTCACGACTGCTGAAAAATTTCCCCACAGAATGATGCTGCCACCACCATCTTTCACTGTGGGAGGGTGTTTTTTGAGTGATGTGATGTGTTTGTTGGATTTGCGCCAGACATAGCGTTTTCTTTGATGGCCAAAAAAATAAAATTTTAGTCTCATCAGACCAGAGCACCTTCCTCCATACATTTTGGGAGTCTGCCACATGCCTTTTGGCAAAATCAAAACGTGTCATTTTGTTTTTTTCTTAAAGCAATCACTTTCTTCTGGCCACTCTGTCATAAAGCTCAACTCTATGGTGCATACGTCTTATTGTCGTCCTATGTACAAATACTCCAGTCTCTGCTGTGGAACTCTGCAGCTCCTCCAGGGTTACCTTAGGTCTCTGTGCTGCCTCTCTGATTAATGCCCTCTTTGCCCAGTCTGTGAGTTTTGGTGTGCAGCTGTCTCTTGGCAGGTTTGCTGTTGTGCCATGTTCTTTCCATTTGGTTATGATAGATTTGATGGTGCTCCTAGAGATCATCAAAGATTTGAATATTTTTTTATAACCTAACTGTGACTTGTACTTCTCAACAACATTGTCCCTTACTTGTTTGGGGAGTTCCTTGGTCTTCATGGCAGTGTTTGGTTAGTGGTGCCTCTTGCTTAGGTGTTGCAGCCTCTGGCGCCTTTCAAAAAAGGTTTGTATATGTAATGACAGATTGTGTGACACTTAGATTGCACACAGGGGGACATCATTTCACTAATTATGTGACTTCTGAAGGTAATTAGTTGCACCAGAGCTTTTATGGGCTTCATAACAAAGGGGGTGAATACATACGCACATGCCAATTATCATTTTTTTTATTTCTGAATAGTTTTATGTATATATTTTTCTAATTTTACTTCACCAACTTAGACTATTGTGTTCTGATCCATCACATATAATTCAGATAAAAAAAACATTGAATTAAAGGCTTTAATGTAACAAAATAGGTGATTGTCTGATCCAGTTGTTTCTTATCCATACCTATTAACAGAGGATGAATATCCTCCATTGAGTCCAAGTTCTTTTTTTTTTTTTTTTTTTTTTCTGTGCCACCTCAGTTTCAACTTTCCAAGCGGACCTGAATCAACTTTTACTGTTCATATCTGTCCGTTTAAATCGTCACATCATTGTGGCATAGCCTCCTGGCTTACAAATCTTTAATCAACTGACATCATCCGTTAAATTTACAACTTTTAATTTTAAAATTTTCACCCCTCCCATACCCGCCCCCCCCCCCCCTGTCCCCATCGATGTGTCCGTAAGCCTATTTTGTCCAAGAAAGTTTAGACTGAGAAAACTCAAGACTTTACCCTATAATCGGACAGCCTCTGCATAGCTCCAAGTCTTTTTAAATTTTTTCCACCTGTCCTATTTCTCTACTATTTCTTCCTTTTCATCCTCTACATTCGTTCTAAGGGACTCCATATTTCGGGTATTCTCGACTGTATCTATCCATTCCCATATGCATGGGCTTTCCTGGTTCCGCCAATTCCTTGAGATAAACCGTTTAGCGGCATTAAGTAAATGCGGGACTAAGGTCCTTTCATATTGCTTTACCTCCCCTCTGGTACCGTGAAATAAAATTACCCATGGATCATATTCGAGGTCTATTTCAGTGATTTCCTTAATGTAGTTTATTATTCTTATCCAGTAGTTTTTTATCTTATGACACTCCCACTAAAGGTGTGCCATCGTCCCCCTCTCCTTACAACCTCTCCAACACTCTACTGATGCGCCTTGTTGAAATTTACATGCTTTCGTTGGAGTTATATACCACATTGATAGGCACTTGTAATTCATTTCTATGGTCCTAGAATCTAATGCTGATCTATGGGTTAATTTAAGAATTTTTCCAAGTGTAAGTGTATCAATCTGCGTGCCCAATTCCCTCTCCCACTTGTGTATGAATGGCGGCAACTCCACTCCATCTGTCTCCAGTAATAGTTTATAGATCTTCGAGATCATCCCTTTCGTCTCTGGGGCTGTAAAGGTCTGCTCTAAGCGGGATAAGTCCTCACCTGCCCTGATCGGCTGGGGGAGATTTTTCACAAAATGAGATAGTTGCAGGTACCTTCATTCATTTATATCCAAAATTTCCCCCTTATTATTTTTTAATTAATTTAGTGATAACATTTTACCATTATATAATATATCCATCAATTGTGCGCAGTCTTTTTTAACCCATCCCCCTCCCGCTAATTTATTTCCTGGTGCAAAATAATCATTATTTTTAAGTGCTATTAAAGGTGAGTTGTATTTACCGTTGAGTTGCTTATATATCTTGTCCCATATTTTTAGTGTATTTATTGTCAGTATATTAGTGCTTTCACTCAGTGTTCTGTACCTTGGGGGATTCCAAATATCTTTACCTAGTTGTGACTTACTAATGTTTTTTTCTAATTTTACCCATCTTTTTTCACTGCATTTTTTGCTCTACTCAGGGATTCTAGATAGAACCGTCGCATAATAATAATTCACCACATCAGGTACGGCTAGTCCTCCTCTTTTTTTTTCCTTCTTTAGTGTATGGAGAGCAATTCTATGATTCTTGTTTTTCCAGATGAAATTCATTATAAGGGATTTAAATTTTTTAAGGTACGTCAAAGATAAGGGAATTGGGAGCATTTGGAATTTGTATGTGATTATGGGTAGCAGGGTCATTTTCGCTGCGTTAATACGCCCCAGCCACGAAAGAGGTCTATTGATATATTCTTTACTCTTTTTCTCTATCTCATCGAGCAACGGTAAGTAATTGATTTTATATATTTCCCAAAAGTTGATTCCCAAATACTTAATATGTTTCTTCCAAGGGAAGGTAAATCTCTCCTGTATAATCTGTTTGTCCTTTTTGTTTACATTGATGTTCAAAATGAAAGATTTTGAGACATTCACTTTAAAATTAGAAATCTCTCCATATTGTTTCAGATTTTTCATTAGATTGGGAATCGACCGCTGTGAATTACCTATGTAAAATAAAATATCATCGGCGAATGCTGCCATCTTATGATCTTCACCGTCAGCTGTAATGCCTTCTATCCCTGGATTTCCCCTGATTGTGGCCAGGAGGGGTTCAAGGGACAGAATGAAAAGGAGGGGAGACAATGGGCACCCCTGTCTCGTCCCATTTTTCATGCTAAACAGAGAGGATGTAACTCCATTTATTTTGATCTTTGCTTTTGGGTAATCGTAGAGAACCCCAATTAGTTGTAATATTTTGGGGCCAAAACCCATATATACTAGTGATTTTAGCATGAGTCCCCAGTCTACCCTGTCAAATGCTTTTTCCGCATCGATTGACAGGAATAGACCTGGGGACCCTGCTTCTCTAATTTTTTAAGGCACCAACAATGTTCGCACGGCATTATCCCGCCCCTCTCTTCCTGCTACGAAACCAACCTGATCGGGATGGACCAGTGTGCTCAAGTGTTGCTTAACTCTTTCTGCCAAGACTTTGGCGTAAAGCTTTGTATCAGCGTTAAGGAGCGAGATTGGTCTATAACTCGAGCACACTGATCCATCCTTCCCTTCTTTTAAAATTACAGCAATACTCGCCGTTAAGGAATCTTCACTCATTCTATATTCCTAACCTAGGCCGTTAAAGTATGAACATAGTCTAGGAATCATCAGCTCCCGGAATGTCTTATAGTATGTTACTGTAAAGCCATCCGGGCCGGGGCTTTTCCCGGACTGAGAACTCATCAGGGCCCTTTTTACTTCATCCTCCGTAAATGGTCTTTCCAAGGCCTCAGTATTCTCAATGGAGAGTTTAGACAGGCCTGCGTTTTGAAGGAAAGTTTCTATTTTCTTTATTTTTTCTCCTTTTGTAGATTCTTTCTGCTCAACTGAATATACTCCCTCGTAGTACTCTCGAAAAGAGTCTGCTATGTCCCCTGATTGATATTTGACCTCTCCTTCCTTATTTTGTATTTTTTCAATATAGTTTCTTGACTTTTGTAAAGTTTTAGCTAAGTGCTTACTTGATTTATCTCCCCATAGGTATCTTTCTTTAGCTATTCTGTTGTAGGTTTGCTTTGCTTCTTGTTCCAATAAATCTTTTAAATCGTCTCTTCTAGAAACTAATCTTAATAGTAATTCCTTATTTTGACCCGAGGACTGTTTATGTTCCTGTTCAACTAGACTGATTTCTGCTATCAAATCTCTAATTTTCTTTAACCGTTCTTTTTTCTTCCATGCTCTAAGGTCTCAGAGTCGTTGGGGGCCATACTGTATTTTGGCCCACCTCGTTTCTCTTAGTATCACAGGTGAGGTGAGGCTCTGATCAACAGGTTTCTCTTACCCGAAACCCGAAATCATCGGGGTATCGGGGGTCAGCGGGCTTGTCACCTGCGGCTTCCAGCTGTGCAGTCCGATAGTCGGCCTGCCTCCAGAACATCTCCTTCTCTCCTTCCTCCGCCCCAACCTTGCCATCCTCTCCCTCCAGACATCCCCCCTCCCTGCCTCATCAGCCCATCCCGGCAGGACTGGGACTTGTATGTCAAGTTTATTACAGAATTCATGCAATTCTTCAGGATATCTTAGTCTGGCTGAACGTCCATCTTTTGTTCCGATCAGACATGCAGGGAAGCCCCATGTATACTTCACATTAGCCAGACGCAACACTTCCAGTAGAGGTCTCTGCTGCCTTCTCCTTTCTAGGGTTTGGGGTGCTAAATCTGAGTAGATCTGGATCTCGGAGTCCTCGTATTTCAAAGGCGTTTTCCCAAATAGCTTAGACCAAATTTCTGCCTTGTCTTCATAGTATCTAAATCTAACTATGATGTCTCGTGGTCTGCCTGCATCAGTTGCCGGAAATCTGCCCACCCGATGGATCCTCTCCATTTTAGGGAAGTCTTCCTCTACGTTACCCAGGATGGGGTTAAGTATAATTTTTATTAGCCCCCTTAGATCTTCTCCTTTTTTCTCCGGGACCATTCTTATTCTGATGTTTTGTCGCCTGTTCCTGTTTTCTAAGTCTTCCAATTTGTATAGAGTATCTCGTTGGTTATATTGAATAGAGCTTAACTGTTCCTTTAGCTTAGAAATTTCTTGGTCCTGAGTATTTACTCTGTTCTCTATTGATTCGACCCTTGCTAAAAGATGTCGCAAATCTTCTCTGAGGAGATGAAATTCTCCTTTAATCGCATTTTCCATTTTGAGGAGCATCTCTTCCATTTCGTTTTTTGAGGGGGGTTGGGCTCCCATCTCTTGCTCTTCCACTCTGCTTACTTACACTTCACTTTCTAGTGTATGACCGTTTGTGTACTGATTAGGTTTGTCATTTGTTTTCTTGTCCTTTACTTTCCTCCTTTCCATCACAGCTTCGGGATGTAGCTCCGTATTGTTGGATTGGGGACTTGCTCCCGTTTTCAGATATTGTTTTATGGTGCTTACTGTTTTTGGGGTTTTAGGAGGGCCTTTTTTAGAGATTTTGCTCATGTTTCCTTTTTGGACTTTTCGGATTCTCTTCCCCAACTTGTTAGCTTGTTTATGGCTTTATATAAAAGAAGTGTTACACTTACACTCAGCTAGCTCCTACAGAGCGCCATATGTTCTCCCCCCCTTTTTTTTCATGAATCTCCATCTCCGAGAGCAGTTATTTGCGTTTGGTCTATCACATCTCAATAAGTACTTGAGAACAATCAATATTTTTTCTGTCAGGTACAACTCCACTATGAATAAAGAGTAAAAAAATGCTGATTGAGATTTTGTACATTCAGGCACAGTTACCCTTTTGACCTTTAGACAGCTGACTCCCTGGTTTGTAGTACTCTTCCTGCCTTTCAAAGGGACTCACAACTAAGGAGTGCAAATTTATCTATCAAGAAGCAATATCGTTATGTGCATCCGTGAGACAGTCCGTGAGTGAGAGCCGGTGGAATCCCTTTACCGTGCACCAGGAGCCTTCTCCCTCTAGGGTGGTCTAGTTACACCTACTTTCTGCTCCTCTGTCCCTCGGAGCTCCCAAAGCTCAGGGTGCAGTGGGCAGATATTGCCCTGTTTCCTGCAGGCTCCCCCTTCTCTATGAACCTCACTGTCCCGATACGTTATTATTCCCGTATGCGATTTCCAGACTTGGGAATTGTAGTACAATTAGTCATGGGAGTAAAGATTTAAAGAAAAAAGTAGCATGGGACGGTCAGTGTGTTTTGCTACAAACTATTTTTCACGTAAGTAAGCATCCAATTGACCTCTTATTGTTGCCGCTACCCACCGAACAATACACCATGCACAGAAAAAACAAAACAGAAAAAAAGTCACAAAAAAAAGGGAAACAAAAATTTCCTTCTCTTCCCCCTTTCCTTGCCCCCTCCCTCCCCTCTGAATTCAGTGACCCAGCACGTGGTTTCTCAGTGTCTTCTGATTTTTAGACATTGTAAAAGTTTATAGAAGGGTCATACATCCTAATATTCCTGAGGGGTCTTCTATGCTTGAGTCCAGATAGCAAAAGGGGGAGAAAAAACTGGAAGACCAAAAATAAAGGCATTCTGTTTTAGAGAGATTAACACTAAGCCCAATGATATGCCAGCGCCAAAATCGAAAAGAGGGTTTCCCTTTAATAGAAAGTCCAGTCCATCAGCTCCCTGCCTAGTCAGAGATTGGGAAGTGGATCAAAACCCATCAAAACCGACCTGCGTCCTGTGTTCTAAAGGTAGTTAGGCAGCATGAAGTCTGATCTCCAAAGAATGTAAGTATTAACCACCGGTATGCATCTGGCGTGCTAAGTGCAGGCCTCTTGATGTGCTGTACATAAAAGATTGACTATAGGCATTTGCTTACCTCCATCCGTTTGTATCGCCATGTGGTGTTCCGTAGTTGTTTGGTCTGAGAAACATACTCACATACTGTGATCGCCTGTGGTCGACGTCTGGATGTTCTGGGGCTTTGCGTGAAGAATGGCGGGCGTCAGCAGAGAAACGGCGGGAGCGGTGTTGTCAGGCCGGGGTGTGAGGGATGCCAACCGGGCTCATCATCCCTTAGCTGTCTGGAGTGCTGGCGTTGTTTCCTGGTAAGCCGTCCCCGAGTCCGGACAGGCAACGCGGGAGCTCACGGAGCCTCTCACCTTCCATTGAGCTCCGGCGTCCCTCCTCCTCGCGGTCAGCGCCGCATTCAACAGCCCACTGAATCAGGCCCCTCCCTCCGTACTGCACTATGTCAGCACGGCCTGCTCCATCCCCGGAGATCGTCCCTCTCCATTGAGTCCAAGTTCTAACTAGATCCTAAGCCCTGATGAAGAGGAAGTGTTTTGGTCCATGAAATGTTTTGGCTGTTTTGGGTGTAAACCAATAAAGGTATTTGGACTCCTTTCTATTTGGCCTGGCACTACTTCTGTGGTTCTTTTTAAGTGACCTTCTGGGTACCCACTGGAGAGCAGCTCTGTTCTTTGCAAGCTGCCAAACCAAAGCCAGAGAGCTTTCTGAATGATTACCTTCCTTTCACTGTGCTGTACAAATAAGCGTTCAAGTCCCAGGGACTCTTCTTGGATGTGTCTTTATTTCAGAAGAATTGAAGGCAGACATAACCGGACACCTAGCACTTTCAGAACAAGGCCACAAATGCAGTTCTATAATTCTATCATGACAGGTGTTCTGTAAGTAAAAGATAGGAAGTGTAGAGCAGCCTCCTAGAGTAGTGTATGCTGTTATGTAAATTTTAGTTAGCTCCTCTGTAATCAGTGGAGCAGGGGTTGATTGTTTAGGCCTGCTCAGTGTCTCACATGCTGCTGTTCTGATTACTTTCCCCTGTATTCTCGAGGATTCTAGAATTATAGTGGGAGGTAAAACAGAGTAAGGAGCCTGAATAATTATGGTACTCTTGCCAATCCCTGGGGAGATGTGCCCATAAAGTGGTGACAGAGCCCATAAAAAGTCTGGGGCCTGAGGCAGGAAGTGCATAGTTCCTGGGCCCAGTCCTGCTGGAAGAGACCCCTGTGCAGGAGCTCCCCAAGGAAAGGTTCCATCTAGAACAGGCATGTCCAAAGTCCAACCTGTGGGCCAATTGCGGCCCATGGTCTGGTTTCATATGGCCCCACTGGTAATTTCGCTATATATTTATCTTTTATGGCCCCCAACGAATCCCTGTTTATTTGGCAGCCTCTGTAATAGGAAGTCCCATCTCCTGGGCTGGCATTGGACGACTGTTCTGTCTATCATAGGAGGTGGGACTTTGTATTAAAGAAGCCACCCAGTAAACAGGAGATTCTCCTGTATGTAATATGTTGGTGCTCGTCCCGCCCCCTCCCTGTCCCCTCCGAGGCTGCAGGTGGGCATTGATCAGGCTGCACTGATGGCAATGGTGAGGCTGCATTTAGAGGCTAATTTTATGGCAATGGTGAGGCTGCATTCATGGCAATTGTGAGGCTGCATTCATGGCACTTGTTAGGCTGCATTCAGGTCAATGGGGAAGTTGCATTCATGTCAATGGTAAGGCTGCATTCATGGCACTTGTGAGGCTCCATTCATGTCAATGGTGAGGCTGCATTCATGTCAATGGTGAGGCTGCATTCATGTCAATGGCGAGGCTGCATTCATGTCCATGGTGAGGCTACATTCATGGCAATATTGAGGCTGAATTCATGGCAATGGTGAGGCTGCATTCATGTCAATAGTGAGGCTGCATTCATGGCAATGGTGAGGCTGCTTTTGTGGCAATGGTGAGGCTGCTTTCATGACAATGGTGAGGCTTCATTCATGGAAATGGTGAGGCTTCATTCATGGCAATGGTGAGGCTGCATTCATGGCAATGGTGAGGCTGCATTCATGTCAATGGTGAGGCTGCATTCATGACAATGGTGAGGCGGCATTCATGGCAATAGTGAGGCTGCATTCATGCCAATGGTGAGGCTGCATTCATGTCAATAATGAGGCTGCATTGATGGGCACTGATCCTTATTTCGCTTCACAGTTCTTTATTTCAGAGCGTGGTGATAAATGGGGAATACTCAGAATGGTCAGGGGTGGAAAGTGGGGTCCACAGGGTTCTGTGCTGTTTAATTTGTTCATAAACGACATGGAGGATGGGGTAAACAGCTCAATTGCTGTATTTGTGGACGACACTAAAGCTAAGCAGGGCTATAACTTCTCTGTAGAATGTGGAAACCTTGCAAGAAGATCTGAACAAATGAATGGGGTGGGCAACTACATGGCAAATGAGGTTTAATGTAGAAAAATTTAAAATAATGCATTTGGGTGGCAAAAATATGAATACAATCTACTCACTAGAGTGAACCTCTGGGGGAATCTAGGATGGAAGAGGACCTGGGGGTCCTAGTAGATGATAGGCTCAGCAATGGCATGCAATGCCAAGCTGCTGCTAAGAAAGGAAACAGAATATTGGCATGCATTAAAAAGGGGTTTAATTACAGAGATAAAATGATAATTCTCCCGCTCTACAAGACTCTGGTCCAGCCTCACCTGGAGTATGCTGTCCAGTTCTGGGTACCAGTCCTCAGGAAGGATGTACTGGAAATGGAGCGAGTACAAAGAAGGGCAACAAAGCTAATAAAGGGTCTGGAGGATATTAGTTATGAGGAAAGGTTGCGAGCACTGAACTTATTCTCTGTGGAGAAGAGACGCTTGAGAGGGGATATGATTTCAGTTTACAAATACTATACTGGTGACCCCACAAATTGGGATAAAACTTTTTTGCGGAAGGGAGTTTAATAAGACTCGTGGCCACTCACTAAAATTAGAAGAGAAGCGGTTTAACCTTAAACTGCGTAGAGGGTTCTTTTACTGTAAGAGCGGCAAGGATGTGGAATTCCCTTCCACAGGCAGTGGTTTCAGTGGGGGCCATTTATAGTTTCACAAAACTATTAGATAAGCACCTGAAAGACCACAACATACAAGGATATATAATGTAATCCTGACATATAATCACACACATAGGTTGGACTTGATGGACTTCAACCTCACCTACTATGTAACTATTTAAAAAAAAAATGTTTTTCTGAAACTTCACTCTTAAAGTGTTATATGCCAATAAATACGATATATCCAAATAACACGCCCAAACTCATCCTTAGACTCTTCACCACACACAGCCACAAAAGCAAGAGAATTCTTGTTGGGCAGTGTATTAGTTAATTTGATTAACTTCATTTTAATGGTTCAAAGAATGTCAGGCAAAATGGTTGGCCCTCACGCATGTTCACTTCATAAAATCTGGCCCATTTTGGAAAAAGTTTGGACACCACTGATCTAGCAGATATTGAGGTCCCAGCTGAGGCTGCACCTGGGGGGGGGGGGGGGGGTATTCACAAAGGTTTACTCCTGAAATTGGGAAGCTCACTGGAAAGTACCAGAAAAAAGTTGGGGGAAAAGGAAAAAGATGTCCAGCTGTCCTATGGTGGTATGAGTTTGTGTCTCCCTCACTTTAGAGTGCTTGGTGGGTATTGAAAGGAAGCAACTGATGATCTCCTGGCCATGTGAATAAATGACCCCAGTGCTTGAAGTTAGTGACTGTGTACAGTGTTTTCTGGTCCACTGGGAAAAGTCCTAGTCTCCTGACAGCATTAGAGATTCTGTGGGACATTTTTGCCTAGCTTAGCAAGCTAGAGATGAGTACTCAAAGTGTTCAGTTCTGGGGTATCCCATGCTCCCTCACCCCATCCAAGTTCTATGTTCCAATAAAACAAACAAAAAAAAAAAGATACCCTAGGCCGTTCCTTTGAGCCAGTGGAAGGGTGAAGGAAATGCTATGTGCGTGGCTGCATGCTCCCTAACTGGGGGAAAAGGGTAGTTTCACCAGTGGCTCTCTAGGGGGTGCCGTTCTCTAGTGTCATTAAAGCGGAGGTTCACACAAAAATTGAACCTCTGCTTCTCAGTATTTGTAGCTGCTGGCTTTAAATTTTTTTTTTTAGGTGGACCTTCTCTTTAAGAATATAAAACTGGAAATTCATTTATATTCTCTCCATTACAACACTGATACTACTTCTGTGTTGCTTTAGATGTTGGACAACATCTCTAACGTCTTTTCTCTTCAATTTACTCTTACTTTGTTGGAGCTTTCCCTATGCAGTATTACTTTTCAGCTACAAGATGTTCTCAGTCTTCCTTTTTAAATGAAAGGCAGCATCAGTCAGCTCATTTCCATTTAGTGCCCACCATAGGAGTGTGCAGCCTATTGCATTAGGGTGTGCACCCCAAAGCTCAAACACACATGCCTTTCTCTGCAGCCTTAGCTGCACGGGAGAGTGAATGAAAGGTGCTTTGTGCTTCCTGTTTATTCACAAACCAAAGCATAGTAAACACAGTTTACTATGCTTCAGTGGTGAATGTACACAGTGAGTGTGTTCACTGTGTTTATTTAGTAAAGGAAGGGGTCGGTAAATTACATATTGTCTAGCCCTTTCCCCCACTCTCCATCCTGAAACATCCCCCGCAGCAGCAGAGGGAGACGAAAGGAGAGGAGGGAAACCAGCAGCACTGGGGGGGGCAACATGGGGGGAAGCCCGGGCAGTAGAGGGAACTGGCACCACACAGAGTGATTAGGGTGTGCCCAGGCACACCTGGCACACCCCCCTGTGCAAGCCTATGGTGCCCACTCACACCAGACGGTGTGGGAAATCCATGTTTTGTGTGCGTTTTCTCTACCGCGTTCAAAATTCACTGCAGATGTTAAGTTAACAAGCCTCCAAATGAAGGTTGCAAACGCAGTGCATTTGCCTGCAGTAGATTGCATGATACAGAAGTACCATACGATCCGATTGCTATGTGTTTTTTAAAGTAGCGCATGCACTACATTTGGTGCAGTCCAGTGTGATTCAGCCCATTCAAATGGGCTCAAATCGCACCGCACTGCGCCATATGTGAATTGTACAGGTACATGAAGCACGTTCCTTGTGATTCTAGATGTGAATCGGCCCTTAGCCCAATCGGTGCAGTGATGAGCTCACCTCTCTGTCACTTTGCTTTCTCCTCCTCCTATCAGCATGCTCATTGCTAAAATCTGAACTGATTGACTTATTGTGGTGCTTCTTCCTCTAACACTCAGTTTTATTGTACAGAGCAATTCTTGCATTTAATAGTATATTTATGTAGTGTCCTCCTGACCCCTGGCATCAGGGAGGGCTGAGATTTCACCTCGGGGTGCTGGTTCCTAGGCATGGTGGGCATACACAATTGCAGAAAAATTAGTCACTTTTAGGCTGAACAAAAGTGAATTTATTGCTCACAAAGTCAAAATGTAGGGAGAGAGGGTTAGGGCATAAGACACCCTAGGACAGTAGGTAGACCCCCAGACTCCAGAGACAAAAACAGACAGGTAGACAGCAGTACAGAACAAGGGCCTTAGGCCTGCACCCCACGTAGCAACAGCTATCTCCTATAGAAACCAAAACTCAGAGCATCGTGCAGGGGTTCTTTGGATGAGTCCGTCTTGAGGGTCTCCACAGTTCCCTGGTCTACGACAGAGTAACTACTGATACTTCATCTAAGAACTCCATCCCTTTTCTCATGCCTCCAGGCAACAAACAGGCTCTCTCTGGCTTCAGGCCTACCCAGTAGCTGATGCTAAAAAAATGTTGGGGGCGCAAACAAACCCCTCCAGGTCCGCACTCACCAGAGGATGCCGTGAGACTTACCTACAAACAGAGCCCACCGGCGCTGGGCTGTTACGGCTCCCCTAATACCCGGCGGCTTCCATGTTAACCAGGTCTTTTTTCCGGGTTCCAAATCTTCAGCCTCCTGATTGGCATGGACGGTAGCTGGAAACCAGAAGTGACGCGATGGCGACTATTAATTCACTAAATTCAAGAATGGGAGGGTTCGGGCGGAGTGCTCTACACCCCGAGGACAACCTAAAACAAGCCAATTAGTGCCTCAGCCGGATTGGATAGGTTTCAGAAATATATATTTTTATATGTATATCACTGATTTTAGCCACCTATACCACAATCTATAAACACCATCACCTGGAGATTTGTAATCAATCAGAAGACTCCAGGGTGGTAATCCTCTGAATATACAGGCATATAGACAAAAAAACGGGAAAGATTCCCACAGATATTCTTCAAAGAGGATAACCCGGCTTGAGAACTAGATTTTTTTATTAAATATCCACCATTAATTAAATTTATACATTTAAGAAAAATATATTTATAAACACCCTCCTCCAACACAAATACAGTCAGGTCCATAAATATTGGGACATCGACACAATTATAATCTTTTTGGCTCTATACACCACCACAATGGATTTGAACTGAAACGAACAAGATGTGCTTTAACTGCAGACTTTCAGATTTAATTTGAGGGTATTTACATCCAAATCAGGTGAACGGTGTAGGAATTACAACAGTTTGTATATGTGCCTCCCACTTTTTAAGGGACCAAAAGTAATGGGACAATTGGCTGCTCAGCTGTTTCATGGCCAGGTGTGTGTTATTACCTCATTATCCTATTTGCAAGGAGCAGATAAAAGGTCCAGAGTTAATTTCAAGTGTGCTATTTGCATTTGGAATCTTTTGCTGTCAACTCTCAATATGAGATCCATAGAGCTGTCACTATCAGTGAAGGAAGCCATCATTAGGCTGAAAAAACAAAACAAACCCATCAGAGAGATAGCAGAAACATTGGGTGTGGCCAAATCAACTGTTTGGAACATGCTTAAAAAGAAAGAACGCACCGGTGAGCTCAGCAACACCAAAAGACCAGGAAGACCACGGAAAACAACTGTGGTGGATGACCTAAGAATTCTTTCCCTGGTGAAGAAAACACCCTTTACAACAGTTGGCCAGATCAAGAACACTCTCCAGGAGGTAGGTGTATGTGTGTCAAAGTCAACAATCAAGAGAAGACTTCACCAGAGTGAATACAGAGGGTTCACCACAAGATGTAAACCATTGGTGAGCCTCAAAAACAGGAAGGCCAGATTAGAGTTTGCCAAACAACATCTAAAAAAGCCTTCACATTTCTGGAACAACATCCTATGGACAGATGAGACCAAGATCAACTTGTACCAGAGTGATGGGAAATGAAGAGAGGAGAAGGAAAGGAACTGCTCATGATCCAAAGCATACCACCTCATCAGTGAAGCATGGTGCTGGTAGTGTCATGGCGTGGGCATGTATGGCTGCCAATGGAACTGGTTCTCTTGTATGTATTGATGATGTGACTGCTGACAAAAGCAGCAGGATGAATTCTGAAGTGTTTCGGGCAATATTATCTGCTCATATTCAGCAAAATGCTTCAGAGAATCAGAACTCATTGGACGGCGCTTCACAGTGCAGATGGACAATGACCCGAAGCATACTGCGAAACAACCAAAGAGTTTTTTAAGGGAAAGAAGTGGAATGTTATGCAATGGCCAAGTCAATCACCTGACCTGAATCCGATTGAGCATGCACTTCACTTGCTGAAGACAAAACTGAAGGGAAAATGCCCCCAGAACAAACAGGAACTGAAGACAGTTGCAGTAGAGGCCTGGCAGAGCATCACCAGGGATGAAACCCAGCGTCTGGTGATGTCTATGCCTTCCAAACTTCAGGCTGTAATTGACTGCAAAGGGTTTTCAACCAAGTATTAAAAAGTGAAAGTTTCATGGATGATTGTTAATCTGTCCCATTACTTTTGGTCCCTTAAAAAGTGGGAGGCACATATACAAACTGTTGTAATTCCTACACCGTTCACCTGATTTGGATGTAAATACCCTCAAATTAAAGCTGAAAGTCTGCAGTTAAAGTACATCTTGTTCGTTTCATTTCAAATCCATTGTGGTGGTGTATAGTGCCAAAAAGATTGGAATTGTGTCAATGTCCCAATATTTATGGACCTGACTGTAGTTAAAATTAAGACAAAGAAAGTCTTAATGAGATACCGGTGTCCACCACAGCCAGCCATACACATCTCTCATCCATCCCATACACTACTCAAAATGTTCTTCTGGTTTAAACTTCATTTGACCAGCAAAATACTGGTTCTACTAGATGAAAAAATATTTTTTGCATGTTCCGTCTGATAAAATCACATTTACGGACCTAATAGACACCCATTAGTCTGGTGCCCCATTGAGATGTTAAAACATTTTAGTCATATTATCATTTATTTAAAAATAACTCTTTGGCAAACTAACTTCGGGAACACAAAGACTACTGTAGCACCCTAATGTTTAGGCAGGACTGCTATTAAATGTAGTTGCCAGATGAGAGTTGCTTTGGCCAATTGTTAGGAGATCAATTGATTTCCCCAAAATTCTAGAATTGCTGCACTTCTTTCTTCTGTCACTAGGTGGCCTGGTATCTGGTGACATTGGATAAGACAAGGGCACAGCAAGGACAGATTATGAATGAATGGGGTGTCTCAGCCAATGGGCAGGGATTTTCTTGGGTCCCTTGGCCTGCTGGGAGAGCCTATTTATTTGGGTGGAGTTGGGGGATCAGGGATGGCTGTCTGGGTGGTCATTTGTTATATCGCCCCAGGCTTCTAGGCCTTAAGCCTTAGGCCTGTCCCGGAGACATCTGGCTGCTAGGCTGTTTGAGGGCCTATCCAGAAGCAGGAGAGCAGCGTAGGGTTGGGACTGCGGGCTTGTAGTCCAACCAGAAGTCATAGTCATAAATAGAGGGAAAGCTGTTGCCACTACGGGACCATCCACCTTGTTACCGCAGACCACTGTGAGTAAGCTGAGGTCAGTACGACTTCTCACCAGCTGGGGACAGTGAAGAAGTGGGAAAACTTCACCAAGTTCCAAGTCAGAGACCCAGCTGGACAGCAGAGGTGACGTTTGTGGAGCATCAGTGAGTGCCAAGCCAGGGATCTAGCGTGTCAGCAGGGGTGAAGTTTGAAGAGTATCTGTGAGTGCAAATCCAGGAACCCAGTAGGGAAGCGGGAGTGACGCTTGAGGAAGATACTGCTGAGTGCTAACATTGGAAGAGCTCAGGGGATCCAGTGGCTATTGGATCTGAAGTCTAGTGAGAGAGACTGGGAGCTCGTAGAGTAAAGACCAAAAGTGAGTGATTATGGGGTAAGCTGAGGACCGTTTGTGTTGCAAATAGTTGGATACAATTACAGTTAGTAACTTTTACAAGACTGTTGCCATAGGAGACAGCGTCCTACCTATACAGAAGTTGTGTCTGGCTGGAGGCCTTCTCCTGTATAGCTTTCTGCCTAGAGAAGTCTCGGAGTCTGACAATTACCATTGCATTTACCTAAGGGTGTCCTGGCCCTAACCCTCTCTCCCACAGTCCCCAAATCTCTTTGCATTCAAAAAGTGTCTGGGGCCCACCGTTTCATCTTGCATTACACCCACCATGCCTTGTAACCCACTCTACACAGAAGGATGTCAGCTGTCCTTGACTCTGGAGGTCACCATTAGGCCTAAAGGGGCCAGGGACTTTGCTACATTTGGTGCCCAACATGGGCAAAGGCGTTATTCCTACAACCGTCGCCCATAGCAACCGGCTACAGGATTTCTTCTGGCTCCGTGGGAAAGTGGCAAGTAACATCTTTACTTCGTATAGACTGTGTTATTGTGCATTCCAACAATGTGGGGAAGAACCAACACATCTCATTGGTCATGGGAGAGTATCAGCCTGGTCTTTTGACACTTTACGCCAGTGCTGCAAGGGTTCAAATAGACCCCATTAAAGTTTTGGCATGTATCTTGGAATCGGCTGCTTATGTATACCTGTACCGCTCTGTACCATGTATGTACGTATACTCTTTGTGCTCAATAAATACTTTTTTGTTTGATAAAAAAAAAAAAGGTTTTGGCGCGCCTCTAAAGAAAACAGGTGGGCGCTGAAGTTTCCAGAGAGTATCTGCACCAATCCTTAGGCAGGGGGAGGAGCCCCCACTCTGCAGAATAGGATAATAAAGTGCTTCCACATGTGCCTGGTTGTGGTAAGGAGAAGATGGCACAGTTTGAAAATTGTATATTATTAATTAGCACTATGCACTTTAAATTGTGTATGTATAAGGAATGTCATAATTGAACACATATAGCGCCTCCTACCACTACACACCCCAAATTCTTCAAAGACAGCACTTAAGCACTTTGAGGAGAGCAGCTTATTTTTCTAGGTTTCACTAATAAGCACAATTTGTTATTCCATAGCGCAAGGTCTTTTTCATGTTTACATTAGAGATGAGCCCGATGTTCAAGTTGAACGTAAGTTTGACTCAAACATCGGGTGTTCGCCCGTTTGCCGAATTTAGAGCATTATGGGGCGTTCGTGGGAAATTCAAGCGCCTGCGGAACACCCCATAATGAACTGTGAGACCTACAACGCAATGCAAAATCACAGTGGATTGACGGCTGCTGATTGGCCAACGCATGCACCTAACCTGCATGCTTTGACCAATCACAGCGCACTCTGCTGTGAGAGCCATGATTGGCCAAAGGCAGGGAGTCCACACCCCACATTATGTAAGGCTGCTTACATAGTGTCCGTACATAGTGTTATGAATGAGAGCAGCAAAATTACATTTCTAAATATACATAAAAATCATTGAAAAAAACTGCATGAGTTCCCCCCCAGTCCATTACCAGGCCCTTTACGCTGTGCCAAAATGTAAAAAAATAAATGGTGTGGGGGTCCCCCCAATCCATACCAGGCCCTTCAGGTTCTTTTACCAGACCCTTATCCGAGCACCCAACCTGGCAGGCCACAGGAAAGGGGGGGTGAGAGAGCACCCCCCTCCTGAACTGTACCAGGCCACATGCCCTAAACATGGGTAGGGTGCTTTGTGGTCCCCCCAAAACACCTTGTCCCCAGGCCACATGCCCTAAACATGGGTAGGGTGCTTTGTGGTCCCCCCAAAACACCTTGTCCCCATGTTGATGGGGACAAGGGCCTCATCCCCACAACCGTTGCCCTGTGGGGGGTCTGCGGGCAGAGGGCTTATCAGAATCTGGCTCCCCCCCTATGTTATATGAATGAGTATCGGGTACATTGTACCCCTACACATTCACCAAAAAAAGTGTCAAAAAAAATGTATTAAAAACGTGTCCTACGATGTACATTCATCTTGAGTCCGTTCGAAAGTCTGTTTGTTTTGAACGTGATGGCGTGATGACGGGACTAAAAAGGGAAGTTCAATAGCAAGTAGCCAATAGCTGCCCTTGGGTCGTATTTGGTCCGTCGGACCAGCATACAGACGAACGGTTTTCCCTGTGTGCATGAAGCCTAATGGCGCGTACACACGACCAGACTTTCCAGTAGACTAGGTCCGATAGGAATTGAGTCCGTTGGACAGATTTTAAACATGTTTTAATTTTAGGATTATCCCACACGCGATCGGAATGTCCAACGGACTGATCCCGTCGGACCTAGTCTACTGGAAAGTCCGGTCGTGTGTACGCGGCATTAGGCTTCATGCACACAGGATGTTTTGCAAACTCTCCTAAAAGCCTTTCCTCCTGGCAGCAGCATTTTGGCTGAAAAAATGCCTGATGCTTGTAAAAGGGTCTGCTCTACCAACTTGCAAAAAAGGACGTCAAGCTTTGGAGCCAGGGCCTTAAAAATGCTCTGCCTGACCCAAGATGGCTGCTAGGGTCACATGGGGCGACAGGGATAGCTTCCCCAGTGACCCAGGAAACCATAGAGGAACCCTGTTTCTCTTCACTTCCTCTACAAAAACAGTTCCGCTGTGGAAGAGCGCCATCTGCAGTGGAGAAAGTAGAATGCATCTGCCTACACTCCCCTCCCCTTTAACAGATGCTGTCCTCGGCATCCCAACAGCATGTAAACAGTAATAACAATGGAAAACCATCAGACTATAAACAATTTCAAATAACACAGTCATGCCGGGTACACACGATCAGACTTTCCGGAATCCGTCGGACAATTTGATCATGTGTGGGCTCCAGCGGACTTTTTTTTTTCCAAAAGTCCGACGGACCTAGAAATAAAACATGTTTCAAATCTGTCTGATGGACTCGAGTCCAGTCGAAAAATCCGTTCGTCTGTGTGCTAGACCGAGGGACGAAAACCGAAGCTAGGACAGCTATTGGCTACTAGCTATGAACTTCCTTATTCTAGTCCGGTCGTACGTCATCACATTCAAATCCGTCTGACTTTGGTGTGCTTGTGTGTGGCCAAGTCCCTTCGTTCGGAACTCCGCCGAAAGTCTGTTGAAAAGTCTGCTCGTGTGTACGCGGCATTATAGTATCTTGCAAGCAGTGGCGGTGCGTGCATAGAGGGCGCAGGAGCGCCGCCCCCCCTCTCCTGCACCGCTCTATCACCAATAGATAGATTCATGCATTGCATGAATCTATCTATTGTCACCGCTGCCGCCCCCTATTCAGGTGTCCGGCCCCTGATCGGGCGCCGGGCATCTGAATTACAGTGGGGGGGGTGTTGCTGGAAGCGCCCCTATTAGAGCTGTAAGCTCTAATAGGGGACCCTATTAGAGCGGTGTGCTCTAATAGGCTTCCCTAAGTGTAAACAGCGGGCGCACGGCTGTGCGTTCGCTGATTACACAGTATTGTGTTAGGGAAGCGAATACATCGCTTCCCTAACACAGACCCGCCTCTCAGCCAATCAGGTTGCCAGGTCTGTTACCTGTCACCTGATTGGCTGAAGTCACAGGCGCTGTGATTGGACGCTAGGCGTCCAATCACCTGGCGTCCAATCACAGCAGAAGAAGACAGGAGGAGCGCGGGAGAAGACATCCGACGGAGACACCGCTCGTCGCCTGACGCCGTCACCAGGACAAGGTAAGTGCAGAGGGCAGGCAGGGGGCACAGTGGCAGCACTTAAGGGGCACAATGGCAGAACTTGGGGCACAATGGCAGCACTTAAGGGGCACAATGGCAGCACTTAAGGGGCACAATGGCAGCACTTAAGGGGCACAATGGCAGAACTTGGGGCACAATGGCAGCACTTAAGGGGCACAGTGGCAGAACTTGGGGCACAATGGCAGCACTTAAGGGCACAATGGCAGCACTTAAGGGGCACGATGGCAGAACTTGGGGCACAATGGCAGAACTTGGGGCACAATGGCAGCACTTAAGGGGCACAGTGGCAGAACTTGGGGCACAATGGCAGCACTTAAGGGGCACAATGGCAGCACTTAAGGGGCACAATGGCAGAACTTGGGGCACAATGGCAGAACTTGGGGCACAGTGGCAGCACTTAAGGGGCACAGTGGCAGAACTTGGGGCACAGTGGCAGAACTTGGGGCACAGTGGCAGCACTTGGGGCACAGTGGCAGCACTTGGGGCACAGTGGCAGCGTTTGATGGGCACAGTGGCAGCGTTTGGGCACAGTGGCAGCACTTGGGGCACAGTGGCAGCGTTTGATGGGCACAGTGGCAGCGTTTAATGGGCACAGTGGCAGCGTTTGATGGCACAGTGAGGCTGTTTGTTTGCGCCCCCCCAAAAATTTTGAGCACCAGCCGCCACTGCTTGCAAGGAGTTGCCTGTGGTTAGACCGCAAAGGGAGCTGGTTCTCTTGACTCTCGTTTGGGGTCATTTGGTAAAGATTTATCAGTAGTTGGTGATTCAGGGGCCTCAGGTGCAAGGAACCAGATGTGTCTTTTACTTTCTCTTCACCTGAGCCTGCAATTGAATCTTCTGATAGTAGTCTGTGTTACTGAATAGGGTGGATGGGCCCTCTGGGCTGTAACCAGCAAAGCCATCAAGTTCCATGTTCTGGGAAGCTGGATACTCAAGTATGATTCAGAAGAGCACCACCTACAGTGGAGAAAGTAGACTGCACCTGCCTTCAAGAATGCAGATCGGGAGTTTGGACTCATCCTACTTCACTAAGGAAGTATTGAAGTCAGAGGCAGACAGCCAAAAAGCATTTTCAGAAGATCAGCCTGTGTATTTCTTTTAGCACAAGTTTCAATTAAAACCAGGTACTTTTGTAAGTCTACTGCATTGTATCCCAAAAAAAACTGATGAGTTTGACAATTCCTTGCCTTCAGAATATGTAATATTCAGCTCTACATTTTCACAAATCAGTAGGGGATGTGCAGAAGTAAATGTATTTATGCAAATAATAGATGCAAAAGCCAGTTATACCAAGGGACTTACAGTATATAAAAAGCAGTGGTATGGTGCACTAGTGTAAAGAAAAAAAAAAGTATATCGAAGTTGGCAGATTGCAAAAGAATGGAAAAAAAGCTGGAAGGAGAGCCCAGTCATGTCAGGTGTTGAAGTCGCATGACCCTCTCGCCTTCAATTTTTAATGACCCCTTAAAGCCGGCCATAGATGAATCGAATCTCAGCTGGTTAAGCAGGGAATGGCTATAGATTTGATCCATCTATGGGCAGGCTGATTGTCTCCCAGTCGGTCCATCGATCAACTTGGTTAAAACCAGCATGCCAGATTTTTATTATGCGATTATTGCCAGCAGCTATAGCCATTAGCAGGGCCTTCTTTAATAGTGATTGGACCCTGGGCAAACATTTTATTGGGCCCACCCCCTAGCTAGACGCAAAATTAGTTTACTGCAGCAGATCAGGCAGCGATTGTGATCGGCTGCTAGAGGTTACAGCACATCATTTCTGTTTGCTGATTGGTTGCTAGAGGTTACAAAACATCATTACTGCTCACTAATTGGTTTCTAGAGGTTACTGCAAATCATTATTGCTCACTGATTGGTTGCTAGAGGTTACTGCACATTATAACCTCTGCATCAAATTGCAGGTATGGACAAACTGCACTAGCATTGAGGGGTGCGCTATGTACAGAGTGCAGGGTTGAGGAGTGTACTACATAAAGAGTGCATAGTTGAAAGGTGTACTACATACAGGGTAGAAGGGTGCACTATGTACAGAATGCAGTGTTCAGGGGTACGCTAGGTACAGAGTGCAGGAATGCACTATTTACAGAGTGCAAGGTTGGGGGGGGGGGGTGCTATGTGCAGAGTGCTGGGTTGAGGGTTGCACTACACAGTCAGTTGCAGTGTGTGCAGAGTGCGGGGTTGAGGGGTACGATACGTGCAGGGTTCATAAGTCCGCTACATACAGAGTGAAGGGTTGAGGAGTGAGCTATGTACAGAGTGCAGGGTTAAGGGGTGTTCTACATGCAGGGGTGCTCCATTTGCAGGGGTGCATTAGGTGCAGAGGTGAGGTGGGTGCAGGGGTGAGGTGGGTGCAGAGTGCAGGGGGTGAGGTGGGTGCAGAGTGCAGGAGTAAGGTGGGTGCAGAGTGCAGGGGGTGAGGTGGGTGCAGAGTGCAGGAGTGAGGTGGATGCACAGTGCAGGGGTGAGGTGGGTGCAGAGTGCAGGGGGTGAGGTGTGTGAAGAGTGCAGGGGGTGAGGTGGGAGCAGAGTGCAGGAGTGAGGTGGATGCATAGTGCAGGGGTGAGGTGGGTGCAGAGTGTAGGAGTGAGGTGGGTGCAGAGTGCAGGGGTGAGGTGGGTGCAGAGTGCAGGGGGTGAGGTGGGTGCAGAGTGCAGGAGTGAGGTGGGTGCAGAGTGCAGGGGATGAGGTTGGTGAAGAGTGTAGGAGTGAGGTGGGTGCAGGAGTGAGGAGGGTGCAGAGTGCAGGGGGTGAGGTGGGTGCAGAGTGCAGGGGGTAAGGTGGGTGCAGAGTGCAGGAGTGAGGTATGTGCAGAGTGCAGGGGGTGAGGTGGGTGCAGAGTGTAGGGGTGAGGTGAGTGCAGAGTGCAGGGGGTGAGGAGGGTGCAGAGTGCAGGAGGTGAGGAGGGTGCAGAGTGCAGGGGGTGAGGTGGGTGCAGAGTGCAGGAGGTGAGGTGGGTGCAGAGTGCAGGAGTGAGGTGGGTGCAGAGTGAGGTGGGTGCATAGTGCAGGAGTGAGGTGGGTGCAGCGTGCAGGGGGTGAGGTGGGTGCAGAGTGCAGGAGTGAGGCCCTACCAGCTGTCAAAATACCCAAACAGCAGCAGCATCTGATTGTATGCAGCTGCTGTTCAGGCAAATTAATTCCAGCAGGGCTCCTTCAACAAATCAACTGAATGGGAGTGGGGCCAGCAGGCCACTGAGTGAATTTCGACAAAGTTTCTCAGGAACTGGCGAAAATTGCAGTGTATATGACCATCTTAAAGAGGAACTTCAGGCCGGGTTCACACTGATGCAAATTGGATGACAATAGGATCGGTTTCCTCACATCCAATTCGCATGACAGGAGAGTGTGATCAACTCTCAATGGAGCTGGTTCACACATCTCTGGGGCTGCCGCAGTCCGCATTGGAAAAGGGTCCTGTGCGTCTTTTGGTCCGATTCAGGTGAAATTCAGCCAAATATTCAGACCTATTTCACACCTGAACGGGGGCCGCACCAGGCCACTGCTGTGCCCCACGCCGCACATAGTGTGAACCCGGCGTCAGTGTTCTTTGTAGTTGCTAACCCCCCCCCCCACCCCACCCCTTCAGCGCTGCCATTATGGCTCATGCACAGAAGTGCCACAGGGCTTTACTTGGCCATTGAGTGCTGGCAGAGTCCTTCCACACATCTTGCCACATGCAGACAATTCTTGTGCATGCACAAAGGCGCCACCGCTTTTGGAGCTTCCCTAACAGCCATCTTTGCGCATCCTCAGGAAACCCTGTACGTGTACAGATATTCTGTCAATAGAAGCAGCAGGAGGACATGGGAGCCCGCACGGATGTCCAGAAGAAAGCCCCATACACACGGTCGGATTTTCCGATGGATTCTGTCCTATCAGACAATGTTGTCGGAAATTCCGACCGTGTGTAGGCACCATCGGACAGTTTTTATCGGATTGTCCGACGGACAAAGTCCTATCTCCTGCTGGATAGATTTTTTGACAACAAAGTCCGATCACACCAAATCCGATCGTGTGTAGCGAATTCCGACGGACAAAGTGCTACGCATGCTCAGATCACATTACAAGACCAAAGCTATTGGCTACTAGCCTCTACGTAGTCCCGTCGTAGGCAACAAACGTCACCACGTTCAGAATGATCGGATTTTCCAACAACTTTGTCCGACCGTGTGTACGCAAAACCAACATCGGACAAAGTACGACGGACATGATCCGACGGACCTGGTCCTCGGATAATCCGCGCGTGTGTATGGGGCTGTAGAGTGCTTCTCCGACGGGGCACTCAAGATAAGGAGGAGCCACGAGCACTGCTGAGGGACCCCAGAAGAGGAGGATCGGGACCACTCTGTGCAAAACCAACTGCACAGAGGAGGTAAGTATGACATGTTTGTTATTTAAAAAAAAACAAAAAAACTGTGTTGGCTGTTTGGCTGCAGGCTGAACAGCAAATAAACACATTCCTATATCCATACTAACAGTGTAGATGGATGAATCTCTCATTAAAGCTGGACATACACTAGTAGATTCTTGACCATTCCTTCGAAAATTCTCAGTACATTGGATGACTTAACAAATGTCATTCAAAAGTACTTCAAAATTGTTTGCTTTTAACATTCAATTTTAAAACGAATGGGCTTTCCCAAATAAAAACCACATACACGTTTAGAAATGTGTTCGTTCGAGAAAAAAATTTCCATCCTGGTGCTTCGAATTTTCTTGTCACTGCAGTTAAAAATGAATGTGAATTTCACCCCTTTAACAATTACAAAAATGAACGAATATTCTTTTTTTTTTTTTTTTATATTTGTTATTGATTTTCCATATAAAGTTTTGACAGGTTTTTTACAAAAGGTATATCTTGTATACAATGAGCATTACATAACCAGTAGCTGAACATGGCTAACTCATAACACAGTAGTAATCTTAACCACGATTTCCCCAACGGAGGGAAACTTGACTGTATGAGGACCACGTAGAGCCCAAAACCAGTACGTTAAATTGTTACCAAAGGTATAGTGCATCCATTCTCCGTTCACACACACACACACACACATACTACGACGTGCAATTTTACTCAGGCCTCGCCACCCCCTCCCTGCCGGTCTGATTGAAGGGTCATGGGGCCATCAACGGGATGCTCCGGTGATCTAAGTACACAATAACTTAAGCAGAAGTCAGTTACCCATTACTGTTGGGAGAACGGAGTGTCATTCCACAAGGAATCAGCAATATCAATCCAGACCTTATAAAACTTCTTTGGGCAGGCCCTGCTATTGTATAAAAGTTTTAAGACGGGTACAACTTTATGCACCATGCGATAAAATGTTTGGATGCAGAGGCATTCTTCCATTGCAACAAAATTTGTTTCCTGGCATAGAATAATAATATACGCATAAGAGTGCGAGCATGGGTCCTGTGTATAAAGTCATTCAACACACCCAGTAGGCCAACTTTAGGAGTATGAGGTAATGGTAAGTGTAAGGTGTTGTAAAAAAAAAAAAATACGTCCTTCCAATGTGCCAATAGAGCAGCACAGGACCAAAACATATGCAAGTACTCCGCATCTGTAGACCCACATCTGGGACAGGTTGCTTCAGAATCAGACCCCATTCGGGCAAACCTGGCTGGAGTGTAATGCAACTGGTGTATGAATTTAAACTGGGTATATTGATTGTTGGACCCAATAAGGTCCTGGAAGAAGATTCCCGAGCCCTTCTCCCACCCCTCCTCGGACAGCCCAGGAATCACAACCTCCCATTTCCGTTGAGCCAGTTGGAAGGGGTTAACTCTGGCAGACTGGAGGTGAGAATAAACATTTGTAACCAGTTTCTCAATTTCTGGATATGATAGCAGTATCTCTAGTGGTGATTCAGAGAGCTCCTGAGTTAGACCCGCAAACTGTGCCCGGATGGCATGACGCAACAAAAGATATTTGAAAAATGATTTATTAGTCCCACCACACCTTGTCTTCAACTCCTCAAAGGAATCCAATACGTTGTTGACGAAAATGTGGGAGGCATGGGTGACACCAAGTCCTGTCCACCACAGGGAGTCCAGGTGGCCCAGGAGCTCAGAGAAATTGGGGTTGTGCCACAAGGGGGCATTGGAAGACACCCCGTCCGAATTTGTTATCACCTTGTTACTCTCATGCCAGGCCAGCCAACTAACATCTATCGGAGAGCCTCGAGAGCAGTGTTTTGGAATAGATCTGTGTAGTGCATCTACCAGTGAGGCTCTAGAGCCACATAGTGCAGTCAGCAGAGCAGTGGAGCAGGACGGGAGATTTCCAGAAGTTGGGACGCTATAAAATAGTGCTGTAAAGTTGGGCAGGCTAATCTACCATCAGTTTTGGCAGCTTGGAGAGATGCTCTAGCAATACGTGGTTGTTTCCCCTGCCAGAGGAAGGTGGATAAAATCGAGTTTATTTTTTTGAAAACGTTTTTTAAACAGAAAAACCGGGGATGCCCGCATAAACGTATAAAAAGTTTGGTAAGTATATCATTTTAAAAATGTTCACACGGCCAATCAGATTGAGAGGCAAGGAGGTCCAGGTGTGCAACCTAGTCTCCATGTGAGTAATAATTGGGGTTATATTAAGGGATTTAAAAGTGGATAGGTCCGCATTTATATAAATCCCTAAATATTTAAATGTGGGCTGGATGGTCAGTTTGGATTGAGAAAGATAGGTATAATCTAGGTTGGGGCCAATAAGAAACACTACAGATTTCTCGCAGCCAACACATGGGCAAGGGACCCTCCCAAACTCCTCCATGATGTCCAGCAGGGACTTAAAGGACTGTTCTGAGCCATCTAAATATATAAGGGCATTGTCCGCATAGAGGGAGATCGTTTCAGACATCTCCCCATAACAGATGCCACTCACCGCCACCGTCTGTCACACCGCCAGAGCAAGGGGCTCTATTGCCAGTGCAAACAGGAGCGGCGAAAGGGGGCAGCCGTGCCTTGTTCCCCTCTGCAAGGAAAAAGCATCAGATATATCCTTGTTAGTACATACCCTAGTCCTAGGGTTAGTGAAGAGCAGGCGCACCCATTTAATGCACTGGGGGCTAAAGCCCATGCAGTGCATAGTTTCCCAAAGAAAGGACCAGTTAATGGTATCAAAGGCTTTCAGCACATCCAATGATAGCACCAGTCCACTTTTTTGGTCAGTAGCTGCCCTGTGAATATGCAAATAAAGGCAAATATTTTCGTATGTACTCTTTCCAGGCATGAACCCAGTCTGGTCCTGGTGGACAAGGTGAAGAATAACCTTTTGTAGTCTTATAGCTAAGAGTTTAGCCAGCACTTTAATATCACTATTTAATAGTGAGATTGGACGGTAGGAACCACATAACAATTTGTCTTTCTTGGGTTTGGGCAACACTACAACCAGGGCTTCACTCTTGGATGCAAGAAGCTCACCCTCCTCTAGTGCCTGTCCGAACAGAGAATGTAGTTTCTGTGCCAAGTCTTCTGCATAGTTCTTGTACCATTCAGCAGGCAGACCGTCTAACCCTGAAGTCTTGTTAGAAGGGAGAGAGTATATGGCCTCTGTAATTTCCTCAATCGTCAGGGATTTATCCAAAATAAGTTTGCGAGAGTCCTCCAATGCAGGGAAATGGATGGATTCAAAGAACCCCACGACTCAAGTTGGGGGGGGGGGGGGTCTGAATATAGGCATTCATAGAAGGACTTGAATGTCTGGTTTATGGTCAGAGGATCCCAAAACGGAACCATCCGGTAGTTGGATTTGTGGTATGGATCTATTTGTGTATTCTGTGTGAGAAAGATAGGCCAGCATCTTACCCCACTATGTTCGTGTAACCTAGCCGACAAATAGAGTTGTTGCTTATGAGTTGTGTCCACCCTGTAGAGATCCAGTGCTTTATGTGCCCCCACGAGGACACCATGGGAGTCTGGAGTGGGGAGTGCAGTACATTGGGCCCTAGCTGTCTCCAAGGAGGACTCCAGGATCCAAAGGGTAGCCTGGGTAAATTTCCTATGCCTAGCGATGTGAGAGATATAGGAGCCACGCACAGTTGCCTTAAAGGCATCCCATGTGGGGCCTGTAGATGAGGACCCAGTATTGTCCCTCCAGTAGTGGGACATGTCCTGCTGAATGGGTTCCTGAAAGCCAGGAAGGATATCCAGAGAGGACAGAGCTTCCAATATCGAAAAGAGGGCCTATGTCCTAACAGTAGTTCTACACACAGGGCAGAGTGGTTAGATATCGTCTGATTTAAATAGGTGACTGTCTGGATATAGGGGACCAGATTCGGCGTCCGCAGGGCATAGTCCAGCCTGGAAAGAGTACGGTACATCTGAGATTGGCATGAGTAAGCCCTAACTGTGAATTTTTTTTGTTGCCATAGGCCACATAGCCAAAGGAAGTACACCACTGACCAAACAGCCTAGATTCATATTGGAGAGGCCTCAATCTGTCCAGACAGGGGTCAAGTACCGAGTTGAAGTCCCGGACAATAAGGGTAGCAAGCATTGGCAAGGTGGAAAAATTAACACTTAACTCCGTGAAGATTCCAGCCGTGACAGAGGGGGGAGTGTATACCACCACTATCAGTAATGGCATGGCGTATACTGTGCATTGGAGAACGATATATCAGCCCTTAGGATCCAAAACAATCCGGTCACACGAAAAGGGGAGACCTTTCCGTATTAAAATGGACACTCGCCGAGCATAATTGGAATAGGTGGAGTGGTACCCATGCATTATCCAATGTTTTTTGAGGGCGAGGACCTTGGACCCCATTAGTTGCATTTTCTGCAGGCACAGTATATGCGGTTTATGTGCCTTAAGGAAGTCAAATAGAGAAGCTCTTTTAAATTTGAAATTTAATCCCTGCATATTCCAGGAGATACATGTGACTTGAGACATGATAAAATATAGAAAGTTAAACCAAGTAAAAGAAAGGTACGGGCAATCAGCTCCTTGAGCTGTCTATAGCACCCAGCACCACCCAGCAAACCCAGAGGGAAGAGGAGGCACCATGAAAAACAAGCACACACATACACACAACATTCATACCAACCATCATTAACCACCGCTTCCTGACCGGCGCACGACGATGTACGTCGGCAGAATGGCACGGACAGGCATAATGGAGTACAGATACGTCCCTTTGAATTTGCCGCCATGCCATCGCGTGCGCGCTGCGGGTCCTGCAGACTCGATCGCTGTGGGGATACCCGCGATCGTTTCACGGGAGGAAGAATGGGGAGATGCTATAGTAAACAAGCATCTCCCCGTTCTGCCTAGCAACAGTGACACTGATCTCTGCTCCCTGTGATTGGAGCAGAGATCAGTGATGTGCCACACCCCCTACAGTTAGCAACACGCCCCTAGGACACACTTAACCCCTACACTGCCACCTCCTGGTTTAACCCCTTCACTGCCAGTGCAATTTACACAGGAATAAACAAAAAATATAGCTGCGCTGAAAATTATATACGTGATACACTAGACATTAGAGTATATGATAGTAGTTGCAGTGTGATCAGACTCTGCTAGCATGCATTCGATATTATTCAATCTTTGTTACCCCAAAAAATAGAATTCAATATCAAAATGAAATTTATCAGTGAAGAAAGGTTGATATAAATGTAAAAACCAAAAACATGAAAAAAAATAAAAAATATGAAAATAAAATAAAAATATGCAAATAGTCCACAATTTAAGGTAGAGAGTCCACAGTCTCCCTCAGAGTTGTATTTGCATAGCACTGATTGCTGTATAAATGACAATGGTCCCAAAAATGTGTCAAAAATGTCCGATGTGTCCGCCATAATGTCGCAGTCACAATAAAAATCGCTGATCGCCGCCATTACTAGTAAAAAAAAAAAAAGATTAATACAAATGCCATAAAACTATCCCCTATTTTGTAAACGATATAACTTTTGCGTCAACCAATCAATAATCGCTTATTGCGATTTTTTTACCAAAAATATGTAGAAGAATACGTATCGGCCTAAACTGAGGAAAAAAAATGTTTTTTTTATATATTTTTGGGGGATATTTATTATAGCAAAAAGTAAAAAATAATGCGTTTTTTTTCAAAATTGACGCTCTTTTTTGTTTATAGCGCAAAAAATAAAAACCGCAGGGGTGATCAAATACCACCAAAAGAAAGCTCTATTTGTGGGAAAAAAAGGACGTCAATTTTGTTTAGGAGCCACGTCGCATGACCGCGCAATTGTCAGTTAAAGCGATGCAGTGCTGAATCGCAAAAAGTGGTCTGGTCTTAAGCCAGCAAAATGGTTTGGTCTGAAAGTGGTTAAAGTCATATTAAGAATAGACATTTGTAGTAGAAACCACAACCAAACGGTGACATCCGCTGCTATGCAATCTGATTCTGTCTGTGAAATCCAGACGGGTGGTGACCCCTTTCACACTGCCAGCGTTTTTCAGGCGCTACAGCTAAAAATAGCGCCTGTATAGCGCCTGAAAAAAGCTGCTCCATGCACCCCAGTGTGAAAGCCCGAGGGCTTTCACACTGCAGCGGTGCGCTGGCAGGGCGTCACAAAAAGTCCTGCCAGCAGCTTCTCCGCCGATCCTCCACCGCTGCTCCCCATTGAAATCAATGGGGCAGCGCTGCGATACCGCTGGCAAATTGCCGCTGCGGCAGCGTTTGCGGGCGGATTTAACCCCTTTTCGGCCGCAAGCGGGGGGGTTAAAACCACCCCGCTAGCGTCCGAATAACGCCGCTAAAACGACGTTAAAGCGGCACTAAAATATCGCCGCTTTACCGCCGAGGCCGTGGCTTGGTGTGAAAGCCGTCTTATTTCCATGCGTCTGGCGGATCAGATAGAATGGGATCGGATGAAAACGGACAGGCTAGGCTTGCATACACACGGTCACACAAAAGTTTGCTGAACTTTTGTCCGTCAAGAAGGCGGTGACGTACAACACTACGACGCGCCCTGAAAATTAAGTTCAATGCTTCTGAGCATTTTTTGCGCGTCGGAATTGGTACAGACGATCGGAATTTCCGATCAAAACTTTTTCCGACCGAAAAATTGAGAACTCGCTCTCAATCTTTTGCTGAATTCGGCCAGCAAAAGTCCGATGGAGCCTACACACGGTCGCATTTTCCGACCAAAAGCTCTCATCGGTCTTTTACTGGCCGAATTTCCGATCGTGTGTACGCGGCATAAGGCTATTGTATTCTAACAGCAGGAACCACCATCAAAATACAGTGAACAGAGCATCTGATTGGATACAGTCACTTTTTGGCCCGAGAATTTCTACCTGGCCCCTTCGATTTTTCAACTGATGGGGCCATGGGAACCCGCTAAAATGTTTACAGTGCATAGGCAGCTTAGCATTGCACAAGCATGGTCCACTAGACGAGATGCTATAATGAAAGAAGTGGCTGATAAAGGCTGGAGAAGATCAGCAGCATTGAGATGCAACTAAGAAATAAAAAAAGGGATAAAACAGTATTTTACAAATTAAAAAACATGCCAATTGTTTATGATACACGGTGCTTTAGCAAACTATGTCATCATAGCAGGGCCCAGGTAGTGTTCAGGATGCCAGGATGTACACACCTGTCATTGCACAGGTAATGAATGTGAAACCCAGGTAGACTGAGCACACAGCAGCAGGGGGGAGGAGGATATTAACACATATAAAAGGGAATTCATTATGTTAATGTGCCAGTGAAGGAGAGGGAACCAGCAGCAGATATAGCGGGAGATAACAGGCTGTCTGTCCTTTATACAATGCCTTGGCTGGGGGCTACTTGGTCAGAGTCTTTTGAAGTGTACTTTTAGAGGGAAAAAGTGCCAAATTTGAGCCAAGCCGCCCTTCTAAGGAACTTGTCTCTTCCCTGCCTGGAATAATCTGAAAGGTCAATGTTAAATCCAGTATTTTCTGAAAAAAGGGAAAGAAAATCCCTCATTAATGAATACAGCGACCACGTATTTCTGTATGCATAGAGGAATGTTAACCCGTTTTCCTGACACCCCTGCCCAGTCTTTGGTGAAGTCGGTGGGACTGAATGGGTAAACTGCTCGCAGCTCCTTATTATGCTAATAGGTGGCATGTCTTTGGCACCCAGCCAACAAGCTCTACCCTCCGCCTCCCCTAGTATTTTGGGGGATCTTTTCAGGTCCCACATTTTGTCTATGGGAAAAAACCCCAATGAATGGGCCCCTTGCTCTTCCACGGTACAGAGGGGACAGGGCTGTCACTAAGAGAAGAGGGGAGGCGGGCACTGCGCCTGCCAGGCAGAATAGAGGCCAAAGACTGCATTAGCCCAATTGTTTTCTGGGGCACAATCTCTGCCCCCTCTTTACTCTTCCTCCATCCTGTGCATGAAGATCAGTGTCTTCCCATCATACTATTCCTACACGCCCCTCGATACAGCAAGGAAAGCAGCAATCAAAAAAACGAGCTCTATATTACATAGTATTGCTAGTTACATCTCCTGAGCACAACTTTCAGGCAAATAGACTGTTATCTTTGCAAGGGAAGTTGCACTTTGCAAAGGAATGTTCCACAGAAATGAGTGAATGTGGTAAAGCTCTGCTGACTTCCATCATCCAATCATGTGCAAGCAAACATGTTTTTTTTTTTTTCTCCCCTTTTGCCTGTGATTGGACATTCTTTGCAAAATGAAATGTCACCACATTCACTAAGCTCTGAGGCTTGAACTCTGAGTGAACATTCGATCTGCCTTTAGTAAATCAACCCCATCACATGTGTTTCTAATTTATCTAACTTCTAAATTTTCTAACTTAGAACTTATGGTGGCCATACACACTTCAATTTTTTCTGATCCTATCTGCAAAGAATCTGAATCTGCAAACAATCAAATAACTATAACTTCCCCACCGATCGATTTAAAGTCAATTTTGATTGGATTTGATCAAACTGATTATATTGGCCAGGACAGAATATTATCGACCGTTTTGCAGCAATTGGCAGTACTGTGATACTTTGTTTATGAATATAATCATATTTTGATCAATCAGGTTATGAGATCACATGGTGGATCCACTTCCCTGTGCGGTATATCAATCGAATAGATTGTCAACTATAGATCAATTATTCCTATTGAAAGAGATCGATCAGAAAGGTTCCTTCAACTTTACCAAAAAAGGGGTAAGGGGCTTCTGTAGATAAAAATAAATTGCGCAGCTTTGACCAATATGGAATAACGCGCTTGCTATGGGTGTAGGCTATTTACATACCTCATAAAGTCTGAGTGAAAAACTTCTAGGAAAGCGTTAAAGCGATACTAAAGTCTCGTTTTTTTTTTTCCGTTAAAATTAACAAACATGTTATACTTAACTGCTCTGCGCAGTGGTTTTGCACAGAGAAGCCCAGATCCTCCTTTTCTCGGGTCCCTCTTTGGCTCTCCTGGCCCCTCCCTCCTGTTGAGTGCCCCCACAGCAAGCAGCTTGCTATGGGGACAACCGAGCCCTGCTGCAGCTCCATATGTCCATTCAGGCACAGAGCCGCGGCCCACCCCCTTTCTCTCTTTATTGGCTCACTGACTGTGATTGACAGCCGTGGGAGCCAATGGGGCGATGCTGCTGTCTCAGCCAATGAGAAGGGGAGTCCTGGACAGCTGAGTCTCTCGTGCAACATTGCTGGATCTAGATGGACCTCAGGCAGGTATTAGGGGGCTGAGGGGGCTGCTGCACACAGATCTCTTATATCTTATTTATTAGGTTTTTTATTATTATCTACAACTTTGGTTTACAAGTAACGCGGTTAACGAGCGTTATGAAAGACGAGCAACTTTTAAAAAAAAATCCTGACCCAGTTTTTGAGTGTTGTCTTGCAAAACTAGCAGGATTCAAGCCAATGGGGTGTGCAGTACCGCATTTGGCCAGAGGTGCGGGGGTGACGGTGACACTCGGAACGGTTCGGAGCTGTCGGGAGCCGCTCGGAAATACTCGGAATCACTCGGAAATACTCCGTTCCCGAGTGTTTCCGAGCCTTTCCGATGGTTTCCGAGTTCAGCCAAGCGGTCCCCGAGTATTTTCGAGGCTCTCCGGTGCCCCCCCCCCCCCACCTCTGGTCACATGCGGTATTGCATGCAATAAAAGTCAATGTAGAACGAATTATCTTCATTTCCATTGACTTCTATGGGGAAACTCGCTTTGATATGTGAGTGCTTTGGATTACAAGCATTCTCCTGGAAAGGATTATGCTCGTAATCCAAGGTTCCACTGTATTAGGATAAAAAACCTTCTGACTTTACAACCACTTTAAGGACATTGTTAAGGACGTTGCTAAGAGAAGCCTGGTGGTACTGCTCAGCTTTGCCATTACAGAAGTTACTGCATCAGAGCACGTGAAGGTGTTTAAATAAAAAAAGAGCTCACTGCTGTGATAGTGAAGGTGAGCAGTAACACTAAACTTCACTTAGCAATGCACTAGAAACTTTCCAGTCAGGCTTCATGAGTTACATAAAAGACCTGCACCAAAAACAAAGTCAGAATTCAACTTTAGTCACTACAGACTCCCCTTATCTGCATTGGCAGTTTTTTTTTTGTGGCAAAGGTGAACTATGTCTCTAAGGCCTTACATTAGCACTATATGACCAATCCTATGACTGTCAGGGATTCGGTAAGTACCCCTGTGCATGGCTGTTTGGTGATGGCCATTACACATGGAGCATGGCTTTGTTTGGATTTAACATATTGGTTCCCTTTATCAGGGAGTATGTGCAGAAAGCCTTGTAGGTGAACCCTGACTTTCCTAAAATGTATACTTCTTTTAGGTCAGTGATTCCGAAAGTTATTTAAAGGGTAACTAAACCCATTGATTTACTTGTTTCCAAAATAATTACATTCAAGGCATGCCATCTGTGATAACTGTCACACTTGCTTGTGCTCTCAACTGAACTGTCAAGCCATCGAATGGCTGGTGTCATAACTGACCACGTGTAGAACCATGGACACTGCAGATCAAAATGAGGCTATGTTGGCAGCTTCCTTTGCTGTAAAGCATAGGAGAGTATAGTTCCAAAGGGAACTGAAGTGCAGAATCTTTTCAAATTCCCATGGACCCCCAAGTGGTCTGGAGCCCTAGACAGCTGCCCATTCTGTATCGGCCATACTAACAGAACATACTTTATGTATGTCTGCATTCGGAATTTCCGCCAATTTTTTTTTTTTTTAAGTCAGTAGCTACAAATACTGCAGCTGCTAACTTTTAAAATATGGACACTTACCTGTCCAGGGCGCCTGTGATGTCGACACCCGAAACGGATCTGTTGCTCGGCTCTCGGGTGCTGCTGCCGCCACCTTCGGTAAGGGAATCAGGAAATTAAGTCTTGCGGCTTCACTTCCCGGTTCCCTGCTGCCCATGCGGGAGTCGCGCTGCGCAATCCGGATGGTCCCTGCTGTCTCTGGGACCCGTGTGTTTCCCAGCAGACAGCCGGGGGGGGGGGGGGGAGGCGTATAGACACCTGCGGAAGTCTATGCCCAGAAGTGGGTACAAATACCTGTATTATACAGGCATCTGCACCCCCCTCCCCCCTGAAAGGTGCCAAATGTGACACCAGAGGGGGGTTCCGAAAAGCGGAGGTTCCATTTTTGTGTGAACCTCCGTTTTAAGCAGGGGTTATCCTCTTGCAATCTATGAACATACTACATAAAGGACACCTGTCAACACCAGAGTCGGATGTTTTTTACTGTAGCCTGTATGTGCACACATTTTATTACTCTAAGTACCAAAGTAGCTCCCCTCTGTATGGTCCACACATTACAGCACCTTGTTCTCCTGGTTCTACCCTGATATAAAAATATTTAAGATGACTATTACTATAGATCAGTGATGGCGAACCTTGGGACCCCAGATGTTTTGGAACTACATTTCCCATGAAGCTCAACTACACTGCAGAGTACATGAGCATCATGGGAAATGTATTTCAAAACATCTGGGGTGCCAAGGTTCGCCATCACTGCTATAGATGATGAAAAAAATATGTGTGGCCAATAATTTTAGAGGAGAAAGCCACCTCCTTGCCCCTGCTGTTTAGGCATGTGTCCACTGTGCCTAATGTTAAATGCAGGCCTGGTCATCAGAGAAACACAGATGAAACCATTGCAGACCTCTCCCCTGCTTCTGCAAATAAAAGAAACTTCAAGGCCCGCTTTAAACCAAAAAAGTGTGCGTTGCATTACAGTCAGTGGCAAAGCTGGGAGAACACACTAAAAACACAATGTTCATTTTAATTTTGTGTTTTTCAAGTCACATGTAAATATTTCCCATGTACCCGCAGGAAAATAATGAATGTAAAAGACACGCAAAAACCGCCTTGTGTTGTATTACATTTTACTGACACGTGTTAAAGTCCCATTCACACCTGAGTGAAGCTCCAAGCTACAAAATGCTCCACATTACAAATCCTATTGTTCTAAATCACACATTCTCAACCAAGGTTCTCTGGAACTCTAAGGTTCCTCCAAAGGTGTCTAGGGGTTCCTTGGGCTGCAGCTGATTGACTCCCCATTTGATGGCACCTACATAGTTTGGGGCCAACATCGCTTGGCAGAGTCGTGGAGTGACAACAATGATATTTTTGGTTATCTGTAAGGGTGACATTCTGGCCACCACTGTAAGAAGGGCGTTCTTCCCACTGACTATCAATATAAGGGGCATATTACCCATTGCACCAAACACCCTGGATGAATTGGTTTTAGCAGTATTCCCTGAGACCTGAAAATTATTTTAAGGTTTCCTCAAAAAAAAAAAGTTGAGAAAGGCTGTAAACTGCGTCTGTTCACACCTGAGGTGCCTGCCGCTTGAAAAAACAGCTTCATCGATTATAATGGTGACAATTTTCTCTGTGGTCTTGGGGTGGTGCGATCATGCATCTTGGCACAGTTACAGTGTACTGGTGTGAACGCGCCCTGAATCCTACACCATGGGCCAAGCATCCTCAACATGGATCATACATGTTCACCAAATACACACGTGATATTTTGTTATGCACGCGTGTGATCAGAGCTCAGGATATAATATTATACACAAGTGTGTGATGATAGTACATGACATTTTAATATACACGTGTGTGTGTGTGTGTGTGTGTGATTAGAGATCAGGATATTTCATTATATATATATATATGTGTGTGTGTGTGTGTGTGTGTGTGTGTGTGTGTGTGTGTGTGTGTGTGTGTGTGTGTGTGTGTGTGTGTGTGTGTGAACAGAGCTCAGTATATAATATTATACACAATCAGAGTACATAACATTTTATTATACACACGTGTGTTATTAGAGATCATGATATTTTATTATACGCATGTGTAATCAGAGCTCAGGATATAATATTATACACAAGAGTATGATCAGAGTAGATGGCATTTTATTATACACATGCGTGTGATCAGAGATCAGGATATTTAATTATATATATATATATATATATATATATATATGTGTGTGTGTGTGTGATCAGAGATCAGGTTATTTCATTATATACATGTGCGTGATCAGACATCAGGATATTGTATTATACACACTGCACTCTGATCACACGCATGTGTACAATACAATAACCTTATCTCTGATCACACACATGTCAATAAAATATCCTGATCTCTGATCACACACGTGTATGTATCCTGCACTCTGATCACACACACGTGTATAATACAATATCTTGATCTCTGATCACACACATGATGTGTGTGATCAGAGATCAGGATATTGTATTATACACACTGCACTCGGATCACACGCATGTGTACAATACAATATCCTTATCTCTGATCACACACGTGTATAATAATGAATCCTGATCTTTGATCACACACATGTGTATAATACAATATCCTGCACTCTGATCACACACGTGTCAATAAAATATTCTGATCTCTGATCACACACGTGTGTAATAAAAAATTCTGCATTCTGATCACATGCATGTGTATAATACAATATCCTGATCTCTGATCACAGACGTGTATAATAATGTATCCTGCACTCTGATCACACACACGTGTATAATACAATATCTTGATCTCTGAACACACACATGTGATGTGTGTGATCAGAGTGCAGAATATTATAATATACACACGCATGTGATCAAAGTATTGTATTATACACATGTCAGAGATCAGGATTCATTATTATACAACTATTTGTGAACAGAGATCAGAATATTGTATTATACACACGCATGTGATCAAAGTGCAGATTTTTTTTACACAAAGTTTTTATTAATTGAACAGAATAGAATAATACAACATAACATCGTAGTTGTAGAACATTCACATTAATATGTTATAATATTTTATTACACACGTGTGTGATCAGAGATCGGGTTATGAATATTGTACACATGTGTGTTATCAGATTGTACACATGTGTGTGGTCGTAGCAGAGTTCAGCCTCTCTATGATGTCAGGCACAGCGCTGATTATTGCGGTCCTGAACACCATTCTGCAACCTGCTCCAGCCACAGGAGGCGTGGCCGAATGACTGAGCTCTCCATGGGAACCATTCCACCAATCGGAGCTCCAAAAGCTGTTTACTAGGGCGGAGCGTTACCATGGCGCCGCGAGAAGCCTTTCAGAGCCGCTGGTACTTAATGCCTGGCAGCGGAGATAGGAGAAAAAAAAAAAGCTGGCAGGGCTATAACTCATCCGGGGCTCCCAGGATCTGAGCGGACTGATTCTGGAAGGTTCTAGTCGGCACCCAACGATCCTCATCGTCCAGGTAAAGAGAAGCTCTTTATCTCCATCTCCCTTCCTCCTCTTCTAGTGGAGACTT
The DNA here is from genome assembly GCA_028564925.1 of Lithobates sylvaticus. NCBI lineage: Eukaryota > Metazoa > Chordata > Amphibia > Anura > Ranidae > Lithobates > Lithobates sylvaticus. The sequence continues at coordinate 134,006,531 of CM053037.1, forward strand.
TGTTTGGTTGTAGGTAGGAAATTGGTTTCTGATGTGACAGGACTTAGGGTGCCCATACACCTTACAATCTGCTTTGGATCTCCCATTATCTTTGTATTGCTTTATTGGCTACAGTTTGAATGGGTTGTGTAGGTGTGCCCTCTCTGTATAGAACTGATGGTAAGTCTCTAGGAGATTGTACAAGTAGATTGTATGGTGTATAGTCTGTGTGGTGTCAGTATGTGAGTGATGGGGGATTGGCTGTGCTGGGGGGTTCTGCACAGACCTATGGGCAGAGAATATGAATCAGGAGCATCCAGAGGCCGGTCTGCCTTCCTACTCATTATAAAGGGATGACTGCTGGATGTGGATGATCCATACACAATACATTAGTTGGCCCAGGTTGTGGAACTGGAGCTCTGACTGGCATTGCCAGGCATTCCCTTCCTCCGCCTGTATGTGTCCTGGATCGTGTTGCACCCTGTTGACAGTGTCCTCCCCTTATTCCTGAATGAGTGGAGTTCCCTTGGTTCTTATTTTGTATTAGGAAATATAAATAATAGAATTTGGCAAAGCAAGGATTAAAGTGCAGGTCACTGATGAATGTTGGGGTGCACGTGGTTCTGTGACCTCCCCCTTCCACCCCCTGGCTCTGTCGTGGATCACTTGCACCCTGTTTGTCAGCATTGACCTGTTATAGTCATTCCACACCCCACTGACACAGAAAATCCTGAATGAGTCTCATCTGTTGCTATCTATGGGCAGCCAGTGGCATTCTGTTGATTTTTATTTTGTATTAAGGAAAAGGAGTAACATAATTTGGAAAGATGAGGGGGCACAGTGCATGGCACTGAGGAATGTTGGGGGTGCATGCATTTGAATGTAATATTGTAACTCTCCTTTCTACCTCCTGTATCTGTCCTGGATCACTTGCACCCTGTTATTATAATTCATCTTGTATAGTCATTCAGCACCCCACCAGGACTGAAAATCTCACTTATTTCCTGAATGTGTCTTCTGTTGATATCACCATGGGACAGCCCATGGCGTTCTCTTTATTTATATTTCAAATTAGGAAAAAAGAGAAATAGAATTCGGTAAGATGAGGGTACAGAGTGCCGACCACTAAGACATGTCAAGGTTTTTGGGGTGTCAATCAACACCCCAATGGGACTGAAAGACTCACATATTTTCTTTATGAGTCACCTGTTGCTATCTTCATTGGACAGATCATGGCATTTTCTTTATTCCTATGTTGTATAAATAAATAGGAAAAATTGTAAGATAAGTTGACATAGAATTCAGGCCGCTGGGAAATGTCAGGGTACATTGGTATATCCAGGGGCGTTGCTAGGTCTACAAAAGACCTGGGGCTACAGCCCATAGCAGCGTAGGAAAGAAAGTCATACGCTTGGGTGGGCATACACATGTATATACAGTAATATACGCGTGTGTGTGTATGTATATCTCCCCAGAGAGACCCCCACTTACATCAGTGTCCCCAGAGTGCCCACCACTTACATCAGGGTCCCCAGAGAGCCCCCCACTTACATCAGGGTGCCCAGAGAGCCTCCCCTTGGGGACCCCTGCAGAGACTCTGGGCTATGGGCCCCAGATTCGGGGCTATAGCCCCAAAAGCCACGCCACTGTGTATAATGGTGGTCATATGATGTGTATTGAAGTTGTAGCTGTATAAAACAATCAAATAATAAGGTAATACAGTATATGCTCTAGTTGTTGTGTTCTAAGAATATTGCAGACTCAACATCTTGGATATTTGTTAAGCTTGCTGTTATTTCTTTAATTAATGGAGTCCAGCTGGTGATTTATCAAGTGAAGTGAAGCAAATTGTGAGCGGAAGTTTCTAGATTTCCTGTCCTGCTGCACTGGATTGGACGTTTAAAAGTTTAAAAGTTTAAAATGAACACAAGCTCACTTCACTTAAGTCAATCAGCCCCTACAAACTCCACCATTGCAGTTTGGATACTATATAAAGCTGTTTAGAAGCACAATTGAAAATATTAAAATCAACTTAGTTGAAGAGTTAATAGACTTTACAATATAGCAAACAATCGCCTTGTATTTTTTCTCCAAGACTTTTGTTTGTGATGTAGTATATATTTTTATGGTTGGGCCAGACCTTATATAGTGAATTTGGAATATTTAATTAGAACAAGATATATTGATTACATCAGATGTATTTTTAGGTTCTTATTCTTTGCTAGGCCAATAATGCATTCATGTATACCCATAGTGGAAGAACGTTAGTGGGTTACATTGTGACTCCCAATTGGTTTTCAAAAGTTTCAATGGATAATTCTAGAGGAATTTTATTACCACTGCATTGCCTGTCATCATAGCTGAGCGTTTTGTGCCATTGCCATCTAGTGGGTGTGAGACTTGCTCCCTGGGAGGCCTTAAAAGGGGAGTAAGCAAATATCCCTACCATCTCTTCTCAACACTATTCAGCATGTCCTGTTGGTTCCTTTCCCATGAATATAACAGTGTTTTCCATGTTTTTTTGACATTTTTTTTGAGTGGTTGACATTTTCAATATTTAATGGACCAGGGATTACAAGAGTAAAGTTTTACTATGGAGCATAGAGAATTCAATCACTAATAATAATTTTTAATGCCTGAATAAATTGTGTGCCTTTGTTTTAAAATCAGTTTTGTGCCATCCAGTGTAATCCAATCTCTTTAACTTTTTACAATCCTTTTTTAACTATTACTAAGTGCATCCTGTCAAATGGGACGTTTGAATTAAAACTTACTTTTCTGTGTTTTAGGAAAAGTCTATAGACCCCTGAGGTTTCTTGAATGTTTGATCTGCCAACTGCAGCCCCCATGGCAGACAACTGGCTGACCTACCAGACAGAGGGGGAAATGAGTAACGAGGACATTTCTGGGTCGATCAACTTAGATGACAGTTTAACCAGTCTTCAGTGGCTGCAAGAATTCTCAATCATCAATGCCAATGAGGGAAAGACCCCATCATCATCCGGAGATCCTCATGGCTATCGACAGTTGCCAGGCTCAGCTGCTCCCTGCTCTCCCTTAGCTGCTGATCCAGCCTGCTTAGGAATGCCACACACTCCAGGCAAACCCACGTCTTCATCTACCTCGAGGGCAGCCTTTCAGGGACTTCAGCCCATGGAGGAGATTGACTATAAGACCAACCCGCATGTTAAGCCCCCTTATTCCTATGCCACCCTCATATGCATGGCAATGCAAGCAAGCAAGAAGACCAAGATCACACTCTCTGCAATCTACAAGTGGATCACCGATAATTTTTGCTACTTCAGGCATGCCGATCCTACCTGGCAGGTAAGGCAGACATTATCCTAGTTTAACCAACAAAAACCTGTGATAAAAAAAATGATATATACAATCTTATATTATATTGCATTCCCAAAACTGCCATTGATGCTGCACTTGCAGTTGTAAAGCAACATGGCATGCAGTCGGTATTGCTTTGCTTCTCTCTTTTGTCCCTTGTGTGTAATTATTCTCAGGTTCCTTGACTCCTGAGTTACTATTTTGTACATCCTGCATCCCAGAGCATCACTATTGTTACATTAACCCACAAATGCTTTGGGCATGTAGTCGTGTAACTATTCAGAAACAAATTACAGCACAAGGGTTAATGCATGCATAACAGTGGTAGGTCACTGCAGGTTCCTATACAGGGTCAGTAACTACACTGCCATATATCAGTGTACTATTAGACTGTGAATGTCAAACCCCCTCCCGCCCCTGTTCTGTAGACTCTGTGTGGCCCTGACATGCCATTGTCTAATAGTAATGGATGGTCCTTGGGAGGGACCAGACGAGTCTAGTTTATAGGGGAAATCTTGTACCATCATCTGGGTTGGGGGTAATACTACCAGAAAAGGAGGCAAACAAGGCGTCCAATTTCTGTGTATCTTTTAATTTATCTCTGGGTGATCATCTGTCTATCTATGTATGTGTGTGCATAGAGGTGGGTTTACCCACACAACACTTTTCTAGTGGTAGGAAATTAAAAAAATCCTCCCCCTACTAGACTTGGACTTTACTGGTTTAATTAAACATTGATGGTAGGGGGGGAGATCCTGAAAACACACAGGTGGCATGGATGGAGACTGCTGAGGCAAGAATGATAAATATGTTTAACTGGCCAAGCAATAAGCATCCCGAGTACAAGCAGGGAAAGCGATGAAAAGAAAAGGGAGGTGGGGGCTGCGTAGTTTGCTCTCCCCTTGTTAAATTTCATTAAACAGTAAATAGCGGATCAGTAAGATCCGGGAATCCTGTGGCTCGGGGAAAAAAGGAGGGGGTTGCAGGGGTAAAAAAAAAAACTATTCCTGTCTGACTTGTAAAGTATTTCAGAATGTACTTCTTGCCCTCCTCTTAAGAAGGAAAGGGGTGAACTAAGACTGTGCCAGTCAAAATGTTTTTGGGCTCTTTCCAAGTCTCCTACACACATTGGCCTATTATTTATACCCGCTTTTTATCTTGCTTCTGTAAGGTAGACTTTGAAAGGGTTAGTGGCCTCTTCTGTTCCTAGCAGAATAATGGGAAGCTGATTTGCATTTTTATTGGGCTACATCAACATTATGCCCATTACTATACTCACTATATCACAAAAAAATATATAGATATAAAAAAAAAATAGCGGGCAGGGGAATTTTAAGTCATACTAAGGAAATGGTCAGAGTTAACTTTCAAAAAATTTTAAGATTTGAATAGATCCCATAGGTAGCACTGCCTCTTTGCACTTGTTTTCACAAGTAAGCCCCTATATAGATTATAGCTTGTCAAACTTTCACCTGTAATAGTATTTAATATTTTGTAAAATTACATTATGATTAATTCATGTATAAAAAAATTTTTTATGATGCACTAAATATATATACTGTACAAGTGTCTGCTAAATTGTGCTAACCCTTATCTATTTTACTTATGTTTTAGAATTCCATAAGGCACAACCTTTCTCTAAACAAATGCTTCATAAAAGTCCCTCGAGAGAAAGATGAGCCAGGAAAAGGTGGATTCTGGAAGATTGACCCACAATATGCTGACCGTCTCATGAATGGCGCCATTAAGAAGCGACGGCTGCCACCTGTCCAGATCCACCCAGCTTTTGCTGGTGCGCACTCTAATCCTTGCTCAGATGGCAATATAGGCTCTGGTTGGCCATTGAGTGTCAACTCAGAGTCTCATCAACTGCTAAAGGAGTTTGAACAGGCCACAAATGGTGAACAAACCTGGAATGCTTGGAATGTGGCAGATGTCAAAGGTCACAAGCGCAAACAGCCATTACCAAAAAGGATGTACAAGTTACCCCGTCTATCCAGCTCCCCATTGTTATCACAAGATGAACAGTCTGAGCTAGGATCCCTGAAAGGTGATTTTGACTGGGAAGTCATCTTTGATTCCACCATTAATGAAGCCAACTTTGCTTCCTTAGAGGATCTAGAAGGAACACCTCCATTAAGTCCAGTCACCAGCTCTGTTGACCTGACAGTCCACGGGAAGCACATAGGTTGTCCTCAACAGTGGTACCCCATGAGGCCAGAGCAAGCAGCCGTCCAAAACAATTTGGATTTTGATGAGACATTTTTGGCCACTTCGTTCCTCCAGCACCCTTGGGATGAAACCCGAAACGATTTCCTATCTAACGCTGCCAATCTAGATCAACTCTTTGACCTCAATGAGGAATTCCCTCCAGGACTCAACGACTGGGCCTCCATGGGCTCCTATTTATAACATTAAAGGTGCCATCTAGAACTCTTAGAGACACATAGATGTTTGTATTATAGTTCATATATAAATATATATATATATATAAGTTTATCTTAAAAAGAATTTGTAAAAAAGAAACTTTAACTCAACTATGGAGCAGGAGTTTAATTCAAAGTTTACACGGCTGGCAAAAGGAAAACCCAGCCCTCGCTACACAATATCATTCTGCCTTACAGAAATTGTTCAAAACTGTTAACTCTGGACTTCAAAATGCCACATATGTTTCCTCTTGTCCTAATGCAGGAACAGTGCTCGGTAAAAAACAAAAAAACAAAAAAAACTTTTGTACTTATTTTTCTACATACTAAAGCAAAAAAAGGTTTGCTTAATGTTATATGTTTTTTTCTTAAATGTATAGTCTTTTATGGAGAGCCCAAGTATAATATGTGATCTCACAAAAAGTTGCATGAATGATTCTGATTTATAAAAAAAACTGAAGCAATGAAATTAAAAGGTTTGTACTAATGCAACAAATCTTCTTTTGAGTACAGTTTTCATAGCACAGGTTAGAATGTGAAAGCTGATACATGATTGGTTGATATGGGCACTAGTCCTATTTTTCTGCTTCAGTTTTTGTAACTCAGCACAGTCTCACCTAGTTTGTACTGATTTCCATTATATTGCTAACCTTGGGCACTATGGACTTTGTGTGCCCATGGCAGAATAAAGGGCTATTTTTTTTGTTTCACTGATAATGTATATTTTGTTCATTTTGCCTGTTTAATATATTTTTTTATGTTAGATTCAGTTTGTTTGAAAAAAAAAAAAAAAAATCAAAACATTTTACATGTATTTCTTTTTCATGGCAGATTGCCTTGCAAATCCTTTTTTTTTTTTTTGAGCTATGAGAATATGATTTGGTGGCAGGTAGGATGTTGAGTTAAATTATAAGCGGTTGCTGCTAGCAATTTTAAAGAATTCTTAAACGATACAAAGTTTTCTGGAATCAGTTTGATATATACAAAAATGTAAAGCCTTTGCTGCCAGAGTCCATAATGTTTTTCCCGCTCTTCTGGTGTTAAGAGTTAAGTAGGTGGCCTTCCTTGAATTCCAATACATGGAAGAGGAACAAATAGGTTTGTGTGCCGTATGTGTGCGTCTGTGAACAGAATTGGCATCAGTGAACAATAAGGAGTTTATGACTGTTCAACGCTTGTTTGAATGACTTAAACATTGTTATGCAATTTCAACTGGGGTGGAAATTAGGGCTGAATGCTGGGAACATGTGAATACATAAGAAACAACAGCACACTTGTATGGGCTTTGAAGGTGCATTGAGTTTCTTTGCAGTTTCTACTGTTCTGTAGAAATAAATAAATCTCAAAAAGAAATAAATGCATTTTTTGTGTTTTCTTTTGTTTGTTGGGTGGTCTGACAGTTTATTGTCGCTTCCAAACTCAAGTGTCATCTTCTACATCTGGGTAGATTCAGTCGAATGCTGGATTACAGTGATAGACTCTAGAACCTTAATAACTCAGGAAAATAGTAATTAACTTGGTGATGCAAAACACACACATTGGGTGAATTATACATCCACTATCCGTTTCAAGAACAAAAATTTAAAATAATGCAGTTTACCATTCACTAAATGTGCTGGCTGCATTCTTTTTTTTTTTTTTTAAAGCTAAATAGATCTTTTGCAATTACAGGAAAATACATGTCTATCTTGCCCAACTTCCTGTGCACTGAACTGATATCTCTAAGCCCCCGTACACAGAGTCGGAAATTCCGACCACAAAATCCGTCTGATTTTTTCCGATAGATTTTGTCCGACACTGGTGTTGCATACACACGGTCAGACAAAGTTGTTGGAAAATCCGAGCATTCTGAACGTGGTGACGTTTGTTGCGTACGACGGAACTACGTAGAGGCTAGTAGCCAATAGCTTTGGTCTCGTAATTTGATCTGAGCATGCGTGGCACTTTGTCCGTCGGAATTCTCGACACACGATCGGAAAAAGTCTGACCGGATTTTGTTGTCGGAAAATTTGAGAGCAGGATCTCAAATTTTTTCCGTCGGTAATTCCAACGGAAAAAGTCAGATGGAGCCCACACACGGGCGGATTTTCCGACAACATGGTCCGATCAGACATTTTTCATCGGAATTTCCGACCGTGTGTACAGGGGCTTACAATGTTATAAGCTTTCTCCACTATCTTCTGTGAACTACAAATCAATGTCCCTCTATGTAATGTATATGAAGAGAGGAGGATGTGTTTGTTGTCCAAATCAGAAAAGCAGCCTACGGAAACAACGCTGCTTCCCAATAGATACATTACAGTGAGTGAGCGTTGTTCACCCTAGGACAGGAAATTTGTTATTGGCAAGATCACCAGGTAAAAAAGAACAAATGCAGCCACTACATCTGAGGACTGATAAACTGTAATCTATTATTATTTCGAATATTAGAGAAAGTGATAAAAAGAACATCAGACAGTCGTCTTTAGAGTCCTCTCTCAAGACAACCATCTGGTTTCTTAAGATGACCAGTTGGTGCTCTTTTTTGGCTATTTCTCTTGGATTTTACAGTGGACTCAATTGCCTATTTTTGGGAAGGCGCCACTGTGTGGTATAGCTGCCAAGGTTTAATCATCAAGCCCAGCTAATGCTACCTGACTGATGGACAGGAGACCTAAGTCCAATGCCTCATATCAACATTTTCTTGGCCTTGCACTTCCTTAAAATGTTGTCCATGGTGCACATTTTGGGCTATTCATAAAAAAATTAAGAAAACGTGAACAATTGTAAGCTATGTTAACTGAGCTTTAATAAATATGATGAAGCTATGTTCATTTCAAATCGGCTAACCATATACTTGAAAACTTTTTCTCTTTTTTTTTATTCTATTAGCCAAGATTGGGTATTTAAAGTGAACACAGGTTCACCTTGTTTATTAACATTCACTTTGCATGTGAACAGCCTCTATTCCTGACTCCCACTGAATGCTGATTGTGATGTTTTAAACAATCCTGGGCTAGATGGCCCATTTATTTCCTTTGGCAGCAATTAGAAATCACAGTTACAGTCCACAATTTTGATTTGAGATCATAGCAATTGGTTATTCTCATTAATAGTCAAATAGTAAATGGCTAAGCCTATCAGCAGATGGCCTGCATAGATACAAGCTAAATGATATATATTCCTAATTACAATATTTTACAGCTATTAATGGAGATTTTTTACATAAACTCATAAGGCAACAGTTAATTAAAGTGTTACTAAACCCAGGACCCTGCATTCACTATATCTGGTCTCCCACAGTACACAGAACATGGAAATGCAATTATTTTAGTAAATATAAACGGCTAAATAAATTTTCTCATCAGCAGTATATAGCAGTCTTGTGACTTCATTCTATCAGTGTCGGTTAAAGCTTGTAGGAGGAGTTTTCATTCTCCTCTGACTGTCCTATGAGGCTGCAGGACCCCTGACCCTCTATCTAGACAGTGCTGATTGTCCCTGTGCCAATCACATACACCTTCCCAAAAATACAAAATAAACTCTCTAGCAATACACACCAAACTCAACATGTGCAGAGTGCCCCCAAAGCTCTGTACTATCAGGAGATGGACTGGGGACAGTGAAAGAAGGGGAGGATAGGAAAGACAGGATCAAACAGCCTTTTTACACAATGCAGAGGATTAACCCTTAGGTTCCACAGTGAGTATACCCAACATTTTACTGTTGTGAGTTTAGTAACGTTTTAAATTAAAGCCTTTCACAAAAAAATAAAAAAAATCACAATGTGTTAAAACTCTGCCAATATAATTGACTATACATAATATGAACACCATTAGATTGGGCAGTTTTAGACCAAATATTTGCTACAGCAGGCCATACAGGGCCCAAAATTCAAGCTGTGGATGACCCTCTCAGTGCCACCCAGCTAAGTTGATTTAAAAATGGACTAAGCCATGTGGAAAAATATTGGCCAAGGACTGTGTCCTATCAGATGCAATCACTATTTGGGTATTTAGGCAGCCGCAGCACACCATAGCTGGCAGTGGAGATTCCTCCGTTCATGCTGTTAGTGTAAGTGGAGAAATCTCCTGATATTTTCTTGTAAAAAAGTTATTGGAGATTTGGGACTGTCTATGGTACATACACAAAAAAGAGTGGTTTCATGAAGATATAATAAAATTGCTTGTTTTATTAACATAAAAAAATATAAAGAAAAAGAAAAATACATACAATGTTAGACTCCATGTACATCAGTATATGAATCATAGGGTTCAAAGATATTACATACAATTCCTAATGGAACACCTATATTGTCATACATTCAAAGTACACAGGTCATAATACTTGTCCAATCGCTCGACATGTTTCGCCTATAGAGGCTTCATCAGGAGACAAGGATAAGATATATTTGCAGATGGACGAGGGTTTTTTAGAAATTTTCCGTGTTCTATGGTATGTATACAAAACAATATATTGGTTAGTATAAATAACACAGTTGATAATCATTAAAACGTTATATATGCTGCATAGAGTGTGCAATGACAGGGATGTCTGGTGAAGTCAATTTACACATGCATGGTTCCCTACCTCCAATGTTATAGGGGTCATACGCATGGTCAGGCTTCTGAGTAGAGATGCCAATGGTTGCACTGGAGCACCCCCCAGAAAGGGAACCCGCACAGGGACGTACCCAGCGAGCACCACCAATCGTGGCTAGGGAATTGTAGGGGGAGAGAGAAGTCCTATTTCTTCATCCAATAAAGAGTTTATAGGGCCTGTGGAGTACAAATGTACTTATTAACCACAATTGTTTTCACATAAGTCATAATCATTCGTACGGTAGCAAAGTGGTGTGACCATTCCCAATGTCAGTTGTCAGGCTTTACCTACCTCAACGAAAACTTGTAAAAATCTATACTTGTAAGAGGCTCGGGTCGATCAGCCCCCCAAACGAAGAGAACCGAATGGGGGGAAGCAAATGGAAACTGCTGGGTCTTTGTTTTGAGTATTTATCCACTGGATCAGGACAATTTCTGAAAAGTGGCAAAGCAAAAGAAAAGAAAAGAGACCCCAGTAAAAATGCATAGGAACCATATCCAATACATTTCATGGATCCCCAAAAGATAGAGGAGTTATAATCCCCTACCTTATCATAGAGTATATATGGCGTCAGAGCGTGTCATATTTGATGGTTGGTCAACCCATATACTGCCCCTCAAACGGGGCTAGGTAAAGCATCCAAAGCCTATGAAAAAGACATTAAAGATAATTGCAGTGGTTTCATATAGTCAAGTTTGCGGTGGGCAAAAAGTCCACCAGTCAAAGGAGTTTAGTTGAATCAATTTACCTATTTTAGATCGTTCCCAGAGCGTCCCGAGCCTCACGTCCACCACCAAATTGATTCAACTAAACTCCTTTGACTGGTGGACTTTTTGCCCACCGCAAACTTGACTATATGAAACCACTGCAATTATCTTTAATGTCTTTTTCATAGGCTTTGGATGCTTTACCTAGCCCCGTTTGAGGGGCAGTATATGGGTTGACCAACCATCAAATATGACACGCTCTGACGCCATATATACTCTATGATAAGGTAGGGGATTATAACTCCTCTATCTTTTGGGGATCCATGAAATGTATTGGATATGGTTCCTATGCATTTTTACTGGGGTCTCTTTTCTTTTCTTTTGCTTTGCCACTTTTCAGAAATTGTCCTGATCCAGTGGATAAATACTCAAAACAAAGACCCAGCAGTTTCCATTCGCTTCCCCCCATTCGGTTCTCTTCGTTTGGGGGGCTGATCGACCCGAGCCTCTTACAAGTATAGATTTTTACAAGTTTTCGTTGAGGTAGGTAAAGCCTGACAACTGACATTGGGCATGGTCACACCACTTTGCTACCGTACGAATGATTATGACTTATGTGAAAACAATTGTGGTTAATAAGTACATTTGTACTCCACAGGCCCTATAAACTCTTTATTGGATGAAGAAATAGGACTTCTCTCTCCCCCTACAATTCCCTAGCCACGATTGGTGGTGCTCGCTGGGTACGTCCCTGTGCGGGTTCCTTTTTTGGGGGGTGCTCCAGTGCAACCATTGGCATCTCTATTCAGAAGCCTGACCATGCGTATGACCCCTATAACATTGGAGGTAGGGAACCATGCATGTGTAAATTGACTTCACCAGACATCCCTGTCATTGCACACTCTATGCAGCATATATAACGTTTTAATGATTATCAACTGTGTTATTTATACTAACCAATATATTGTTTTGTATACATACCATAGAACACGGAAAATTTCTAAAAAACCCTCGTCCATCTGCAAATATATCTTATCCTTGTCTCCTGATGAAGCCTCTATAGGCGAAACATGTCGAGCGATTGGACAAGTATTATGACCTGTGTACTTTGAATGTATGACAATATAGGTGTTCCATTAGGAATTGTATGTAATATCTTTGAACCCTATGATTCATATACTGATGTACATGGAGTCTAACATTGTATGTATTTTTCTTTTTCTTTATATTTTTTTATGTTAATAAAACAAGCAATTTTATTATATCTTCATGAAACCACTCTTTTTTGTGTATGTACCATAGACAGTCCCAAATCTCCAATAACTTTTTTACTGCATATTAATCTGGGATGATAGTACACTATTTATGTAAAATCTTGGGAGAACACTCCAGTCTAGTGAGCTTTGAAAATTCCTGATATTTTCTTGTTTAACCACTTGCCGACCAGTCGCCGTGGTTATACGGCGGCAGGTCGGCTCTCCTGCACAAATTGCCATAGCTGTAGGCCGCTCGCCTAGTACAGAGGCAGAACGGGGATCTGCCTGTGTAAACAAGCGGCTCCCCGTTCTGACAGGGGACATGTCAGAGGTCTACTGTTCCCAGTCATGAGGAGCAGTGATCTCTGTGATGTCCCTGGTAGCCCATTTCTCCTACAATTAGAACACAGTTAACCCCTTGATTGCCCCTAGTGTTAACCCTTTCCCTGCCAGTATAATGTTTGCATTGATCGGTGCATTTTTATAGCTCTGATCAACGTAATAATGTCACTGGTCCCCAAAAAGTGTCATTTGGGGTCAGATTTGTCCGCCGCAATGTCACAGTCCCGCTAAAAATCACAGATCGCCATTACTAAAAAAAATTAAAAAAAAAAAAGGTCCCTAAGTATATGCCATAGTTTCTAGACGTGATAAGTTTGAGGGGGTGTCTCCCTTACTGCTGTACTCAGGGCGGCTGTCCCTCCTGCCCAACCCTGGTCCCAGCCCTGGACAGGGCATTTGGCAGTCTACAAAAGCTAGTAAAGAAGACATTCCTCAGTGCAACTCACCAGAAGTGACAAGGACATGGCATTTCTGGGAGGACCAGCAGCTATTTTCTGCACTTGTGGAACAATGTTCAGCAAGTGTAGGCACAGTACAGCCGTGGCCAAAAGTATTGAAAATTACACAAATATTAATTTTCCCAAAGTCTGCTGCTTCAGTGATCTTTTTGTCAGATGTTACTATGGTATACTGAAGCATAATTACAAGCATTTCATAAGTATCAAAGGCTTTTATTGACAATTACATATACAAGTTTATGCAAAGAGTCAATATTTGCAGTGTTGTCCATTCTTTTTCAAGACCTCTGCAATTTGCCTTGGCATGCTGTCAATTGACTTTTAGGCCACATCCTAACTAATGGCACCCCAATCTTGCATAATCAATGCTTGGAGTTTGTTAGAATTGTGGGGTTTTCTTTGTTCATCCGCCTCTTGAGGATTGACCACAAGTTCTCAATGGGATTAAGGTCTGGGGAGTTTCCTAGTCATGGTTCCAAAATTTAGATGTTTTGTTCCCCAAGCCACTTAGTTATCACTTTTTCTTATGGCAAGGTAAGGTCATGCTGGAAAAAAGGCATTGTTCGTCACCAAACTGTTCTTGGATGGTTGGGAGAAGTTGCTCTCGGAGGATGTTTTTGTACCATTCTTTATTCATGGCTGTGTTCTTAGGAAAAATTGTGAGTGAGCCCACTCCCTTGGCTGAGAAGCAACCCCACAGATGGATGGTTCTCAGGATGCTTTACCGTTGGCATGACACAGGACTGATGGTAGCACTCATCTTTTCTTCTCCGGACAAGGTTTTTTCCAGATGCCCAAAACAAGTGGAAAGGGGATTCATCAGAAAAAACTACTTTATCCCAGTTCTAAGCAGTCCAATCCCTGTACCTTTTGCAGAATATCAGTCTGTTACTGATGTTTTTCCTGGAGAGATGTGGCTTCTTGACACCAGACCAGCCTCCAAAATCTTCACCTCACTGTGCGTGCAGATGCAATCACACCGGCCTGCTGCCATTCCTGAGCAAGCTCTGCACTTGTGGTGCCCTGATCCCGCAGCTGAATCAACTGTAGGAGACGATCCTGGCGCTTGCTGGACTTTCTTGTGTGTCCAGAAGCCTTCTTAAGAAATTCAGTGGAAATGTTTTTTTATGGGATTTAGTTAATTTTCATGGCATAGAGGGACTTTACAATTAATTGCAATTCATCTGATCACTCTTCATAACATTCTGGAGTATATGCAAATTGCCATCATAAAAACTGAGTTTTCTAAAAATGTATATTTGTGTCATTCTCAAGACTTTTGGCCACGGCTGTATGTATGTTCTTAGCCTGAAAAAAAAAAGAAAGAATGCAGCTATCACGTCTAAGGACTATAAACTGCAATGTATTACATTTTTTGTTCTTAGATTTAGTTATCCTTTATTAGTGGGTACACCAAAAATATTTTTTGTTTAAGATTAAATATGATTGATGCATATGTGGTTATATTTAGAGAAACATACAGCCATCATGCAAGTTATTTCTGAGCATCTTACAAGGTTTCTCAATGGCTTCTCAATAGTTTTGCCTAAATAAAACTTTTGTCTATGGTTTTCTTGTAGAGCATGGTTTATTTGCGGCTCCGAGCTTACTGGCTCGTAACAGATTGCCGGGTTTAATGTGGTGGTGTTAAATGGGGGCAAAGAGTGAGTTCACACAGACGGTTGCCAAAGAAATGTGGGAAATCAGTTTAAAACTGGGATTTAAATCCCACCACAGAGCAAAGGCACTAAGAATCGTAGTCTGCCTGACCTCAGAGTAGATGAGGGCTGGAGGTCAGTGAGGTAAAAGAAGCCATAACTGACTTTGATGCCCATATACAAAGGTCATAAGAACACTGAGAGATCCATTTATGACATGAAACAACAAAGGTAGACATAAAACTATCAAACCAAAAGACCCGGGAACAGCAATCAATAAGTGATGCCTTATACATTTTATAATGCATAAGTACAAGTATTGGTTTAATTAAACATAAGTGATGTGTAGGTCATTCTTTCAGATTTTCACAGTGGCAGCATTATGATATTTATTGTCAAATCCACACAAAGTGAGCCTGTAGGGGGTTGACATAAGATCTGCAGATCTTATTACTAAAAGCACATTAAACGCATAGGGCATTATCAAACCAATGGCAAAGTTTTATCTGAAATGGCAGTGCTAAGCTCAATGAAGTAATCAGATTGCTTATAAGCTATGTCAGGTCCAAGTAAATGATCATACATTCCAATTAAAAAACAAAAACCCAACAGTATGCTATCATTTTTTTTTTTTTGCTTGAAATATTCCTATATGGTAATAGATGGCTCAACTTATAATTTCATAACCATCATGACATGTTTACATTGAATATCCTCTACAATCACATGGGTAATTCCCTATGCCTGATGATTTTGTAGACTGTCGCAGAACTAAAATAAGGGTGCAGCATAAAATATTTTTTTAAACACCTTTTTTTTGCAAAATTTCAGTCTTAAGGTTAAAGTGGGACTAAACCTAAAATATATGGCTTTGTGCACAGTGCAGGGGCTGAACAACCTGCAGAGCCTTGACAGAGTATTGACATTCCTGAGACCTGCTGCCACAGCATACAGTCACCCATTGAGATACGTTATAAGAGGAGGCTGTACACGGTGCACCAGGAGTTGTGTAAAGCATGCACAGTAATGTATTCATTGGTAGTCTAGGTTGGTATATAAAACAAGTGCCTAAGCCATAGACATCAATTTGCTTGTTTTATTCTCCAACTAAGAAAGATTCCTATTAACTTTAACTAATTGCAGTATATTTTTATACTCCTCTAGGTCAGGAGACATACCCAGCAGGGATTCTGCAAGCACCATTGGAGGCATTAGCAAAGATTCTGTAAGTGCCCTTGGAAGTACTGGCAGGGATCCTGGAAATTCCATGCTGCGATAACTATTATTATTAGTAGAGATTCTGAAAGTTCTGTCAGAAGTCATGTGGACCAGAGATAGAAGGTGTAGGAGCATGTTCTAAAAATGCGAATGAGCGGTGAGATACACTCCTAACAACAGAGGAGCATATGCCTCACTTTTATTCCTCTTACCACATGTGACAAGGCTGGTGCTTGATAACAGACCCAAAAGCTGTCCTCAGCCTTGTGTATACTCCAACTAGAGTGACTCACAGCTTACACAAGGTTTCTTCCACACCTTTAGAGTATGAACAGAGTTGGGGATCAAAAGGAAGGTGAGTGAGATCGCTACACTTATGCGGCGTACACACGTACAAACCTTTAATCGAATTTTCCGACCGTGTGTATGCCCAACGGTCTTTTTCTGTCGGAATTTCCGACGGACTTTGAATTGAGAACCTGTTCTCAATTTTTCCGACGGAAAACATTTCTATCGGATTTTCCGATCGTGTGTATGCAATTCCGACACGCAAAATTCCGACGCATGCTCGGAAACAATTCGACGCATGCTCGGAAGCATTAAACTTCCCTTTTATAGTGCTGTCGAACGTGTTTTATGCCGCTGTGTTACAGACCGTTGGAATTTGGTGTGATCGTGTGTAGGCAAGACAGTTTGAGCGGAATTCCGTTGGAAAAACCGTCAGAGTTTTTTCCGACGAGAATTCCGATCGTGTGTACGCGGCATTAGAGCTGCATGTTCAGGCTCTGAAAAGGAGAAGGGATAGGTGAGAATCAGGCTCACTGCCATGAACCAAATACTACCTGTAATCAGGGCCGCCATCAGGGGGATACAGGCAACACACTTGTAAGGGGCCCGAGCGTCCCAAGGGGCCCGTCGTACATGCAGCTAAATGAATGAAACTGTTAGACTTATCACAGCAGGCAGCCGCTGCCCGCGCAGCGCCCACAATAGAGAATAACACATACACAAGAAGCCGCTGCCTGTCTCCTCCTCTCCGTGTTCCTCCCTCCCCCGAGGTGATCCTGCACTCGCTCTGCTTCCTTCACTGTTGAGGCGGAGCCTGCTGCTAGGTTACTAGTATTGTAATTAGGCGGGGTGGGACTCGGGGAGGGTGTGTGGTCTCGTGAGTGGTGGGAGCGGACACAGCCCTCTCAGGTGCACGCATTACAGATGCGAGACAGAGAGCAGCATGAAGGGTAAGTCACCAGTGTGCAGTGGCGTTCTGCTGTGCTGTAGATTGGAGTGGACCAGTGAAAATGGATGAGGATGATTTTGGGTGGGGATGAGAGTTACATTGTGGAGAGGCTCTTCACAATGTAACTCTCATCCCCACCCAAAATCATCCTCATCCATTTTCACAATGTAACTCTCAGTGGTGGCCCGTCCATTAGGGGCCCCCGACCCCCCTATCCATGTGTTGCAATGGGGGATTTTGAAACGTGATTAGAGCCAGAGGCTCTAATAGGCTTCAAAATAGGGTGGGCTCTGGGCTCAGAGCACTGCTGCCAAAGCCCACCCAGGTGTAGGACAATTGCAAATGAATATTCGCTAATGTAACACTGATTCTCCTCCCAGCCAATCAGGAAGTGAGTCGTGAGACCCATTTCCCGAATGGCCAAAAGGAGAAGCGATCCCATTGGCCGAGGAGGGAGGAGACACACGGCGTAGGACCAAGAGACTGACCCACTAGCCGCCAAGTCCGATCCTCGTGCCCCTCCATGCAGAGTGCTGTCAGCTCCTTCTGTGGCTGCGGAAGAGAGGAGAACACGCCAAACGCCCCTGTGACTTCTTGAACACCTCATCGATCCGCACTGACATCAATCCCCACCTGCCGCCGACTTCATCTTGGCATCCCTGGGCATGGAGCTTGCACAGAGCCCTCTATTATCTCCAACACAGGTTAGGAGAGCCGGGGTGGGGGGGTGGTGACTGGCGGGTGGTGGCGTGCTGGAGCAATGGGGGGTGGGGGGGTCAGGTCCGTCTCCATCCCCCCATACCGATAGAGCACCAGTCGCCACTGAACTACATTATCCTCATCCTCACCCAGAATCATCCATCCCTCTCCACAATGTATCCCCGCTCCTGAATCATCCATCTCTCTCCTGGAGAGGGATAAGGATAATTTAGGGTGGGTATGGGGATACATTGGGATAAGAGTGTTAAAATAAAAGTGGATGCACCAAAGGACTCTGTGGGATGACCAGTGGGCGGATTCGGTGGGACGGCCAGTGGGCAGGCTCTGGGGAATGTTGGCGGTCAGGCCCAGGGGGGCCCAAGCCTCAAGCGGTATAAGGGGCCCCAAAATTTCTGATGGCTGCCCTGCCTGTAATGCCTTAATGGGGAGAAACTTGCACTTAATAAATCTAAATATGTGTATGGCATAAAAGCTTTGTCCCTTCAGTCATCAGGCTTCAGGCTGAGTATGGTAGGATTCTATCAAAGTCATGTGTAACCCTGTCCGGAGGCACCACTTAGAAGAGCAAACTGCACAGCCAGAGCATTATTGCTGCATTACAGTTTGATATCTCTCTGCTGGTGATGGATAGGCCTATGTGAGGCAGCAAAGAGACCGGAGGATTAAGATTATGATTAACTGCATTGGAGGCTGCACCTAGGCCCACCCACAGAAGAGGAATGGGAGGACAGATGGAGTGCCTGGAAAGGGGGGAAGCATGAGCAAAGGAAACAGGGAGATACACAGGCTTCTACTCACTCTGATGGCAACACCCTTGACCTTGTATTCTCCTACCTATGTGCTACATGCAACCTCTCCAACAATCCTTTCCCGCTCTCTGATCACCACTTATTAGTTCCTCTCTCACCATGTCTTCCGCCACTTTGCCTCCAATCGCCTAACCATAACCTGTAAAAACCTTTTTCCACTTCAACTCTTCCCTCCTCTATTCTGCTACTGACTACCTTTATGACAAAAACTCACACCTGTCCTGCCCCAACCTAGCCATTTCTGTCTACAATAAATCCCTGTCCTCCACCATGGACGAGCTCGCTCCCCTCACTACACACAGAATCAGGGTAAAAAACCTTATTGCAAAGTTGGCTCTTGCTCAAGGATAAGAACAGAAAAATCTTGACTTTCAAGCAAAATAGGGCATCAACATTAAACCAGGGGTTCCCCCATCAGGAGGTAGACAATTTTTACTGAAAGACTATTCAATCAGATGTTGCGGTGGAGGGTTTGGCCAGCCATTTGGCCCATACTCTATCATATTTTTTTTGGGCAGCCTCTATTTTGATAGGTGTCTTTATAGAGCGATAGTACTTTATTGACATGTGTTTTCCACAGAAGGAGGGAAAACGTGGGCCCGTTTCTTCCGACAAAGAATAATAATTTTCCTGGCATAAAAGAGTAGAAGGCTGATCAGGGTTCTCTCCGCCACCCTGGGGGCTAATTCTTCCACCAATCCCAGTAAACATATCTGCGGGTTGGGTTTATATCTATACCCACTACGTCTTGTAATACAGAGACTATTTGTGACCAGTAGACACTAATTGCAGGACATGACCAGAAAACGTGTATAAAATCACCCGGGATCTGGGTACATCTCCAGCACTCCGAGGACAGAGAGGATTTCACTTTATGCAATCTGTACAGGGTGATGTATGCCGATGGACTATTTTATATTGTATGAGATGGTCTTGCAGCGAGACAAGAATTTTGAATGGGAAGTCCCATATGTCCTCCCAGTCTTCAGAGTCCAGCACCGGAATATCATGCGTCCAAACGCTGACGAAGCATTGTAAGTTCCGGGGAGGAAAGCCGGAGGAGATGTGCATACAAGACAGAGGTCGGTTTCTTTGTGCACTCATAGCGTATGACCCTCTCTAAATTGGGTTGTACCACTTGTGTCATTGGAGCGTATTTGGCTTCTGAAAGCATGGGACAACTGCAAATACTGGAATAGGTATGAGGGCGAGACATTATTATGAGACACTAGATGGTTAAATGTGTATATGGCGGTATCGGTGGTAAGATCGGAAATTAATTTGATGCTGCATTTGGCCCATATTTTGGGCTCAGGCAATCCGTAAAAGTGAGGTAGGGTGGGGTTGTTCCACAGGGGAACATTTGAAGAGGCCGCAGACCATGGGTATTTTTCAAGACCCAGTCCTGCTTTCCAGACCCGTAGGGTCGTGAGCATGGAGGGGGTTAAAACATATAGAACTTTGGGTCCCGAAGGGGTAGGTGTGTCAGGGCCTCCACAGAGCGGACCACGCACCCTCCAGGACTGCGCAGGATTAGATGCATCAGGTACCAGCCACCAAACTGCTGTGACTAGCTGAGCTGCCAGAAATTATTTCTGACAGTCCGGAAACGCCAATCCCCCCTGCGACACCGGATGCATCAGGGTGGCTAGTTTAAATCGAGGCAGACTTGGGCCACAAAAGGAAAGAAGAGAATATTCTATTTAGTCTCGTGAAAAAGGAACATGGAACCCATCGTGGGGAATTATGAAACAGGTACATACATTTTGGGATTATTTTCATTTTAATAAGATTTATACAGCCTAAAAGGGATAGAGGGAGGTTCTCCCATGCTTTCAACTTGGCCTTAACTTCATGAACCACTGGGTCCAAATTTAATGGGATAAAGTTAGCTGCGTCTAGTACACAAATTCGTCCACCCATTTGAGTTGCAGATCTGGCGGGGCCAACCGTTTGGCATCTGGATCAATAGCAAGCAGCGTAGACTTGGACCAGTCCCGTTACTCTTGAGAACCCAGTCAGAACCTGCAATGCTCCATGAAGGGAGGATTCCGCATCGTTCAGAAAGAGTAAGAGGTTGTCTGCATACAGGACCACCCTCTGCTCCAGCCATGCCAGTTTAAGTCCTTTAATAAGTGGCGAGACGCAAAGTGCCTCTGCCACTGGTTCCATGGCTATAGCAAAAAGTGCTGGGGAGAGGGGGCAGCCCTGCCTGGTACCCCTAGATAATAGGAAAGAGGAGGGCACATGACCCCCTAATCGAATGGCAGCCCACGGTGACCTATATAGGTTTCGCAGCCACTGGATAAAAACCAGAGGAAATCCCATCCCTTGGAGAATTTCCCAAAGGAAAGGCCATTCAATTGCTTTTATTTCGAGTCAAATTCTTTCTTGATATTAAGGGAGGCGACCACTCATGTTTGGCATGTAAATTAGTGAAAAGCCTACGAAGGTTAATGTCTGTGGACTTATGGGCCATAAACCCAGTCTGATCCAAGTCTATAATGGAGGGTAAAAGGGGGTTGAGTCTAACGGTGATAAGTTTAGATAAAATTTTGAAATCAATGTTAAAGTGGAGTTGCACACAAAAAAATAAAAAAATCATTAATATTTCTAAAAAAAATAAAAAAAACATTTTGAATTTTTTTTTAACTCACCTCATAATGGCTGTTGCTAGGGGGTCCCTCGTAGTCTGCCTCCTTCAGTGCCTGGGCTGGTGACATCACTTCCCCTCAGCGCAGCAAGGGCTCAGCTCTGCCCCCTCCCTCCTGTCAATCATCTGGGACACGTGACAGGTCCCAGATGACTGCGCGGCCAATCACGGCATGCGGTGCCGCTCGCGCATGCGCAGTGGGTGCCCGGCTGCGAAGCCACAGCCGGGTGCCCACAGTTACAATGCCGGTGCCGACGATCGGATCACTGGACCCTGGAACAGGGAAGTGTCCGATTATTAAAAGTCAGCAGCTGCAGTATTTGGAGCTGCTGACTTTTAATTTGGCACATAATTTGGGCTTAAGGATTAGAATGACACGTGCATCTGCCATAGAGGGTGGAAGTGCGCACCCTCAAGGCATTGGGTATATAGGGAGGCCAGAAGGGGAGCCAGAAGGTCGGCATGTGTTTTGTAAAATTCGACAGGTATACCGTCAGGACTCGGGGCCTTCCTTCTAGCTAGTGAATTAATTATAGCATGAACCTCTTCAGCAGTGATAAGTCTGAGATGAGATCTCTTCGAGTCTGAGAGCCACCCAAGAGCCAGTGGGTCCAAGAGAGATGCCAACTCGCCAGGGTCCATATCTGGTGGCAACGGGGTACTGTATAATGCCTGATAGAAACCCTGAAACTCTTTTAATATATCTTCCAGGGAGGAGATAGATTCACCCGTGGAAGATGTGAGTTCGGGGATGAAGGTGAGAGGGGTATCCTGATGGGACATCATTGCCAACAGTCTGCCATTCCTATCCCCCTGTTCAAAGAATCTTTGCTTGGTGAGATATAGATCCAAGTGTGACCTCTGTAAGATGCAAGTGGAGATCCCTCCTAGAGGCCTGTAACAATTCAAAGTTGGAGACAGAGGAGTCAGTCCCATATCTGTCAGGACAACTCAATTTCCTTTTCCAACCGCACTTTGTTAGCTTTTTGATGCATTTTTACCACCTTAATTGCTGAGATATAGTGTCCCCTAGTGAACGCCTTGAAGGCGCCCCAAACCATGGAAGTTGCATAAAGTTTGTGGAGTTTGCACTAAAATTTCCCCATGAGAGATCCAGTGAGCGCCCAGGCGCAAGGTGTGGGCCCTCGCTGTAATCATTAGGGGGCTGTGGTCGGAAATCCTGCTAGGTAGGTACATTGCGTCTACAATGTCATTCAACATAGAGGGAAAGGCGTAATCAATGCTAGAGGAAGTTTTATATGAGGTAGAGAAACAGGAATAAGCTCTAGTGGAGGGGTGCTTCCACCTCCCCACTTCAGTAACTCCCGCTGAGAGGGCCCAACCCAGTAAATCTCCAGCAGAAGACTGAGGTAGAGTGGGCTTGTCTAGATCTGGGGAAAGGATACTATTAAAATCCCTTAGCAGCAGCAATTTGGCTGGACAGTATGGGGTCATCCTCTCCAGAATGGTATACAACATCTCATATTTGAAAGGTGGCGGCATATATATTCCTGCAATAACATAGCGTTGCTGGCAAACCGTTACCACCGACACCACATATCTGCCATGGGGGTCAGTGTGAACCGCCTTAACAGTTCAGGGAAGAGATTTATTAATCAGTATCGAAACCCCTCTGGCATACGTAGAGTATGAAGCGTGGAAGGCTTTCTGCACCCAGATTTTTTTCAGTGCTAGCAGCTTACTGCCCATCAAATGAGTCTCCTGTAGAATTCAAATTTGAGGGCTATACGTCTTAATATACTGGAACAGCAGTGCCAGTTTGAATTTAAAGTTGAGGCCCCTCACATTCCAGGATATTACCGACATTATTTCCCGATCACGTGATGCCATGAAGAAGGTAAGGTGAGAACAGGAGGTCTGAGTCCTGGACGGACTCCTTTAGATGGGTAGTAGTAGAGCACGAGCCAGCCCGCGTTGGGGATGCAGCAACTAACACACATAAAAAATGATCATAACTTCCCAAGCACTGTGTGCTTATCCTACTGGTACCCGGCGCCCCTCAAAAACACAGGGTGTGGGCCAGGAACCGGTCTGTACCCAAAACTGAACTAAACATAGTTCATTAACTAAACCTGAGAACACAGAATTTTGTGAACTTCAACAATTGTTAGTTCATCCACCACAAGTCTGCACACAAGCAGACAGTCTAGCAGTGTCGGGTGAACCAGTGCAGTAAGAGAAAAACTGAGGACAACAGAAACAAAATTCGGTCACCAGCAACTATTGGCAGAGTAAGTTGCTCTTGTGTGAGGAATAGGGAGCAACCTAGTCAGAGAGCCCACTATTGGGAGGGTGGCAGCACTAGCAGGTAGTCACAAAAAGAATTGACCCAGTGTCTACTCTGCCTGGCTCCATATCAACAGGATCCTTCCCATGGTAAGGTTGGAGGTTCTGAGCAGGATAATTGCTGAGCAAAATGGGCATGTTTGGGCAGATGTCAGAGATGGGGATATAGCACACTGACTTGTATCCAAAATGAGAGAGTCAAGGGCTACCCCAGCGATAATAAAAAGAAAAAGAAACATGTGGAAAAATGGGATAAACTATAACAAAAAAACAGAAACCATGAGGACTTAGGCCCAAATACTTGCGGATTCACGATATCCAAAGCATGCCTCCAACAGGGGATCTGTCAGTGGCAAGATCAATGACCATCCAGCCAGGAGCCTGCTGCCTCAGTAGTTTCAAAGAACTTGGTGCAATCAAGGCGAGCCATGGCCGTGTAAGATCTTCTGAAATGGGCCGAGATTTTCCTTGCCTGCCGCAAGATGTCCTGGACCCCAGGGTATTTGACAATGAATCGCTGCACGACCAAGTTTAAGACGTGTGCCATGCATGGTACATGTGTAATTTTGCCCTGTTTCAACGCGCTAAGCAGATTGGCACCGTTGTCGCACACCACTTTACCAACTGTCAAATTGAGTGGTGTTAGCCACTGATCTGCCTGTGAACGCAAAGCTGAAAGGAGTGCAGGGCCAGTGTGGCTCTTGGCTTCCAGACACAATAGACGCAGCACAGCATGGCAACGCCTCACCTGGCATGTCAAGTAGGTTACATAGTTACATAGTTAGTTAGGTTGAAAAAAGACACAAGTCCATCCAGTTCAACCACAAATTAAAAAAAATATATATATATATATATATCATACAATCCCATATACCCCATTCTATACCCACAGTTGATCCAGAGGAAGGCAAAAAAAAACCCAGCAGAGCATTCTCCAATTTGCTAAAGCAGGGGAAAAAAATTCCTTCCTGATCCCCCGAGAGGCAATCGGATTTTCCCTGGATCAACTTTACCTATAAATGTCAGTACCCAGTTATATTATGTACATTTAGGAAAGTATCCAGGCCTTTCTTAAAGCAATCTACTGAGCTGGCTAGAACCACCTCTGCAGGGAGTCTATTCCACATTTTCACAGCTCTTACTGTGAAGAAACCTTTAGTTATTTGGAGATGAAATCTCTTCTCCTCTAGACGTAAAGAGTGCCCCCTTGTCCTCTTTGTTGACCGTAAAGTGAATAACTCAACACCAAGTTCACTATATGGACCCCTTATATATTTATACATGTTGATCATATCCCCCCTTAATCTCCTCTTATCAAGGGTGAATAAATTCAGTTCCTCTAATCTTTCCTCATAGCTGAGCTCCTCCATGCCTCTTATCAGTTTGGTTGCCCTTCTCTGCACTTTCTCCAGTTCCCCAATATCCTTTTTGAGAACTGGTGCCCAAAACTGAACTGCATATTCCAGATGAGGTCTTACTAATGATTTGAACAGGGGCAAAATGATATCTCTCTCTCTGGAGTCCATACCTCTCTTAATACAAGAAAGGACTTTGCTCGCTTTGGAAACCGCAGCTTGGCATTGCATGCTATTATTGAGTTTATGATCTACCAAAACCCACAGATCCTTCTCCACTACAGATTCCCCCAGTTGTACTCCCCCTAGCATGTATGATGCATGCATATTCTTAGCCCCCAAGTGCATAACTTTACATTTATCAACATTAAACCTCATCTGCCACATAGTCGCCCAATTAGACAGAGCATTGAGGTCAGCTTGTAAATTGGAGACCTCCTGTAAGGACGTTATTCCACTGCATAGCTTGGTGTCATCTGCAAAGACAGAAATGTTACTTTTGATCCCAGACCCAATATCATTTATAAAGATATTAAAAAGTAAGGGTCCCAGCACTGAACCTTGGGGTACACCACTGATAACCTTGGCCCATTCAGAGTAAGAATCATTAACCACGACTCTCTGAATTCTGTCTTTTAGCCAGTTTTCTATCCATTTACAAACCGATATTTCCAAACCTGTAAACCTTACCTTACACATGAGCCGTGTGTGGGGAACTGTATCAAACGCTTTTGCAAAATCCAAGTATACCACGTCCACAGCCACGCCTCTGTCCAAGGTTTTACTTACCACCTCATAAAAAGAAATGAGGTTTGTCTGACAACTTCTGTCTTTCATGAACCCATGCTGTCTGTTGCTTAAAATATTTTTTTCCTGCAAGAACTCGTCTATGTGGTCTTTTAATAATCTCTCCAGTATCTTCCCAACTATAGAAGTTAAACTAACAGGTCTATAGTTACTTGGTAAAGACTTTGTTCCCTTTTTAAATATAGGCACCACGTTCGCCCTGCGCCAATCCAGTGGTACTATTCCTGTCATTAATGATTCCCTAAAAATTAGATACAATGGCTTTGAAATTACAGAGCTCAATTCTTTTAGGATCCGTGGGTGGATGCCATCAGGTCCAGGTGCTTTATCCACCTTTATTCTGTCTAAATATTTCTGGACCATATCACTTTTGAGCCATTGTGGATTTAGGGCTGTGTCACTACCACCCACATTGTGGACATGAGCTCCCCCATGCTCCTTTGTATACACAGAGCTGAAGAAAGTATTTAATAAATTAGCCTTCTCTTTGTCCCCAGTCACCCACTCTAGATTATTTTGTAAAGGGCCTACATGCTCAGACTTGACCTTTTTACTATTAATATATTTGAAGAATTTTTTTGGGTTTGTCCTACTATCTTTTGCAATCTGTCTTTCGTTTTGAATTTTTGCATCCTTGATTTCCTTTTTACATATTCTGTTATGTTCTTTGTAACATTTAAATGACACTAGTGATCCTTCATTTTTATATTTTTTAAAAGCTCTTTTCTTATAGTTTATAGCTTTTTTAACTTTGGCCGTGAGCCACATAGGTTTTATTTTTAGCCTTTTAAATTTATTGCCCATGGGAATATACTTTGCAGTGAGTTCACAAACAGTCTTTTTGAAGAATCCCCATTTCTGTTCTGTGCCCATTGTTGCCAATATTCTCTCCCAGTATAAGTTCTGGAGAGCAGCCCTCATCCTTGGAAAATTTGCCCTCTTGAAATTAAGTGTTTTTATCTTTCCTGTCTGTGATTTTTGCTTACAGCTAACATCAAATGAAATCATGTTATGGTCACTGCTATCCAGATGCTCCTTTATCTGAACATTAGTAATATGCTCTGCATGGTTTGAGATTACCAGATCCAGCAGAGCATCATTCCTGGTTGGGGCCTCAATGAACTGGACCATAAAATTGTCCTGTAATAGGTTTATAAATTTTTGTCCTTTAACTGTCCCAGCAGTGCCATTATTCCAGTCAATTTCTGGGTAGTTAAAATCCCCCATTATTATCACTGTCCCAGCCCTTGCAGCCCTTTCTATTTGAGCAAGGAGCTGAGTATTCACCTCCTCCTTAACATTGGGTGGTCTATAACAAACTCCAATGATTAACTTTGAACTACGCACATCTGTATGCAGTTCCACCCATAATGCTTCAGACTCATCACACTCTCCATCCCCCAGGTCCTCTTTCACACTCGCTTTGAGATCACTTCTCACATACAGACAGACCCCTCCACCTTTCCTTTTAACTCTGTCTTTCCGAAAGAGTGCAAAGCCAGGAATATTTATAGCCCAGTCATGTGAGGACTGCAGCCAAGTTTCAGCAATACCGATTACATCATAGCTCTCCTGATGCACCAGAGCTTCCAACTCACCTATTTTGCTTGGCAGACTTCTGGCATTGGTGAACAAACACTTTAATGCATTACTGGGGATCTTGGGCGGCGCAGTGGAAGAGACAGTAGCAGCGGAAAAGGAGGAGTCAGCCAAGGAGGAGAGGGAGGATGGAGTAGGAGGAGGAGAAGAAGAGGCAGGCCTGCATGCAATCTGTGGCGGTAAAACCAAATCTACACAGGTGCCACGGGTTACATGCATGGCAGGAGGGTTATCCGGCATCATAATTTTTTTACGCTCGAACATTTGGCCCATGGAAGTCTGCCTTTTTCCAGAAAAACGTGAGGATGGCATGATGGTGGGTGGAGTGGAGGACAATTCTGAGGAGAGAGGAGAAGGAGAAGTAGAAGAGGCTGGAGTGTGGCTTTGTGGGTTCTGACGGCGTTGCTCCCACTGGGCTCGGTGATGGCAGCTCATGTGCCTTCTTAAGGCGGTCGTCCCTAGGTGAGTGTTGGGCTTACCGCGACTTATGCGTTGACTGCAAAGGCTGCAGATGGCAACACTATTGTCAGCAGCGGACACGTTAAAAAAAGCCCACACTGCGGAGCCATGTGCCGGTGTCTTGGGAGCGCCAGATGTGACCCTACATGGTTGATGCCTTGCTCCTGATACATTAGCAGTCTGATTTGTCCCTCCTGTGCAATGTAAGTTTTGCCTGCTTCTCCTCCCTATCTGCTGGTCCATCTCTCCCTCTGAACTCCTCTCCTCTTCCTCTCTTGTGGGCACCCACGTGACGTCCCTAGACACGTCATCATCGACGTCACCTTCCCTACCACTATAGTTAGAGATCTCGGAGTAGGCAGCAACAGCGGGGACCAACCTCCTTGGGCTGATCTGGGTACTGTCGTCAGACTGCTGAGTGGCAGTTGTTGCTACCTCCTCTTCCTGATCCAATGCCACGAATGGCTGCGCATCGGAAATGTCTTGTGATGATGGATCGGAAAATAATTCCTGTGACTCAAGCGGAGGGTATATGGTGATAGTGGTGTTGGTGGTAGTGTCTTTGGGGGTGCACACAGCAGAGAGTGAAGAGGGTGCAGATAGAGAGGATGGGGAGGGTGCGGAAGAGTAAGGCTGAGTGAGCCACTCATCCAAGTCTGGTGCGTCCTTTGACGTAATCGAACGCACCTTCTGCAACTTCCCACTTTGGCTCAAGCCTGGTGCTCCTGCCCTACCCCTACCACCCCTGCTGAAGGGCCTGCCTCTTCCTCTGCCTGTCATTTTTTAAATGACCATGTAAAAAAAGTCTCTAGAGAAGTGCAGTATATGTGGAAGACGGTATATAACACCCCGCTTCAATCTGTCGTTTTGGGGGGCCACTGGTCTATCACACCAGTTATAATACTTTTTTCTGATTGCGTTTGTCACTCTTTGTAGTATCGTTGCAGAACCGCTCAGCAGTCACAATGCTGCACAGTATAAATGCACTATACTATGCTTTCCATGTTTGAAAGTATTTTATACGTGTATTACACCCCTATATACTGCACACCAAATAGTACACCTATACCAGTTCTTAAAATGACTTTTGTGGACCTATATTCGTTAGCGATTTGTGTCGCTACAATCTGTTACCTGCGACACACAGCAACCTCTCCCTACACTGACAAAAGAGCTGCAGAACCGCTCAGCAGTCACAATTCTGCACAGTAGGAATGCACTCACTATACTATGCTTTCTATATTTGAAAGTATTTTATACGTGTATTACACCCCTATATGCTGCACACCTATACCAGTCCTTAAAAGGACTTTTGTGGACCTAATAGTAGCTAGCTAGTGAATTACAGACTGTCCCTGCTCCAAACAGCAAACTGTCCCTACACTGAGAAAAGACAGCTGCAGAATCGCTCAGCACTGCAGTGAACTATAATATGCTTTCTATATTTGAAAGTATATTATAAGTGTATTACACTCCTATATACTGTACACCTATAACAGTCCTTAAAAAGACTTTTGTAGACCTAATAGTAGCTAGTGAGTACAGACTGTCCCTGCTCCAAACAGCAAACTCTCTCCTTACACCTGTCTCCCTCTCCTATACACCTATACCAGTCCTTAAAAGGAATTTTGTGGACCTAATAGATAGTAAAAACAGACTGTCCCTGCTCCACACAGCATCCTATTCCTACACTGACAAAAGACATAATGTAAAATGGCAGCCAGATCAGGTCTATTTATAAGGTAGGGGGTATGTCCATGTGCTGAAATGTCTCAATTGGCTGTCCTGTACCCCATGATGGATGTGTCATGGGTCAAAGTTCTTCACAATGTAAAGGAATATCGCCGCCGCGAACAGCGCCATAAGTCCGCCGGTTTGGCGAATCGCGAACGAGCAAAGTTCGCCCCGAACCGACCGCCGGGCGAACCGCAAGGCCATCTCTATCCCTCAATTGCTCTCTTTGGCTCATAGGCGGTAAGGCACTGGGCGCACGGGTGGCTGGAGGTGGAGGGTGACTAGCAGAGCTCCATGCTCAACTACCGCACTGGCAGCTCTTTAGTTTTGCATTCCCCACACAACCTGTGTCCTCTGCCGCTCCTCCGGGTCCCCCTCTCCTGATCCATGCAGTGCTGCTCAGTCCGGTGTCTGTCCTCCCCAGTCCAGCCCCCTGAGTCTGGCTCACACTGCACTGCATGCTTCTCCCGGGCAAACAAACTTTAAGCACACAGATGCAGTGCAGCCCTATGAGAGCCGGCTACCCAAAGGACACCGCAGGCTTGTCTGCCAGCACCCCCCCCCCCCCTCCCCGTCATACACAGATGTTGACAGGTCTTTCTGGGAGATATGTCTCCAAAGGACAGGGACCCCATCTCCCCTGGGAACAGGGCCCACTTCTCCCCAGAGGGCAGGAACCCCTTCTCATATGGGGAGAGGGACCCCATGTCCCCTAAGGACAGGGACCCCATTTTCCCTGGGGACAGGACCCACTTCTCCCCAGAGGACAGGGACCCCATTTCCTTTGGGGACAAGGACCCCATCTCCCCTAAGGTCAGGGACCCCATCTCTCCCCTGGGGACAGGGACCCCATCTCCCCTTTGGACAGGGCCCACTTCTCCCCAGAGGACAGGGACCCCATTTCCCTTAGGGACAGGGACTCCTACTTACATGGGGACAGGGACCCCATCTCCCCTAAGGACAAGGACCCAATCTCTCCTGGGGACAGGGCCCACTTCTCCCCAGAGGACAGGGCCCCAATTTCCCTTTCCCTTCTTCCTCTTTGTCTAAAAGGTGTAACATCATAGGTCTGTTTAGACCTCTGATATCTCACCAAAGTCCCCCACCTGGAGAAAATTGTAAAAAATTGTAAAAAATAATAAAAAAACTGCTGATACCAGTGGTGAAACTACAGGGCTCACAAAAGTCGTACCTGTGACCGAGCCCTGGAGTTTCACCACCAGACGCGGAGGGAAGGGCCTCGGCTGGGGTTCAGGGGGGCCCTTCATGGTTTCTTGCACCGGGGCCCTGAAGGTTCTAGTTACACCACTGCCAGCCATGTAGCTACCAACCTAGTGTTCTTTCCCAAAAACTACCATGGACACTGTCACTCAAGTCCTATCCACAGTTCAACATTTATCAACATACCTACCTACCTTGTTATTATTTCACCAGCGGGACAAGCAACTTCTTTTGGGTCATGCATGCCATGCTATTTATCTCTGCGTCACAAATGTTTTATGAAACAAAACAGCATGGTAAACTCTTTTAATTGCTTTCACCTGCACCTATTCTAATCTCATCTAATTACAATTTAAGCCAGTAATAGATGGTTCAAATCTTAGCCGGTTTAGCAGGGATCAGCCAATATTTGAACGATCTATGTGCAGGCTGATTGTATCCAAGTATATCCATCCTGCAACCAAAGAAAATCGCATCATCTATGGCTTGCCTTAGCTTTCACCTGCACCAGCACTAGACTGAAAATCCCAGGGATTGTTGGATTTGTAGTTTCTTCACCAAAGGTGTCAGTCTTTAACCTACAGATAGAGGTCATGCATCAATCTGTACAGTGCCATGCAGCATGCCTTATGTTTCAAAGAAACAGAAATATCTGACAATGGAAAGTAACGATATAGTATATTCTACTATAGACTGTTCAGACCAGCAAATCACACATAGTCATTGTACATCTTATGCCTTGTACACACGGTCAGACATTCCGACCACAAAATCCGTCTGATTTTTTCAGACGGATTTTGGACAAAGCTTGTCTTGCATACACACGGTCGCACAAAGTTGTCGGAAAATCCGATCCTTCGGAACGAGGTGACATGGAACACGTACGACGGGACTACGTAGAGGCCAGTAGCCAATAGCTTTCATCTCCACATTTTTTCTGAGCATGCGTGGCACTTTGTGCGTTGGAATTCCTGACACACGATCAAGAAAAAGTCTGATCGGATTTTGTTGTCAGAAAATTTGAGATCCAGCTCTCAAACTTTTTCCGTCGGAGCCCACACACGGTCGGATTTTCCGGCAACATGATCCGATCGCACATATTCCGTTGGAAAATCCGACTGTGTGTACAAGGCATTAGATAGGTGAAATGCAGGTAAGTCAATTTATAATATCTTAAAGTGCGTTATGTTTTCTCCCAATATCGTTGCGATCAAGAAGATCAGTCAGGACCAAGCAGAAGTAATTTTGATAGTCCCTGGGTCTCGGCCCTCAACTCTCTATCAGTCAGTTCTCCGTGGATTATACAAAATTGTCCAGATTTATTATCACAGAGACTGGTGTTCCATCTAAATTCTTGGTTCTTTTCTTTTGCCTGATGACCTGGAGGCTGAGAGGAGGATTCCTGAGAAAAGAAGATGTTCAGAAAGGGGGATTAAAGTGAATACTAAAGTGAATGTAAATTAAAGTGAATATTAGAAAACTATATCCTACAATTTGGAAGATGTTTTTGTTCCTGGCAATGAAAGAATTGGCATACATTCATATTCAATTTCAACAGTTCTAGATTTAGTCCAGGTAAGAGTTAAAAGGGGTTTGTTGCCAAATACCCTTAGGCTGGGTTCACACTAGTGCGAATTGGATGCAGATTTTTCCCCATCCAATTCGCACAGCAGGAAATTGTGACTGGCTCTCTATGGAGCCGGTTCACATATGTCCACAGTGGCTCCGGTGCAATTTGCACAAGAGCATATTTTGGTCTGTTTCAGGTCCGAATTCAGCGAAAAATCTCCAAGACTGTGGTACAAGCCATGCTTTCAGGAAGTGGTACTGTACAGAAATATTGTCCAGCCATGACTTGCCATTCAGAGGGAAGGTGTCGCAGGCATTATACCGCCCCCCCCCCCCCCCCACCCACACACACACACACACACACACACTAAGATATATTTACTTGTCTATCCTCTTTAGTAGCTGTCCTGAAAGTTAATTTAGAAAATTCATGGGTACACTTACGGTAATGGTATTTCTTTTACAAAAGCTTTATTGGCAGATAATCCAACATATAACAACATATTCCTTCAGATGGTTACATTGCATGGTAGACAAATAAGGAAATAAGACAAAAAAATAAAACAAAAAAATGCATAGCAATATGTAGAGGCATGTATCGTACACTCAAGCATATAACAAACCCAATGTCCTCTAAAATTAAATAGAGAAACGTATGACCAAGGTTTGCCCTTCAGAATGACCCTGGTTGGGCAGGGTGACTATGGTCTGAATATCCCAGTTTTATTGCCTGGATATCAGCAAAGTTTCATGGCCAGGGGTTTCCCGATCAGACAGAGTACGTTATTTAAAGCTAACAAAAATATAAAGTAACGTGAAAGATGTGTTTCAATAATAACCATCTCGGCCCTGTCCATTCCTGGAGGCCTAATAAAAATATGGATTAAATGCGTATAACGTAGTAAAAGGAGGAGGAAATGTTGAAAGGGAAAAAAAGGGAGAGTTTGGTGTAAAGAAGAAAGGTAAGGAGAGACGATGGGAGGAAGGAGGGAGAGGGGAGAGTCCACGGGATGTGCGCAAGGGAGTTTCAGATCAGAATAAGTGTGCCATCAAATCGAGGGGGTTGAGAGTACATGATCCATGGCTGCCAGACTCTTAGAAATTTGTCATGCGTATGCAAAAGGATGGCAATCAATTTTTAGTTTACCATGACCTCATTCATACGGTTCTTTACTGCTTCAAAACTAAGTGCAGGGCATTTCCAGGCCTTTGCGATGGTCAATTTAGTTGCAGTAAAGAGATGTTGGGCTAATTGCCGATCTGGACGTAATAATTCCACAATTGGATTCCCGAGGAGGGCTTCGTAGGGGTCCCTTTTAAGGTTTGTGTGAAACATGTTACGAAAAATAGTATAGACTCTGACCCAAAACCTGCACGCCCTCGGGCATGACCACCATATATGTGCCATTGAGCCTTCCTGCGAGCATCCACGAAAGCAAAGTGGAGAATAAGTTGGAATGAATCGGGCCAATCTAGCTGGTATATAGTACCACTGATATAATACTTTATAGGCATTCTCCAATATAAGGACATTTCTATAGCACTTGGAGAGGGTCATGGTAATTGTCCGCCAGTCCTCTGGGTCTAGCTGTCTCCCCAATTCCTTCTCGCATTGAAGGTGATAGGGCCTCAACAGAGGTTTTTTTGTAGAAATTATGGACGAATAAATTAGTGATATCATACCTGGGGAGTGGGGTCTGGCTCTACATAAGCTCTCAAAAGGAGTCAGGGTGTATGGAGTGGAACGGGACCTAATAAGTTGTTGAAGGAGATGTCTCAGTTGTAAGTAACTATAATGTTCTCTCAATGAAATATCATGAGCAGAGCGTGAAACCTCAAATGTTAGTATCCTAGTGGTGGTGAGCATAGAATGAACATCTGTGAATCGATTTGTGGTCCACCAGGAAAATTGCGCCGTATTGACACATCCCAGAGGGAACAATGAGCAATGAAGGAGTTTCAATAGTGAGAGATTAGGCCTGCGGAATATTTGACTGAATCCCATAGTTGTAGGGAATGGGTCAAACATGGTCCCAATGGTTTCGGACGGTGGGTAGGAGGGAGCCATAGTTAAGAGGAGACAGGTAGTGGGTCGGTGTCGATAAGATTCAATGTGGCCCATAGTGGCATCTAGTATGTGTCATGGAGGTGGTGCTGCTGCCGTATAATAAGCCTGCAGGTTGGGGGCCGAAAGGCCACCGTTAACCCGCCGGGCATACAAGACCTGTTTATTAATGTGGGGATGGATAGATCACCATATAAATTGTGAGAGTTTACGTTGGTGAATGCGTAAAATATACGAGGGGACGGAGACAGGCAAGACCCGAAAATAGTAAAGTAATTTAGGGAGGTAGGACATTCGGATAGCAGTTATCCTGCCAAACCAAGACAATGGTAAGTGGGACCAGGTGGTTAGCATGTCAAACAGACGTTTGAGCAGGGATGGGTAGTTGGCCCGGAACATTCCTGCATAGTTAGGAGTAAGGTAGGGTAGGGTAGCGAGGAGAGCCACTGAAAAAGGAAGGATGATTTTAAATTAGTTAATACTGGGGCGGGGAGGTTGACTGACAGCTTTGGATTTAGAGGGATTAACATGAAGTCCAGAGAGAGAAGCAAAAGAGTCTAGAAGAGAGAATAAGTTTGGTAGAGAAATCCTGGGGGAGGTTAAGGTCAGCAAAATATCGTTGGCAAATAAAGATATTTTGTGGGTAGAGCCTGCAACCTCAATGCCGCAAATATCGGGATGAGCCAAAGGCTCTAAAGTCAATATGAACAGCAGAGGCGAGAGTGGGCACCCTTGACGCATGCCCTTCCCAGTGCCAAATAGAGGCGACTCAAATCCATAATACTTGAGCTTAGCTCTAGAGGAGTCATACAGGGCTGCCATCCATCGCAAAAAGGAGGCGCCAAATCCATAATGGCGAAGCACAGACATGAGATAAGGCCAGGACAACGTGTCAAATGCCTTATTCATGTCTAAAGATAGCAGCATAGTTTCCAACGAACGTTTGTGAGCTATGTGTTGCAACTGCAAAATCCGCCGAATAGCGTCCCCTGCCTGCCTCTGTGGTACAAAGCCAACCTGGTCTTTCTTTATCAGGCGGAGGGAGGAAAGAGTTCAGACGGTTAGCCAGGATCTTGGTTAAAACCTTCATATCAATGTTGATCAGTGAAATGGGTCGGAAGTTAGCCCAAGAGGAATGGTCACGGTCAGGTTTGGGGATCATGACTATATAAGCTGTTAGCAGGTCTGAGGTAAAGTTCTGATCCTGTCTAACAGAGTTGTACATCCGGTAATGGTATTTCTAAGAATCTTCAAGGACAGCGTCCATATTCTCACCATTTTGGGTTTAAAGTCTTGGTGTTTGAAATTATAACATTTTCACCTAAAAATTCCCCACATGTACTGTACATTGGTGGAGGATATTTGCTTACAACAACTGAGGATAAATGGGAGGGAGGGGCTTTTAATCTCTTTCTGGTTTGTGCTTCTATTTGAAAGTGGAGTTAATTATCTCTCAAGTAGTTGTCCTGGAAGATTCTTGTAAATACGGTTACCGCTAAGTGTAACCATTTTTTTTTTTTTTTTTTTACATTTCTTTCAGTTGCTTTCTGGATTTTGGCCTAGGCCAAAATTATATCATGCATCCCAGGAGTCTTAAAGGGATTTTTTTTTGAGGTGAGGAGGGGGGTTTCTCTGCTAGGCACACCCTCCTGCATGCATGAGCTAGGGACAGACATATTCCATCATGAAACAGCTACATGAATCATCTTACCCTTGCCCTTACTCAAGATGGTCACAGAGAGAAATGCTAGGGCGGTGTTCTTCAAAGTGATTTCTCAACAAAATAAAAAAAAAAAATTATAGATTGATGAGTGAGTTTGCTTTGAATATTGAAAATGAATTAAATAATGTTTTTTGGTCTGTGGTGCTCAGAAACAGTTTAGTTTCGCTTTAACATTTGATATTTCTCCAAGCAAAAACCCTTTTATAAAAGATCAGAGGAAAAAGGGATGGACACTACAGCACTACATTTAGCATTCAAATAAGAAAACACAAAAATAACAGTTCCTTCTACAATTCATCTTCATTGCGTCTCACCATTTCATCAGCTAACAAATGCAGTAGCGTGCTTTGTGTTTAGTATTGTTTTTGGAGAGAAGGAGAATTACAGAAAAGCTGTATTCCAGAATCACTGCTTAGTGTCACGTTCCAAACTGCTAAACTCCATTGTTTTTTGTCTTTGAGAGGAAGATTTATTATCAGGGCTGCTAGGAAGCAACAATAAATGTCATATGAGTCAGCTGAAAAATGTTAATGTTATACCGGGCAATGTTCAGTCTTTAGATTGGGCATCTAATTGCTGTAAATGCTGTGTATTAGAGATCTGAACATGCTGCAAGCAGACATTTTAAAAAGTGGGAAGTATAAGTTGCTGTCCAGCTGCATTATGAAAAATGTGACATCCCAAAAATTGTACAAGGCTACAAGAATAAATTACTGTTACAATATACTGCATTAGTATATATATTTTTAAAAAACTCTACCACTTACATAGTTGCCAACATTCTCAAAAAATGTATAGGGACACTTTTTTGTCTGTGGGTGGAGTCTTATTATAATTAGGGGCGGGGGAATTTATTTGTAGGCGTGGTGTAGTGGGGGGTGGAAAAATGCGGTGCGCGTGGTCTAAGCTAAATATTGGGCGTGGCTTAAAGGGGGTGTGGTTAGAGTCTGAGATGAAAGAGGGAGGGGGGAGAGAGGAGAGAGAAGGAAGGAAAGAAAGAAAGAAGGAAATAAGGAGGGATGGAGGGACAGCAGGCCCAGATCCTACACCACAATAGAAATTTGTGTATTCCAGAAAGTTTAACAATCAGCAGATAAAGATACTCCAAACACCTGTGTTTGGCGCTTCAATCATTAGGGCACCATGGTTGGTATGGTGTCAGGATGATTGAAGCGCATTATTTCTATTATTACATTGTAATATAAAAATTAAATAGTTCAACTCACTATAATGCAGAATCAGTGGGAGCCCTGAGTGTGTCACTTGCCACTGTCGCCTGCCACCAGATGCAACTTGGCTCACTTGTCACCAGATGCAGTTTGTATCACTTGTCACCACAGATGCAGCGTGTGACTTGTCACCACAGATATAGCATGTCATATGTCACCACAGATGCAGCGCACTTGTCATCACAGATGCAGCGCACTTGTCATCACAGATGCAGCGCTCACTTGTCATCACAGATGCAGTGCACTTGTCATCACAGATGCAGCGCTCACTTGTCACCACAGATGCAGCGCGTCATTTGTCACCACAGATATAGCGTGTCATATGTCACCACAGATGCAGCGCACTTGTTATCACAGATGCAGCGCTCACTTGTCATCACATATGCAGCGTTCACTTGTCACCACAGATGCAGCACTCACTTTTCACCACAGATACAGTGCTCCCTTGTCACCACAGATGCAGCGCTCACTTGTCACCATAGATGTAGCACCACTTATCACCACATATGCAGCGCACTTGTCACCACAAATGTAGTGCTCACTTGTCACCACAGATGCAGCGTTTACTTATCACCACAGATGCAGCGCTCACTTGTCACCACAGATATAGCGCTCACTTGTCACCACAGATATAGCGCTCACTTGTCACTTGTAAAACTCACATTTCAAGATTGTAAAAGTGACAGATCCATTTTTTTTGTATTTAAGTTACTTGGATATTTTAAGGCTGGTCACTTTTAAACAAACATTGGAATACAGTAGTGCCACCTCCCTTACTGCAGCCTGCTGTTCAGACAATGAAAGATCAGCAACACACTGGTAAGTCATCCCCCTTTTCTTGTGCTGCTCTCTCCTCCTATCTGCGTGTTCTCTGTCAGCACAAGTGTATACAGAAGATCCTGGTTGGCTCCTAGTGCACCCCCTCCCTAATATATTAAATGGCGGTTTTATATCTGCCTGAAGCTCAGATTGGGAAAATAATCAAAACATTTCTTTTGACCAAAATACATAAAAAAA
This sequence comes from Lithobates sylvaticus, assembly GCA_028564925.1. NCBI lineage: Eukaryota > Metazoa > Chordata > Amphibia > Anura > Ranidae > Lithobates > Lithobates sylvaticus. Next base: position 134,044,999 of record CM053037.1, read on the forward strand.
AAAAACAACAGCTCTGGCTGCAATACTCACTTCCTCCTTGACACTGCCCCTTTCTCCAGGAAGAAGAGGAGTGGAAGAAGAGAGTGAAAAGGACCAATAACACTGAACTGGACCGAAGAAATCACTTTTAATTTAGTCCAATTATTTTTTTTAAGTCGCAGTCACATGGCTGAAAATAAACATCCTTCGGTTAGGCCCCTTTCACACCTAGGCGTTTTTCATGCTGTGCAGCGCTAAAAATAGCGCCTGTTCACCGCATGAAAAAATCCTGCCCCTTTAACTCCAGTGTGAAAGCCGGCGGGCTTTCACACTGGAGCGGTGCGCTAGCAGGATGACAAAAAAAGTCCTGCTAGCAGCATCTTTGGAGCGGGATAGGAGCGGTGTGTTCACCGCTCCTATACCGCTCCTTCCCATTGAATAGAATGGGACACCGCGGTGAAACCGCGGTAATACCGCCGCAAAGCGCCGCTACGGCGGCGCTCTGCGGGGGGTGTTTAACCCCTTTTCGGCCGCTCGCGGGGGTTAAAACCGCACCGCGAGCGGCCGAATACCGCGGTTAAAACGACGGTAAAGCAGCGCTAAATATAGCGCTGCTTTACCGTCACCGCGGCTCACCGCCCCAGTGTGAAAGGGGCCTTAAGGTTTTTTTGAATTGAGTTCTAATATGCAAAGCAGTGATTTCCTTTTTTATTTGGAGATAAACTTTGGGTTATCTGTTGAATTCAACTTTCATGTTTAGAAGGGGCTGTAATCATTGAACAGTGGTCTGGCTTTCACAAAAGCTATGCTAGTTTGTAATAAATCTACAACCTCCAGCATGAGTCACATTTACTGCTAAGGCCCAAACACAAACAAAAAACTCTTCCTTTGCATAAGGAAGATAAAAGACGTGAAAGTAAATGATTAACGACGTTCCAAGGTGCCAATAAATGGGACTTGGAACACAGACTGACTTCCCCCTTCCTCTCACAATGCTCTGTGCATGTATACAACATGTTATCCAGGGTGGTTACATTCAACATGCATAGGAAACAATACGATTTAATTTTAGTTCCCTCATGGAAAAATTGTTCCATAGCATATCGGAGGAGTTAACATGTTTTATTATTTATTTTTTTTGCACAGCTAACTTATGCGCCAGACTATTTGTAACAGGAGCGTATCCTCATAGGGTGGGAGGGGGAGAGTAGCTTACAAAGCTTGGAAACCAAGGGAGGTATTTCGGGGAGAGTCTTAGATAATCACAGCTTTTCCTTCTTCTCTTGTTAAGTGTGTTCCAAGACTGCTGTTTACAAGAAATGAGAAGCTATTGATAGAGAACTTTGCGTACTGAGAGATGATGAGGAGTGACAGGTCAGCGTTTGATGGAGCTGGTCATAGTGAACGTGTAAGAAATAGACTTCAAGAGAAGGGAAGGCTGGAGAAAGAGTAAAATACTGAAAGGAAAACTTGATCTTATTGATATTGATACATCTCCCAGGTTCTCAAAAAACAAAAATGTAATATATTGCAGGTTACCAATCCTTGGATGTGGTGGTTGCATCAGTTTTCTTAGGTTTTTTTACCTGGTGATCTGGCCAGTAATGCACCTCTTGTATTAGAATGCCTCCTCTCTGGATGAGGGAGCAAAGGGAGCCTGTTTGGACAGCAGTGTAACACTAACCCCCACAAGAGCCACTGATGATGATGGGTCCTCTGTTCTGCCACAAGTCTTAAAACCGTGTGATCCCCACTGACACAACCAGTTAGAGGTAGAAGACCACTCTCACCTGGATAACGTAAGGGTTAGTAAGTCCCAGATGTATAATAATACATGGAAATTAGGCCAAAGACTACCAGAAGATATGTTAAGAAAGTGTATTACATCAAAGCAGGTAAAAGAAATTCAAAACTTGAAGCATGAAGCAATAAACAATTCAAAGTTGCAGAACTAATAAAGTGAATGCCGGCCTAACACAGGAGGAAATACCTAGCTTGCATCAATAATAGTCCAAACTGAGATAACTATTATTGAGCAAAGTCAGACCCTCAATAATAATGTTCTTGAGTACACTCTGTAGAGATAACCCAGATCCGGGGAATCCTGAGTGGGGTACCCCTATATAGTGGAAGCAAATCCCTGATGCCTCAAGGTTAATGTTGGATGGCTTGCAGTGGGCCCTTCTGTCAGTGGTGTACAAGAAACTCTTTAAGAGTAAGTGATGTATAGCTGCAGGGGTACTAAGAAAAGAGCAATCTACGTGGAGCTGGGTGTGGCAACAGATTAAATGTGGATTCTCTTTTATCACTCCCGGCAGAAGACATGTCCCGTTTCACACACTTTGCAGTTAGTGAGTCCAGCCATCAGGGTCCCAGAGGCTCAGTCCTTCAATGCTGGATCACACGTGTGCAGTCTCTGGCAGCCTCAGCAGCAGGTCTGGTCTCCCTCTGATATAGGCAGTAAGTCACCAGCAGCAAGACCTCTCTGTGTCTTTTGCTCAGTGGTGGTACATCCCGCAGCTGGTCCTTTCAGCATGGCTTCTCCTCTCTAAAAGACCAACAGCATCTCGATTTCACCTGGAAAAACAGTCCTGGTTCTCTTCCTCAGAGATCAGGGAATTATTTCTCCTGTATTTTGGCAGCCATCTTTCTTCCATTCACTTGTATTGTGCTCTCCCTCTGAGAAACTACAAGTCCCAGTGTCCTTTACAGTATCCTCCCTTGTTGTTGTTTGGATCCAATCCGACTGAGGGTGTGGGGGGGCAGAGCCTACTCACACAGCAGGGGCAAATGCGGGAGATTGAACTCACACACAGACGCGCAGAGCTGCTCTTTTTACACAGTGCACAGAAAGTGGGAGGGCAAAGGATCACAGAACCGGCTGCATCTCTCTCTCTCTAACACTGCAGGGGGGCAGAAAAGCGGGGGGTGAGGGGGTGTCAGCTGCCCGGCTACAGCAGCATTGTCAGTCTGGGGGGAGGGGAGTGTTAGATGTACTAGCAGATTTAAATACACTAACAAACTTAAGCCAAACTCAAGCTAATACTTTTTAAGCAGTTTTAAACTGTTTTTTTCCCTTAGGGATAAAGGTTTTACATAAATAAAAGCTGTTGTGGGTCTCATCCCTGTAACTGATACATTTTGCTGGAGAGCTTGTTCTTTTGAAAAACAACAGGCTTATTATTAGCCAGATCACCAGATTTAAGTTCAATATAAATGCATGCTTTTTGGTTTAAAGCCACTTTAATTTCTCCGGCAACCTAATCAGGGGTGGAACATTTCTTTCTTTTTTCAGGAGAAATGTTCTGCAGAAATAAGATTGGGCAGCTGAATAGGAAACTGTATGGGCAGCAGTCTGGTTCCTATCCCCCTCTTTCAGTCTCAGATTTTCAGGCCCAAGACTCTTACTGGTCTTTCTTTCCTCACCCATCCACACAGCATCTATGAAACAAAATCAGTTGAAGAACAGCGTCCCTTGTGCTGATGGGTGCTGTTTTGGTTGAAATTTTCCATCCTCTGAACCCTCTTCCCCTGGGCTTTTCATAAAAGCTGTACTATAGCTTGCATCAATGAATAGTGCTCCAAGAATGGAGAGTGGGCGGATGAATGAAGGTCCTCCTCCTCCATTCACAGATCGTTTTTCATTGCAGTATTGTAATTACTGTCCATTGTGCTGATTTAAAAAATAATAATTTGCCTAAACTTAGGCTGGCCGTACACAGTGAAACTTGCACGATTCCCCCATTAACGCAGACAGTGTTGACAGGTGAATAAGCAATTGTCTTCTCTCGATGGAGGAAGCCATCCCTACCAGGAGAAGACATTGATTACAGCTAGCGGCTATAGCAGCCACTACGATAATCGCAAGAGTATCCGGCAGGCTGGTTGTACCCAAGTTGGTCGATCGACTTGGTACATTCAGCCTGCCCATTAATGGTTCAAATCTCAGCCGGTTCCTGCTGAACCGTCCAAGATTCGAATTGTGTATGGCCGGCGTTAGGCTTGAAGGCTGTGTTCACACTTTGTGCATCTGCATTTCCATGCATTTTTTTGATGCATTTTTCATGTGTTCCTCATCCTTCCTATGGAGTCTACGGGAACAAAAACATGCATTGTCCCACCAAAGGAGTACTTTTTTCCAAGGCACACAGAAGAGAAATGCACAGGTGTGAACGGGCCCCTTGGAAAATAATGGTGATCCTTTTGCCCTGCATTGTCGTATGTGTCAATGTAAAATGGGGGCTGAAGCAAACCTGTTGCTTTTCCTTGTTAGGGCAAATTACATGTTACAAGTGGCCCCTGCTTGTTTTCAGACAGTAAATGCATTTAAATTACCTCAGAAGTGGCATGCAGCACGTGAGTCAGAGAACAGCTGATTCCTTCACAGCCATACAGGCCTTTTGTTTTATGGCAGAGTCCCTTTAAGCTTGAGCACTAGTAGTCAACCACAGGTAACATGAACCCTAGGTATTTGTTTGGCAGGTCATAACGTTATTATGATAAAGCCAACCTGTATGCTGAATTCCTCTACAGTCATTGTGACGGCAGGGACGCTCCGTCCTGAGTGTGAAGGAGTTACATGCTGCACCCTGGTCACACGAACTGGCCCAGCTCTGCCTGCCTGGACTTGTCTGCTTTCATGGTTGTAGAGAGATCCTCCAGCGCTGGCCACAACCTATTGTTCAGTTACAGATGCCAAAATAAAAGAGAACTACTCCCAATAAAAACATGTTAAACCTAATTGCCTTTAATAAAAAGCGTACACTTTCCTGATGCCATTCCTTTTGAAGTACTCATTCGTTTTATTTATTCATGCAACCACAATGCTCCATCCACCTGGACTTTACCTTCTTTTCTCCAAAGCTGGGTTTAAACACTTTCTTTACTAACAGCCACATAAAGAAAAATACATTGCTCCCAACTATAAAAAAAACATATACCGCGCTGTGTTATATAATAATATAAAAGCAGCCGGCACAACCGAATACAAACAGCACAGATACCAAAATAGAAAAAAAATGCAGCGCTTAAAATTATTATGTGAGAAAATTTTATGAAATGTGATATTATGTATCAACAATACTAAAAAAATATTGATATAAAATCCACCACGTGAATAATAAGCATGAAATGTCAATGGAATGACAAAAATACTGGAAAATTGAAAAAAATTATATAAATAAAAACATTAAGTCACGTGAATGTTGATTGGCATCAAATATCAATGGAACACCATTTCTAAAATATCTTCAGGACAGACATGTTGAAAAGGAATATTGAAAATGGAGGAGAATCTTGTTAGGAAAACCTCCACCAATTGCATGAAGGCTTACCGGAAATAGTGGACTTAAAGGGGCATATACCTCTTAAGTCAACCAGGCTTGTAGTGATAAACACTATGTACTATATGGAACCATCAACAATCCAGATATCTACGATCATAATGGGGACTATGAACGGCACTGGTCAGCAGATTGTTCTCAAAAACGGGCAAGTAGGTTCAGATGGAGAGAGGGACGGCCAGAGAAGTTTCACATACCCACACGTTGAAACCAAGAAATTAAACAAAGTTCCACATAGTGTGATATCGTTTTGGGAATGTTTATTAAAAAAGGATAAAATTGAACACTCACATTTTCTGAAGCAATCAAAGGCTTAATGAACATGAAAAGGCACAGTAGTGATGGCAGTACTCAACTCGATGCGTTTGGTCTGAATAGACGTCATCTGGGGTGTGACTCAACATGTCTGTCCTGAAGATATTTTAGAAATGGTGTTCCATTGATATTTAATGCCAATCAACATTCACGTGGTGGACTTCATTTTTTTATTTATATTATTATTTTTCCAATGTTCCAGTATTTTTGTCATTCCATTGACATTTGATGCTTATTATTCAAGTGGTGGATTTTATATCAATATTTTTTTTAGTATTGTTGATACATATTATCACATTTCATAAAATTTTCTCACATAATAATTTTAAGCGCTGCATTTTTTTCTATTTTGGTAACATTGCTCCCAACTGGTCCTCATTTGGAGGAACTGGCTACTTTTTGCAATCAAGTGCCTTTTTCCATACTAGTTGTCCTGTTTTTGCTTCCCTGTATAGACAACTATATAAAAGGGATTATTAAAGCCCGTATTGGGGTACACGCAATCCTACCCCCTCACATCCATTCTCACAGATTATGGGGCTAGAGACTAAACTCAAATACTACAGCTATTTAAAAAATAAAGACTACTAGACCCGATGGTCTGGTATGAATAGCTGCAGCCCTTTATTATTGATATAATAAATACAATTTACCAATAATAATTATTTATTAATTTATGACACTACTTATAGTTACTCTTAACTAGACCACCAAATAAAGTACATGCTTATACATACAAATGGTTCAGCCATTAAAGCTCGAACCTAACAAAATAGTAAACCATTAAAACCAACTGTGGGATGAAGCCGCACAATAAAGGACCGCGACAAGGGGAGGGAGGGATGTTTTTTCTTCAGCTGCTACCGTTGGTCTGACGTCTGTTAAATTTCTTCTTTAATCTTATGGGTCCTTTGGGTCACCTGAGAAGCTGCAAAACTCTCCAGAAGATTTGAAAAAAAAAAACATGTGACTGGTAAATAGCTAAACAAGAAGCAGTTGCGAAAGCTCTTTTTCAAGCCTGTAGGGTTTTGCTTAAAAACTGGCAGTCCACTAACCCCCCTTCCCATAAAGAATGGCTACAATGTATGGGAGAAACTCTCAGATTGGAAAAGTATATCTACCAGCACAGGGGCAAACCCCAAAAATGTGATAACTTATGGGGACTATGACTGGACACACCAGGTTTGAGTCCGTTGGAGTTGGTGTTGGATAGATTACTAATAGACCAAGGCTAATTCACCTATCTAATGCTTTTAGATGTATAACTGTTACTGTTTAAGCCGAACTGTGTGTGTTTCGATTGCTTTTAAGGTGACAGCAGAGACACTGTTCTTCTCGGCTTTATATAAATACATTATTGTTTTATGTACATGACCCGTATGATGTAATTTGTCGATATTCATGGTAATTGTGAAAGCTGTCTTGGAAATGTTGTGCCTACACTACTGTTATATTTCCTGTTTATTTTGTAAATAAAATCTTTTTTGATGTAAAAAATAAAATGGTGGAGAAGGATCTGGGTGTTTTGGTAGATTATAGGCTTAATAATGGGATGCAATGCCAAGCTGTGGTTTCCAAAGCAAGCAAAATCCTTTCTTGTATATGGAAGCGGAGTTCCAGGCTTTTTTTTTTTAATTAAAATTCAGCAGCTACAAAAAGTTTAACTGTTGACTTTTAATAAACAGACACTCACCTGTCCCATGGTTCAGCCATGCGGCCACGCAGAGCCTCGCACCTCTCCCCCTTCTCTCCACGGTGCCTCCATTGAAACTGTGGGCACCTGGCCATGACAGCTTGTGGCTTCATGGCTGGGCGTGCACTGTGCATTCACGAGTCGTGCTGCGCTCTCCGAGTGGACAGACAATCTTCTGGGACCTATGAAGTGTCACAGAAGATTGCCGAGAGGGAGGGGCCACCTAGGGGGAGAGGAGGAGTCGCCAAGGCGGCCCGTACTTGGAAGCAGGAAGTGGGACAGAAAGTCCCACTCAAAACCAGGCACCCCCCCCCCCCCCCCAAAAAAAGGACATGAGGCATGTAAGGAAGCGAGGAGTGTTTAAAGCGGAAGTTTTGGGTGGAACTCTGCTTTAAGAGAGGTATGGATTCCAGAGAGAAAGATATAATTTTGCCCCTGTGCAAATCATTAGTAAGACCTACCAAACTGATAAGAGGCACATTGAGGAAAGATTAGAGGAACTGAATGTATTCTCTCTTGAGAAGAGGAAATTAAAGCGGGATTCCGCGGACCTATCTTTTTTTTTGTTGTTGTTGTCATCGTTTTCTTCTAACACTGCAACTGTAGCACTCACCTGTTGCTGCTTCTTCATCCCCGGATCGCCGATTTAGTCCTTTAATACAACTTATAAAAACTTGTCCCGGGCGATTCCATTTTGCTTGTGGGCATTTGAAAACCCACAAGCAATTAGTTCCGGGATGCGGTGAATGCTGTGCTCCCAGCATTCACCGCTCGATGCTGCGCATGCTCAGTTATCTGAGCTAGCAGTGCCGTCTCACGCGATTCCTGGATGACGGCGTCCCGCACTGCTTCTTGGGTACACTATTACAGAGCTCCCAGGGGTCATTGCGGAGCCGGGGAAAGCCGAAAACCACGCCTACTCCCACGGGAGGAGAGCCCGGAAGTCATTCTAATGCCTCGTACACACGTACGGACTTTTGCCGGCGGACCTAGTCCAGCGGACAATCCCGCGGGACTTTCCGGCTAGGTCCGCTGGACTTTCCGAGGGTGTGGACTTGCCCACACACGCACGGACTTCTCCAGCGGATAATCCGCCGGCCAAAAGTCTGCGGGACTTTTGAAAATGAACGGACTTGCCCACACACGGAGCAGTCCGTTCATTTCGAACGTAACTTCAGGTTACGTAGCTAGCGTAGGCAGTAAATGCCGCCGCGCTAGCTCCGCAAGCTGGCATGGATTTAAAGGGAATCCCCACGCCGAAAAAACGGCGTGGGGGTTCCCCCAAATCCATGTCAGACCCTCATCCGAGCACGCAGCCTGGCAGGCCAGGAAAGGGGTGGGGACGAACGAGCGCCCCCCCCCCTCCTGAGCCGTACCAGGCCGCGTGCCCTCAACATGGGGGGTGCCCTGGGGAAAGGGGGGCCGTGCGGCCCCCCCACCCCAAAGCACCTTGTCCCCATGTTGATGAGGACAAGGGCCTCTTCCCGACAACCCTGGCCGTTGGTTGTCGGGGTCTGCGGGCGGGGGCTTATCGGAATCTGGGAACCCCCTTTAATAAGGGGGCCCCCAGATCCCGGCCCCCCACCCTATGTGAATGAGTATGGGGTACGATGTACCCCTACCCATTCACCTAAGGTGTAAAATGTAAAGTAAAAAAAAACACCCACACTTTTGAAAAAATAGTTTATTGCACTGCTCCGGGGGTCTTCTTCCGTCTTGGGGGTCTTCTCGCCGGACTCCCCCGCCATTTACCAAGCTCTTTTACCGAGCGGGGGAAGTCCGGCTACCTTCTTCGTCGTCGCCGCCGTCTGGGGGTCTCGATCCGCCTTCGGGGGTCTTCTTCCGTCTTGGGGGTCTTCTCGCCGGACTCCTCCCCTCTCTTCTGCTCTTTTACCTAGCTCTTTCACGAGGGGAGGAGTCCGGCTACCTTCTTCGTCGTCGCCGCCGTCGTCTGGGGGTCTCGATCCGCCTTCGGGGGTCTTCCGGGGGTCTCTTCTGTTCTTGCGGCGGTCGTCGTCTTCCGCGCCGCCGGCGCCTTCTTCTTCTTGTCCTCCTTCTTGTCCTTCTTGTTCTTCTTCTTCTTCCGATGTTGACCCGACGCTCTCTCTGCCCGGAATGCCTGTGCCGCTCTGAGCTCGGACTTATATAGGGACATGGGCGACAGGGTCACATGCACATGTCACATGGTGACCCCGCCCCCTTGTGTTGTCACAGTCCCGGAGGATGCTGGGACTGTGACATCGCAAGGGGGCGGGGTCACCATGTGACATGAACATGTGACCCTGTCGCCCATGTCCCTATATAAGTCCGAGCTCAGAGCGGCACAGGCATTCCGGGCAGAGAGAGCGTCGGGTCAACATCGGAAGAAGAAGAAGAACAAGAAGGACAAGAAGGAGGACAAGAAGAAGAAGGCGCCGGCGGCGCGGAAGACGACGACCGCCGCAAGAACAGAAGAGACCCCCGGAAGACCCCCGAAGGCGGATCGAGACCCCCAGACGACGGCGGCGACGACGAAGAAGGTAGCCGGACTCCTCCCCTCGTGAAAGAGCTAGGTAAAAGAGCAGAAGAGAGGGGAGGAGTCCGGCGAAAAGACCCCCAAGACGGAAGAAGACCCCCGAAGGCGGATCGAGACCCCCAGACGGCGGCGACGACGAAGAAGGTAGCCGGACTTCCCCCGCTCGGTAAAAGAGCTTGGTAAATGGCGGGGGAGTCCGGCGAGAAGACCCCCAAGACGGAAGAAGACCCCCGGAGCAGTGCAATAAACTATTTTTTCAAAAGTGTGGGTGTTTTTTTTTTTTACTTTACATTTTACACCTTAGGTGAATGGGTAGGGGTACATCGTACCCCATACTCATTCACATAGGGTGGGGGGCCGGGATCTGGGGGCCCCCTTATTAAAGGGGGTTCCCAGATTCCGATAAGCCCCCGCCCGCTGACCCCGACAACCAACGGCCAGGGTTGTCGGGAAGAGGCCCTTGTCCTCATCAACATGGGGACAAGGTGCTTTGGGGTGGGGGGGCCGCACGGCCCCCCTTTCCCCAGGGCACCCCCCATGTTGAGGGCACGCGGCCTGGTACGGCTCAGGAGGGGGGCGCTCGTTCGTCCCCACCCCTTTCCTGGCCTGCCAGGCTGCGTGCTCGGATGAGGGTCTGACATGGATTTGGGGGGAACCCCCACGCCGTTTTTTCGGCGTGGGGAGTCCCTTTAAATCCATGCCAGGTCACGGAGCTAGCGCGGCGGCATTTACTGCCTACGCTAGCTACGTAACCTGAAGTCACGTGCTAAATGAACGGACTTGCCGATGAGCGGCAAGTCCGTTCATTTCAAAAGTCCCGCGGACTTGCCCACTAACGGCGGGATTATCCGCTGGACTGCCAAGTCCAGCGGATAATTTGAAAACAAAACTTCAAACTTTAGTCCGCCGTACTTTGGCGCCAAAAAGTCCGCCGGCGCCCACACACGAGGGGATTATCCGCTGGACTTCAGTCCAGAGGATAATCCCGCGGGATTGTCCCTTCGTGTGTACGCGGCATAAGAATGACTACTAAACAGTAAGTACTGAATAATTTTTTTTTTTTTAATGATCGTTTGAGCATCTAATAGATAAACTGCTTTAAATAATATAAAGTTGTAATTTTGAGTACCAAACCGCTTTAAGGGGGATATGAATATAAATACATAAGTGGTCCATACAGTGAACTTCGTGTTGAGTTATTCAGAATTGTTTTCCGCCTTTTATTGGTTGAACTAGATGGACTTGTGTCTTTTTTCAACCAGACTAACTATGTAACTATGTAAACTGAATTTAACAGTTTAACTACCCATTTGAAATCAGTCCCAGCTCCCATAGGTAGGGGTCACTATTTTGCTCCCCCCACTTTTCATTTTCATAAAATATGTACAGGAGTTGATTTTTACTCACCCTTGTCTGACATTCATATACTTCACGTGTTCGCTGTCTAGTGGATTCAGTGCTGCAGTTAGTGCCAACCAGTTGCCCTTTCATGATGATCATCACACCGCTACAGTCTTCTAAACGCTGAGGGCACCATGCAGCTTGAGAGTCCATAGGAAGTGTCCATAGAATTCAAGCAGTGAAGTTAACACTTGAAGAAGGACCATCTCCAGAGAAGAAGATAGAGGACTCGGGACCTGGCATTAATTGATCATGGGTTAGGGTGAGTATTTTGGAATTCTAGCTAATGATTTTTTGGAACCAAAGCTACCCATACACAGTACGGATGTATGAATTTCTTATTGTGGCTATTGCTTTCAAAATACCCGAAAAGTCCCTGTATGTAATTGGATGCAGGTGCTGTTTGGCTGACAATTTTGCACCCTGCTCCTTCAATTTTTCATTTTGGGAATGATGGGCAGTAGGAGGCTACTTGGGCTACAAACTAAGTGCATTGGAGCCAGATTTTCAGGAACTGGATGAAATTCACTACATGTATGGCCAGCTTTGCTTTAACACTCGGCAGGAGGGTGGAGCCAGGAGCTCTAGCAGGGGACCCAAGAAGAGGAGGATCAGGGATGCTCTGTGCAAAACCACTGCACAGAGCACGTAAGTATAACATATTTGTTATTTAAAAAATTTTAAAAAACACAGCCTTTAATATCATTTTAAGGGTAATGTCAAAAGAAGAAGGGTGTTACCCAAAAGAGGAATTTCTGCTTTACGTCCTCTTTTTTTGGAGGGGGGGGGGGGGGGGTAGGAGCGAGTACCTAGTTTTCATAGGTAGCCGATCCCACTTCTGCTTGGATGACCTAGACGATCTGAGTGGAAGTTTGGCCCCCCTCTCTTTGCCCGCAGCCTTCTAGGACACGTCATATGTCCCAGGAGACTGCGGAACCATTTTCAATGTCGCAGAGTCACGATAAGGAGTCACAGTGGGCTTTCCCGCACTAAACATTACAATCCCGGGGACCTGAAGACCTGCAAAGAGCCGGGTGAGGATGGCACTGGATCCTCGAACAGGTAAGTGTCCTTTTATTTAAAGTCAGCAGCTACAATATTTGGAGCTGCTGACTTTTAATATTTCCTTTCTAGGGCGAAGATCCTCTTTATTAACCGCTTGCCGACCGCCTCACGCAGATATACTGCGGCAGAAGGGCACGTACAGGCACAATCACGTACCTGTATGTTGCCTTTTAAGAGGCGTGCACGTGCCACCGGCGGTGCGCGTGCCCACGGCAAGCTCTGCGAGTTGGTTCGCAGGTCCCGCGGACTCGATCGTCGCGGGGATACCCGCAATCGTCTCACAGAGAGGAAGAACGGGGAGATGCTAATGTAAACAAGCATCTCCCCGTTCTGCCTAGTGACAGTGTCACTGATCTCTGCTCACTGTAATCGGGAGCAGAGATCAGTGATGTGTCACACGCCACGCCCCCACAGTTAGAAACACTCCCCAGGACACACTTAACCCCTACACTGCCCCCTAGTGGTTAACCCCTTCACTGCCAGTGTCATTTACACAGGAATCAGTGCATTTGTATAGCACTGATTGCTGTATAAATGACAATGGTCCCAAAAATGTGTCAAAAATGTCCGATCTGTCCACCATAATGTTGCAGTCATGATAAAAATCGCTGATCACTGCCATTACTAGTAAAAAAAAAAAAATATTAATAAAAATGCCATAAAACTATCCCCTATTTTTTAAATGCTATAACTTTTGCGCAAACCAATCATTAATCGCTTATTGTGATTTTTTTACCAAAAATATGTAGAAGAATACGTATCGGCCTAAACTGAGGAAAAAAATATTTTTTTTATATATTTTTGGGGAATATTTATTATAGTAAAATGTAAAAAATGATGCGTTTTTTTCAACATTGTCACTTTTTTTTTTGTTTATAGTGGAAAAAAAAAAAACGCAGAGGCGATCAAATAGGCTATTATCACAAAAGCTATATTTGTGGGGAAAAAAGGCCGACAATTTTGTTTGGGAGCCACGTCATACGACAGCGCAATTGTCAGTTAAAGCGATGGAGTGCCGTATCGCAAAAAGTGCTCTGGTCAGGAAATTGTTCCGGGGCTGAAGTGGTTAACCAGTATTAAGCTGTACACACTATCAAAAGTGTGGTACTGATGCAACCTTTCATTCAAAATATAATTTATTGCATTTCTTATTTTAAATAAGAGCAAATGTAATGGGGAAAAAAAAATGTAATCCTTGAAGTTGAAGTGTGATATGTAGAACCACAATGTTATATTAATGATTTCTCCATTTACATTTTATTGGAATGGTCCTAATTTGTAACATCTCAGAAGAAATCATATGTGCATTGGCTCTACAATGTGACTCTTTATCCTTTAACAAAAGCTGATTTTTAAAAAACTGAAAAACTGGGAGGGGGTTACCCTTTTCTACATATTTGGTATCACTTTTCCCATCTCTTAAGGTTTTGAGGTGTAAAAACTGTTTGCATATATTGTACAAACATAGTTACATAGTAGGTGAGGTTAAAAAAAGACACAAGTCCATCAAGCCCAACCTATATGTGTGATTTTATGTCAGTATTACATTGTATAACCCTGTATGTTGTGGTCCTTCAGGTGCTTATCTAATAGTTTTTTAAAACTATTAATGCTGAAACCATCATCTGTGGAAGGGAATTCCACATCCTTGCCGCTCTTACAGTAAAGAACCCTCTGCTCAGTTTAAGGTTAAACCGCTTTTCTTCTAATTTTAGTAAATGGCCGTGTGTCTTATTAAATTCCCTTTTGCGGAAAAGTTTTATCCCTATTGTGGGGTCACCAGTACGGTATTTGTACATTGAAATCATATCCCCTCTCAAGCGTCTCTTCTTCAGAGAGAATAACTTCAGTGCTCGTAACCTTTCCTCATAACTAAGGCCTTCCAGTCCCTTTTTTCATTTTGTTACTCTTCTCTGTACTTGCTCCATTTCCAGCACATCCTTCCTGAAGACTGGTGCCCAGAACTGGACAGCATACTCTAGGTGAGGCCGGACCAGAGTCTTGTAGAGTGGGAAAATTATCTCTTTAATTAATTCCCTTTTTAATGCATGCCTAAATTCTGTTTGCTTTGTTAGCAGCAGCTTGGCATTGCATGCCATTGCTGAGCCCATCATCTACTAGGACCCCCAGGTCCTTTTCCATCCTAGATTCTCCCAGAGGTTCTCCCCCCAGTGTATAGATTGCTTTCATATTTTTGCTACACAAATGCAGTATTTTACATTTTTCCACATTAAACCTCATTTGCCATGTTGTTGCCCACCCCATTCATTTGTTCAGATATACTTGCAAGGTTTCCACATCCTGCAGAGCAGTTATTGCCCTGCTTAGCTTAGTATCGTCCGCAAATACAGAGATTGGACTGTTTATTCCATCCTCCAGATCATTTATGAACAAATTAAATAAGATTGGTCCCAGGACAGAACCCTGGGGGGACCCCACTACCCACCCCTGACCATTCTGAGTATTCATCGTTTATCACCACCCTCTGAACTCGCCCCTGTAACCAGTTTTCAATCCATGTACTCACCCTATGGTCCATGCCAACGGACCTTACTTTGTACAGTAAATGTTTATGGGGAATATAATACATGGATAATTGTTTTTCCAAATTTTTTGCAAGAAAGATCTTTGTTTTTGTTCCAGCTAAGTTGTTTCTAGGGATTTATTGAATTCCATTTCCCAGTACAATAAAGCATTCATATATATTGTTTTTCATTGAAAAGATGTTTATTGACATTTTCAACAATATACAGAGAAATAAGGAAAACATAAGGCATGAAATAAAAAAATAAAAAATAAAATAAACAAAAAGAAGCACATAACCAGAGCAAATGTAGTTATACATCCAGAATTGAGAGAAACTCTGCAGTTTATACATACAAACAAAATGTATGCAGTGTTATATTTGTCAGTTCAGATTTCCCATAGTTTGTCAAATTTATCACATTTAAGTGAGTTGATTGCTAAGAGTCTTTCAAAGGTGTAGTTTTGTTAGACTTTTCTGATTACATCAAATTGTTGGGATGTTTTTCCAGTTGTGAAGTATCAAGGACCTTGCAACTAATTTACGACCCCCCCCCCCCCCCCCCCCGTACACACGGTCGTAAATTCCGACCACAAAATCCATCTGATTTTTTTCTGACAGACTTTGTCCGACACTGGTGTTGCATACACACGGTCGGACAAAGTTGTCGGAAAATCCGATCATTCTGAACATGGTGACGTTCGTCCCAGGGTCCAGCGATGCGGGGGATCGAAGCATTGTAAGTGTGGGCGTCCAGCTGTGGCTTCACAGCCGGGCACCCACTGTGCATGTGTGAGCGGCGCCGCGCGCCGTGAGTGGCCGCGCAATCATCTGGGACCTGTCACGTGTCTCAGATGATTGACAGGAGGGAGGGGGCAGAGCTGAGCCATTCCTGCGCCAAGGGGAAGTGATCTCACCAGCCCAGGCACTGAAGGAGGCAGACTACGAGGGGACCCCCTAGCAACAGCCATTTAAAGGTGAGTTAAAAAAAAATAGGAATATTAATGATTTTTTTTTTTTGTGTGCAACCCCACTTTAAAGTGGACCTATAGCGTGTAAGTTATGTTTTAGTAAAATAACCCCCATGGTAATTTTATTTATTTATTAGCTCTGTCTGGGGTTTATTACCATTACAGAGAATTCCCCTTGCTTCCTGTACTGGTTACTCAATGACTACACAAGAGTCACAGTAAGTGCCCTAGTAGGAACACAGAGAGTTTAAACACGTTATGATTTTTCTTCTGTCTATGTCCCCCTGAAGGTATTCTGCTGTCTTCCTGCCTTGGATACTATACAGTATATGCTCACAGGATTTGACTGATAGCAGCAGGATCCAATGGCTCCCTTTGCTGCCCGGTGCTCCTGTTAGAAGAAAAAGACGGGTCTAATAACTGCAGCTTGGCACAGCACTGGATCGATACAGGTAGGTGTTAATGGGGGCGGAGGCACAGCATCCAATGAGGCTATTCACATCTCTGTGCTGCATTGGTAAAAAGTAGGCGTGTCTGAATTTTTGTGCATTTTCATGCAATACGATTCCCAATAGAAAATGCATGAAAACGGAAGTACAATGCATGTTACAAATGGATGAAAAAATTTACAAAATTGGACACAGATAGATGAGAGACTATCCTTAGGGCCACTCAAAAAAATAGAATACTGCCAGCCATAAGGCCAATGTCACATTAATGGCACCAAAGTAACACAAATATGCGGCCTCACTGGACTGGGCTTTTTTCTGTGGGGCCGCATATTTGCATATCTCCCTTTGTGCTGGCAGCACGCCAAATGGTGCGCTCCCAGCACAGAGACCAGGGTCTCATGAGAACCCCAGGCCCCATTCTAAGGATTGGGACCCAGACGTCCGATTCCAGGTCACCTGATCGCTGTGATAGCCTCTGATTGGCTATCACAGCGAGCAGTCACTGTGAAGCCCGCTCCTGTGTTTTCTGTCTCTGTGAATTAGTCGAGAGAGATACATTGTGTCATTCTCTGTCCTTACAGAGACAGAAAAAAAAAAATGCGTGTATAAAAAAAAATACATTGATCAAGGTTTTTTGAATAAAATATATAAATAAATACATTTTATCAAATTTTTATTGGTTTTTAAACAGGGTTAACAAGTAAAGCCAGGTACGAATATGCATTATGAATGAGTTACATGAGTAGAAATTTTTGCTCAAGGTTTGATCTAGGTCAGTGCCAGAGTTAGTGTTTGGGTCAAAGATCAAGGTCAAAGGTCAGGGTCAGTATTTTTTGAACCAGGTTTTTTATTTTTTTAAATTAGCACCAGTGTCAGTGTCAGTGTATTTTAGGATTAAAAAAAAAAAAAAGCAAAATGCGCACTATTGTTTCTGGGCTGTAGTACAGGTACTGCAATCGTCAGGGGCAGGATAATTTATTTTGCTTGTTCTTTGGTTTTAGGTTATGGCAGTATGTTTTTTTTTTTTTTTTACTATTTTGAGCCAGTTTTCCTTTGATAATTAAAAAGAATCAGGAGGTATACATTACTATTTACCACCAGATGAAAGCCCAATTTGTCCTGGATGCACAAAGTAGTTGATATGTACTGTTTTACTGACATATGTCAAAGTTGCAAAATTGGGCTTAGGCATTAAGATTTGTTTTACCCTTAGGCACAAAGGGGTTAAAGTTCTTATGAAACTTGTCTAAAGATTTAGACTAGGTTCACATCTATGCAGTTGTGGTTGCTGCAGTTTTTCGGCACGTTTTGTGGGTTTGAACATGCGTTCTTGATGCGTTTTGCATTTTTTTTCCATAACAAACTGTGAATAGAAGGTTGTCCTTAACAACCGATGAGTCATTAGCTGTCAAATTTCAAATCAAAAATTTGGCATGCCAGCAAAGAAAAAATAAGACAAAAACATGCCTATTCACAGTTTGTTAAAGCAGTGTTCCGTCCAAAAAAAAAAAAAAATTAAAAGCCAGCAGCTACACATACTGCAGCTGCTGGCTTTTAACAATAGGACACTTACCTGTCCTGGAGTCCCGCGATGTCGGCACCACAGCTGATGTTTCCATCAGCTGTAGGGTGCTGCCGCCTCCTTTGCGGGTAAGGGAACCCTGCAGTGTAGCCTTACAGCTTCACGCCGGGAACCCTACTGCGCATGCGCGAGGCCCTGCTCCTCTCTCCTACTGGCCCGGCGACAGGGAGAGGAGGAGGGAGGAGGAGGGAGCCCCGCGGTGATGTCACGGGCCGCAGCCGGACTCCCAGAAGTGGGAACAGGATACCTGTCAAATCCTGTCCCCCCTCCCCCCGAAAGGTGCCAATTGTGGCACTGGAGGGGGAGAGGAGACAAATGAGTGGAAGTTCCACTTTTGGGTGGAACTATGCTTTAAGGAGAAAATAAACCCTGCAAAACACATGTAAAAATGCATCAAAAACTCAACACTTGCATTTTTTGTGCGTGTACATTGAAGTCTATTACACGCAGTGGCGGGACAAGGTCATTTAGAGCCCAGGGCGAACATGCCAAATTGCTCCCCCCCCAAGATGTATGGGCATTATGTGTCCCATCCCCACACCCAACACAAATCCCCCCAAATCACAACTCCTAGCACACCCTCCCTAAATGTGCCCTCCTAAAACAATTCTTACCCCCTGAAGCCCCTCAAATTCCCCTTTTTAACACAAATTCCCTCCCCCCTAATCTCCTTGTGGTGCCCCCCCACCTCACATGATACCACAGTGCCCAGGGCAACCGACCCTCCTGCCCACCCCTTGTCCCGGCCCTGATTACACGCATAACGCAATCTGCTGCAGGAAAAAAAGTCCAACCCTTTCCAAAAACGCAGCGGCTGAAAAACGCATAGATGCAAACGTGTCCCATAGGAAATGGACTGTAGATATTTCCGCAAAGTTCAAAACGCACTAAAAACACATAGGTGTGAACATAGCTTCAGTACTCTAGCTTTTAGTATTCGTTGTCATTAACCCCCCCACGCCCGTGCCTCCTGGCCCTTTAAGAGGTTTATGCGGTGCTTAAGAGCACGTAACCGATGTGATTGGCTGTCACGCAGTCACGTGATCCAAAAACTTTCAGTTAGGTTCCGGTAACTGTGTCGGGAGCGGCACAGCTATATGGATAGCGATTCCCATAAATATGTGGCCCCTCCGTGCCAAGGACCATGCACCGATAGGCCACATATATGTGTGTGCCCAGCGCCAAGGTGTTAACAAATGCCAGGATGAAAATGACTACCACTCAGTGCATAGCTACAACTGTCCAAGTCCAATTTAAAGCAGAGTTCCACCCACATTAATGTGCATCCTTAAAATGAATTGGCAATTTACTAATTTTTTTCTGTTCACTTACCTGATTTATGCCTATATCTAATTTCACTTCCTCCTCTAGGGGGCCACCGCTGCAGACGTCATGTCTGGTTTTGCATTGGCTCCTGGGAGATCTTGGTCAGCTTGGCATGGCGTCTATGGAAATTCTTGGCCAGCTTGGCATCGCATGGCTCCAGTACAATTTAACATTGGCGTCTATAGAAAATCTTGGACAGCTTGGCGTGGCTTGCAGAATTGAGCGATAGGGAATCGTGGGGAAATAAATTTTATTATATTATTTTTTTTTTTATAATTATTTATATTTATTTATTATAATTTTATGATTTTGTGTTTCAAACTTCATCATACCCGGGATATCTACTAGACTCTTGTTTGGACAGATTTAAGTGTGTTATTGCTAAGAATTACAGGCCTACAATATAAAACGCCAAATTTCTATGAAAAATAATTGTTAGTGTACACACTTTGGGGGTCTATTTATATATATTTTTTTCATACAAGATTCACAAAGCTTTTACCCAATGTTCAAACATTTTTCCAATTTGATTAAATTGCCATAATGTGTGAATCTTGGGTGAAAGTTATGTGAATTTTATATAAAAAAATCTAGACCTTACAAAGGTCTTCAAAATTTTTGTATCAACTTTTTTATTTTTTAATAAATTATTTTATTTTTTTATACTTTTCTCCAACAAAATTCATCAATATTCCAAAGTTATATTATCACAAGTCTTATTGCCCCTTATAAAGTTTATGGGTGAAACAGTATTGTTAAATGTTCCAAGTTTATTGGACTAACATAGGTGCTGAGTGCCCTGTAATGTTTATTGGAGTAACAAAACCTTTAATTTCCTGAGCTATTTTTTGCTGCAGTAACCCAACTCCTGAGGTTTTTGTGCCTACAAAGGCCGACGGCTTATAACACACTTCAAGGGCAGCATTCATTTTCTACAGTACTTCAGTTTCACAGCTTTTAAAACTGATTTAGCGTGTTAACAATAAAGTACCTTTTGGTATAATTACAATTATATTTTTGTTGATATATTGTATACTTGAAAATTGTTTAATGATGAAGTATCAGTTTTCTATACAGTATTTGTTTCTCTTTTATTATACACACTAAGGGCTCTATCACACGAGTGACCAGAGGGCAGTAAAAACAGGTAGCCGAGCTGCAGTTTTACCACCCCAACCACCCAGCTAAATTCTACCGTTGCAGCTGGGAAGTGGGGGTACACATGCTGTGGCCATGATGCTTTGCAATTTTAACTCGACCTGGTGTTGCCTTAACAGCTAAACAATCTCCTGTTTGTCTAAATTATAGAATGGTATTATAGTTAGTCCTAGAGATACATCCCTTTACTTGGTCTTATACTAATCTTAACCGCTTGCCTACCAGCCGCCGTCATTTTACTGCGGCAGGTCGGCACGATCCCATGAGCCGTTGTATCGGAATCGGGATAGCAGGTGCGCGTGCACGTCCGCTGCACTGCGGGGGTGACAATGCTCGTGGCCGACGGTCGCGATGACCGCCGGCCACGAGCGATCATGGGCACGAGAGGCAGAACGCGGAAGTGTGTGTGTAAACACACAAATCCCTGTTCTGCTCTGTGAGGAGTGACAGATCGGGTGTGCCTAATAGCTAGGAACCACGATCTGTCATTTCCTCTAGGTCAGTCTCCTCCCCCTTCAGTTAGAAACACGGAAACACAGTTAAGCCCTTAATCGCCCCCTAGTGTTAACCCCTTCCCTGCCAGTGACATTTTTACAGTAATCAGTGCATTTTGATAGCACTGATCGCTGTTTAAATGACAATGGTCCCAAAAAAATGTTCGCATGACAAATGCATGCCAAACCACATGTCTGCTAACCGTGATTGAGGTGTCATTAAGGCTGTCAGGCTGCATTCACATCTGTGTCTTTGCTAATGAGTGGCAACCCACACAGAAAATGCATTCCTTGCTGTGCATTTCAGAAAAGCGTTGCAGCGTGCATTGCCCTTGCATTACTATTATGGCGATGCAAACGCGATGCAGGTTTGCAGGGCGTTTCCAAAACGCACAGCAAAGTGCACCTTTTCTATACGGGTTGCCACGTGTTCGGAAACGCACAGATGTGATCGTAGCCTGATCATTAATGACACCCCAATTTCCATTATGGAGACACAAGCTCAATATGCATTTGCAGTGCGTTACTGAAAGGCATGGCAAAGCGCACATTTTCTGTGCAGGTTGCCGCACGTTCAGAAACGGGCAGATGTGAATGCAGCCTAAAGCCCCATACACACGGTCGGATTTTCCGATGGATTCTGTCCTATCAGACAATGTTGTCGGAAATTCCGACCGTGTGTAGGCACCATCGGACAGTTTCCATCGGATTGTCTGACGGACAAAGTCCTATCTCCTGCTGGATAGATTTTTTGACAACAAAGTCCGATCACACCAAATCCGATCGTATCGTATGTAGCGAATTCCGACAGACAAAGTGCTACGCATGCTCAGATCACATTACAAGACCAAAGCTATTGGCTACTAGCCTCTACGTAGTCCCGTCGTAGGCAACAAACGTCACCAATTCAGAATGATCGGATTTTCCGACAACTTTGTCCGACCGTGTGTACGCAAAACCAACATCGGACAAAGTACGACGAAAATGATCCGACGGACCTGGTCCTCGGATAATCTGCGCGTGTGTATGGGGCTTAAGTGTTAATGACACTCCAATTTCGATTAGCATGCCATTATGGGGATACAAGTATGATGCGTGTTTGACGTACGTTTCTGAAAGGTCGCACTGGAAATTGCATGAAAATCTTGGCCATGCTGGTCAAGGGCATCACCCTGCATCTTCTTCAGAAAGAGTATACACACACCTGTAAATGGAGAAGGGGGGCCTGGGCCTTATTGCTGACACTGCTGACTCTTGTGCAGTGCTGCCGGCTTTTACTTTTCTTTTTTTCTTCTGGCTGCACTACAGGAGGATCGGTTCTAGTAACTGCGCCCCCTTCCCCCTGCTGTCTGGTACCCCTGTGTGCCCCTTTCCCCTGCAGTGCTGCCTTTTCCCCTCCTCCCCACTCCCACTGGCAGCTGCTAAGGGCATGCAGGCTAGTTATTTCAGGAAGGTGCGCAGGGTGGGCTCACCATCCTGAATAAACATACCATCCTAAATGAATACAGTGAGCGATCGGTACTCATTGAGGGAGTGCAGATATTGTCTCTGTGCTGTTATTCATTTTAGGTCTTGTTTAGTGGGGGTGTCACGTCACATTCGGCTACCCATCACATTTTGCTACCCACTGGAGTGCGCATGCGCGACGCCGCCATATGCGTTCCAACTGTTGTAAGACACCACTTTGCCACAGGGACCCTTGCAGGCTTGCTTCGCTCACCACGCTTCGGGCATGTCCTTGCTTCGCTCCGCATAACTAAAATCTAACTCTATGTCCACTTGGATGGTGGGGCTTGAACCTGGACTCAGGGGTGTGGGCACAAAATTCTGCGCAAGTGCAGATTGCCACAGTGTTGGAACGCATATGGCGGCTTCGTGCAGTCCAGCGGGTAGCCAAATGTGATGGGTCGCCATATGCGACGAAACAGGGGGTATTATTTCTGCCATGGCTGCAAAGCATCGCATTGCGGGCGTTGCATTTTAGCAAAAATATAATTTTATCATTTTGGAGGAGGGGGCCCTGTCAGGTAGGCTGTACAGGGCCCCGTGATTTCTAGCAGCAGCTCTAGTGACAAATGCAATTTTGGGTTGTATCTCGCTTTCCATTCCAGTGAAAGTTGTGACCAGCGGAAGTGGAATCTCCCTAGTGGAGACACAGACAGCAATAAAATCTGAAAGGGGTTCTAACCCTTCACTGCTCTTTTCAAAACCCCCAAAAAAAGAAGAAAAAAAGGGCTTTAGCCAAATTCTTTTTGTGAATGTGAATCAGAGATTCCTTTCATTTAGAGTGATCCCTAAAACATTTGGCTATGACCATCCTTCATATGTACATAGCGTATTCCAGCCCTCTCTAGCTTATATAGACTAAATTCCTATACATGCACAGTACAATTGTCTTTAAAATGAATAAACCATTATCACTTTAAAAGAGGATTTATTCCTTAAACATTTGTCATTGCATCATCCGCCAGGGTGCACCAAATTAAAGAAAAAAATAAAGATGGTTTAAACTCCCATTGTGGTGTAATGTGGGAATGGCCTGGACATTAGAAACGTCAAGATGTATAATATGTATGTTTTTATCTCATATGGGAAAAGACAGGCCAACAAAAGGATTAAAGAAGGGCCATTGTAAGGTATCGTCTAGCAAACGTCTGATTTGCTCTACATAGCTGTTACAGTGGGCTTCTACACTCCTCAATGGGGTTCCTCCTTCCCCTTCAATGCACTCCCAGGGGTTTGTCTCCTACACAAAAAATTGCCCCTGTATGTGTGTGTCAGCTCCCTCACTCACGGCACACAATGCCCTGCCTTTTACTTGCTAATTATGCTAAATATTTAAAATCAACAAGCAGAATAAACAGTTAGGCTAATCTGTCCCTGTTTGAGAATGCAAATCTGCTCTTTTGTCTTGCTAGGCTGTCTGTGGAAAAGGCTCCATCTATGTCTCCCTGTAAAAAGGATCATTTTCCCTCTCTGCCTCACTCTTTCCCTCTCTCCGGTCATCCTTTCACTAGACAGCGCCTCAGCAAAATACCGGAGAGAAAAAAAGTTGAGGATCTTGCACATCAAAGCACTATGACATTTGTTTCGTACCTATACACATTGGATATCATTTTCTAAGGACAAGAAAATAGGATATTTTAAATTGGCCATACACTCGCAGAACTTTATTTGAAAACTTTTTGGAATGTTTGTTCAATTTTTTAATGGTTAGTGGGATCAAAACAATGATCATTTTTAACAGCAGTGACAAGAAGTTTTTTTTTTGAATGAATGAAATTTTGACTGTAAACGTGGATTGTGTTCTGGGTATAATATGACTGGGATTCCATTCAAGTACAGGTCTGGATGATATTTTACAAAACCGAGGACCCTGCCTTCACTATGTAGCACCCTCTAGGCTGCTAGAAGTATGTATATAGGTTTTTGGCAGAGTAGGCAAATTTAGGCAGGTCTGGCTGGCAGCCAGGCCTGTTTGTTTTGATCTGGGCTGGGGAGTGCTGGGTGAGTCACAGACAGCATCACCAGGACTAGGGATGAGCCGAACACCCCCCTGTTCGGTTCGCATCAGAACCTGCGAACAGACCTAAAGTTCGTGTGAACTTTAAAACCATATTAAAGTCTATGGGACTCAAACGTTCAAAATCAGTGCTAATTTTAAAGTCTAATATGCAAGTTATTGTCCTAAAAAGGGTTTGGTTATTTAAAAAAAATTTTTTTTTTTCGGGAGCAGTGATTTTAATAATGCTTAAAGTGAAACAATAAAAGTATAATATTCCTTTAAATGTCATACCTGGGGGGTGTATATAGTATGCATGTAAAGGGGCGCATTTTTCCTGTGCTTAGAACTGTCCCTGCAGTGTCATTTTTGCAGGAAAAAAAGTCATTTAAAAGCACTCGGGCTATAATGAATTGTCGGCTCCCGTAATACAGAGAACAGTCATTGAAAGTCAATAAAAAAAATATATATATGCGTGGGGTTCCCCCCAATTTCAATTACCAGGCCCTTCAGTTCTGGTATGGATATTAAGGGGACCCCGGGTCAAATTAAAAAAAAAAATTACATGGGGTTCCCCCCAAATATCCATATCAGACCCTTTATCCGAGCACGCAACCTGGCCGGCCCAAAATATGGATTTTAAGGGGAACTCATGCCAAATTAAAAAAAAAATGGCATGGAGTTCCACCCAAAAATCCATACCAGACCCTTTATCTGAGCACGCAACTTGGCGAGTACACACGAAAAGAAGGGGGGGGGGGGCAAGAGATCGCCCCCCCCTCCTGAACCGTTCCAGGCCACATGCCCTCAACATTGGGAGGATGCTCTGTGACCCCTCAAAGCACCATGTCCCCATGTTGATAGGGACATCAGAGGGGGGCAGGGTCACCCCTAAATCACTGGGGAAGCCTGGGTTTCTCCACGGAGACACTGCGGGAATCCCAGGTCTTAGCTGAGGAGGACGGGCCACCCGTTACCTGACCCCGCCCCCCTCTGATGCAAGGGAAAATCCGGGCTTCCCCAGTGATGTACGGGTGACCCTGCCCCCCTCTGATGTAACGCAGGTTTATGTTACATCAGAGGGGGTGGGGTCACCCGTACCTGAAGGGTCTGGTATGGATATTTGGGGGGGGGGGCACGTAATTTTTTTTTATTTGACCCCTTAATTTCCCCTTAATATCCAGACCTGAAGGGCCTGGTAATTTGGGGGGAACCCCACGTATTTTTTTTTTTTTTTTTATCAATGACTTTCAATGACTGTTCTCTGTATTAAGGGAGCCGACAATTCATTATAGCCGCCAGTGATTTTAAATTACTTTTTTTCCTGCAAAAAAACACTTTGTGCGGGGACAGTTCTAATCACAGGAAACATGCGCCCCTTTACAAGCATACTATACACACCCCCCCAGTATGAAATTTAAAGGAATATTACACTTTTATTGTTTCACTTTAACCGTTCCCGACCGCCTCATGTAGATATACGTCTACAGAATGGCACGGGCAGGCAAAACCACGTACCTGTACGTGGCCCTTTAAATGCCTGCCCGTGGGTCGCACGCGCGCCGCCAGCAGCGCTCGCGACCCGGTCGGGAGCTCCGTGACCCCGGCGGACCCGATCGCCGCTGGTGTCCCGCGATCGGGTTACGGAGCTGAAGAACGGGGAGAGGTTTGTGTAAACAAACCTCTCCCCGCGCTTCCTACTCTGCCTGTCATTGATTGGCTATTCCCAGTCATCGGGAAAGCCAATCAATGACGTCAGCCCCTTGTGAGTCCCCTCCCCCCACAGTTAAAAAAACACACACACGTCAGGGCCCATAACCCCTGCCCTCCCCCTAGTGGTTAACTCTTTCACTGCAACTGTCATTTATACAGAAATCAATGCATTTTATAGCATTGATTGCTGTATAAATGTGAATGGTCCCAAAAATGTGTCAAAAATTTCCGATGTGTGCGCCATAATGTCGCAGTCACAAAAAAAAATCGCTGATCGCCGCCATTACTAGTAAAAAAAAAAATATTAATAAAAATGCTATCCCCTATTTTGTAAACGCTATAACTTTTGCGCAAACCGATCAATAATCGCTATTGCGATTTTTTTTTACCAAAAATATGTAGAAGAATACGTATCGGCCTAAACTGAGTAAAAAAAATGTTTTTTTATTTTTTAAATGGGATATTTATTATAGCAAAAAGCAAAAAATATTGTTTTTTTTTCAACAATTGTCGCTCTTCTTTTGTTTATAGCGCAAAAAATAAAAACCGCAGAGGTGATCAAATACCACCAAAAGAAATCTCTATTTGTGGGAAAAAAAGGACGCCAATTTTGTTTTGGTGCCACGTCACACGACCGCGCAATTGTCAGTTAAAGCGACGCAGTGCCGAAACGCAAAAAGTGGCCTGGTCCTTTGGCTGCCAATTGGTCCGGGGCTGAAGTGGTTAAGCATTATTAAAATCACTGCTCCGGAAAAAACTGCAGTTTTTAAAAGTTTTTTTTGCATTTATACCCAAACACTTTTTATGACAATAACTTGCATATAAGCCTTTAAAATGAGCACTTTAGTTTTCTCCCATAGACTTTTACAGGTGTTCACGGCTTTTCGAAGTTGCCGCGAACACCCCAAATTGTTCGCTGTTCGGTGAACAACAGGCAATGTTCGTTTCGAACATGAGTTTGACTCAAACTCGAAGCTCATCCCTAACCATGACCTCCTACTTCTTTCCAGAACATTCTGTTTTCTGGAAAGAGAGGCGAAGAGTGGAGTATGAGCTGCCTGGGGTATTCTGAGGAGCCCTGACCAATCCCCAGTCTTGATTGTCAGGGGGCAGGCCTCCTTAAATACCCAGGGTCAGCCCAGCAGAGGGAGGAGTTGTTCGGGTGGAAGTTGGAGGTAGAGTGCTAGGCTGTCGGTGAATGAAAATTGTCCCTTGTCCCTTGAGAATTGTGCTGGTGGACGCTCTCTTCATTTAAATCGTCAGTCCTTACCCCCCCCCCACATTAATATGAGCCACTGGACCTATCATAAGCACTCATGAGAAGTGCCAACCATGCCTGTCCTTTCCATTTCCCTCCTCCATTCATAAAAGCTGTAGTATAGCTTCCATGAATGAAAATCAGTTTATAAATCAACAGGGCAAACCTTTCATTCATCAATCCTCCGTTCATAGAGGCCTTTTCAGTGAGTTGACTCAATGATGGCTAAAAATAACGGTCAGATTAATGATTTTCAGAACTTCCATATGATCCTGCTGGTGTACAGCCAGCTTACGGTGATTACAATATAAATGGCTATCTGAAGGGGAACATTTCCTACAATCTGTCTTCTTAGTGAGCATTCTGACCATTAATGGCCATTTTAAGCCCTCCATAAACATACAAAGGCAGTTGGATATGCATGTACAGTCCTACTACCCTGAGGCAGGGGGCCCATTAACTGGAAAGTTCTGCCCTAGGGATTGAGAGAAGATGAGCAGCACTGACAGAACCTGTTGCCACCAACTAGCTCAGCCTAAGAAGGGCAGGTTTTCCTTCCTACCTTACCTGTCCTCACCAACATAGTCTGACATTTAGGTCATGTTTTCTAATCTGTCTTCCCAGATCTTCTTGCAAATTTGCCAGCCTGGTGAGTTCAGGGGCTCCCAACAGATGCTGGAAAATGTTTGATTGAATCAGGTGCTGTTATGCCAAGTATATGAGTTCCTTTATTCATAACCATTTCTAGGGCTTTCGTAGAGAGGTGTTGTTTTTGAATGCTACAGTGCCTTATGCATTAGAAAGAAGTGCTGCTCATACTCATGCATTTGAAGACATAAATCGGCAAAAGGTTGCCCTGGCTTTTCTGCAAAGCAAATGTATCTCAACAGGACCTGGACTGCATCCAAAAAAATACACTGAGAGGCAGGTCTTACTTAAGCTGGCCATACACATTTCTTTCATTCAGCCTACAGGCTGAAAAAATAAATCTAACAGATTCCTCCATCCATGCTAATGGGCTGTACACACAATCAGAAAATCATACGACAAATATAAATTTCAAAGCAATTGTACGGTAATCTGATCGCTAGTACACAGCTTTTGAGAGCTGATCACGGCAGTTCATCCGATATTATCTGAATGAATGAATAACTTATATAGCGCTACAATGGGAACTGAATCGCCTCAAGGCGCTGTATTGGTGTTTTGTTGTCGAGCTTCTAGAAGAGGTAGGTCTTGAGTTTCTTCCTGAAGGCCTGATGGTTTTCTTCCATGCGAATGTCGGTTGGTAGAGCGTTCCATAGCCGTGGTCCTTGGACAGCGAATCTCCGTTCCCCCTTTGATTTGTAGCGGGATTTAGGAATGAGGAGGAGATTTTGATTAGCCGATCGAAGACTGCGATTCGGTGTGTAGTGTTTTATTTTCTTGAGAAGCTATTGCGGAGCTTCTCCATGTGTGCATTTGTGGATGAGACAGAGGGTCTTGAATGTGACCCGATTCTTTACGGTTAGCCAATGTAGGCTCCTCAGGGAAGGGGAGATGGATTCCCAGTTTTTTTTTCCTGTTATCAGTCTTGCCACCGTATTTTGGATAAGTTGTAAGCGCGCAAGTTGATATTGGGGTAATCCCATGTAAAGGGAGTTTGCGTAGTCCAGTCGAGAATTAATGACTGTTCCAACTACCACTGCTTTGTCCTCCTTTGGAATGAAGGGGATGAGTCTGCGTAGCAGGCGGAGCAGATGGTGAGAACCACTGACTACTGCTCCTATTTGGGCATCCATTGACATTTCTGAGTCAAAAATGACTCTGAGACTCTTGGCCTTGGTCCTAGGGGCGATGGTCTTTCCAAAAATGGTGGGTGGTGTCCAAGGGATCTTGGTTCGGGGGTTTTGATTTGCATGTAGGATAAGAAGTTCTGTTTTCGATTCGTTAAGTTTGAGGGAGCTAGTGGTCATCCAGTCGTCTATCATAGTGAGGCATTTTTCTAGTTGCTGATGATGGTCTTTTTGTCCGGTGATACGAAAATATAATTGCGTGTCGTCGGCGTATGAGTGGAAGCAAAGGTCTGATCTTCTGATGATTTTGAGGAGTGGGCGGATGTATATGTTGAAGAGCACTGGCGACAAGGGTGATCCTTGAGGGACTCCACAAGAGATTGCCCGGGTTTCCGAGGTGAAACCGATTTCCTAGGAATGATGCGAACCATTGTCGATCTGAGCCTGTGACTCCTGCTACTATCTGGAACAAGCAGGAAAAATTCTCTTCTACGATACCAGATCGTACAATTTTTGTTTAATCACAATAGTCGTCATTCGAAAATACAATACAAATACATTACATCACATTACATCACTTCCAAATTTTTATTCTGTTGTATGAGAATGCTCGTAACTTTATTAAACTATTCATTTCAATATGAGACTAGCATGCAAAAAAAGAAAAACGGACAATCATTCGTCCGATAATCTCATCATGTGTACCAGGCATAACAGTGCAGATTGACATATCACCCCTGCTTTGCTATTGTATGATGACAGCTGTGTGTCAGAATACCCGAACAATGAATACATCTGATTGGATGCAATTTTATTAGGAGCTGTGAAGAAAACTGTTCCACAACAATCACTTTAACATCACACCAGTTGGCAAGAGCACCTGAAAGCCACACACAAGGGACACAATTCTCCTTCTCCTCACATTTCAAGTCTAACCCCACTTTATCTCATGACCTCTCAGCAGCCCATAGCTCCTTGCAACATCTCTGCAAGGAGCACACCAACAGCTTTAGAGTACAGTAGGTAAATTTCTCTGCCCCAGCTGCTGCAGCAAAAAAAAAAAAAAAAAATACACTCCCTTCCACCCACATGCCCAGCGTCTAAATTCCAGCTTGTCCAATTTGCTGGCTTTACAAACTCCTACTTTTCCATCTGGTGGATTCTGCCTACTTCCATAAATTTGCAGAATGTGCTGTACCACAATGGCAGGTTCCCAGTTGTTATTTCTTTGCACGTAAGGCCATTCCAGCTCTGTACCATTTAGCGGAAGGCAATATTTTGACATCGTTGGGCAAGATAGTCAGCAGCAAGGTCCACCTTACTGCTGACATGTGGGTAACTCTGTTTGCAACTAGGAAGGATGCAGGACAGGGCTCTGTGCTGGAGCTTGTTTTGCCGCTATGTCTTCATACAGCTGGTGGTGATAATGCAATATCTGTCAGCTCCACCCCTTCCTCCTCCTCCCTTATGCCCAACTTTGGTGATGCTGCAGCGGCTGCACATGTAGCAGAGGGCCATCAATGAGTACCTCTGTGAGTATGGCACAAGGACAGGCTCAGGGGAGCTCGGTTTTTTCTCACACCAATGGCTGCTGATAAAGGATGTATGTACTGTACTGTCATCATTTGAGGAGGTGACTAAGGATGGTGATCCGTGACAATGCATGCATCAGTGACACTATCTCTCTTGTGTTCCTGCTGGAGCATACTCTGCATGGCATTATGGACATGGCACTTGAGGCAAAGCAGCATGAGAAAGAGGAGGACTTCTTGCGACCCCACAAAACACACAAAAGGAGAAGGAAGAGGAGTAGGAGGATTCTGGCAGTTTTGGAGGTATGTGGCTCAGAGGAGGCAGTTCCAGATAGTGTAATCCTCAGTGACCCCGAGGACTCTGCTTCTCATGCCTCCGCAAACTTTCGATGCATGGGCTCCTTTATTCTTCAAAGCCTTTGAAAGGACCCAAGAATTTGTGGCATCAAGGAGAAGGATCATTATTGGTTGGAAACCCTCCTTGACCACCGTTACAAGGGGACAGTCCCAAGAATTTGTGGCATCAAGGAGAAGGATCATTATTGGTTGGCAACCCTCCTTGACCACCGTTACAAGGGGAAAGTCTCCAAAACGTATCCTGCCCTTGCAAAGGGAGCACAGGATGAAATATCTTGAGTACACCTTAAAGATGAGTTTATGTAACACCTTTCCAGACTCTGGTAGTTTACAGTCTCATTGAAAAGGTAGTTTTGAGGCTTCTGTTGGTCAAGGGAGGAGTGGTGGAGAAAGTGTCCGCTTCAGTGATGCATTTAAAAAAGTTTTAGTCCTCGGCGCCCAGGGCTGTCAGCTTCCACATCCCATCAGCAGCATCTGCATCATATTGTGGAAGATTTTCTAGGGGATAAAACAGATGATCCACTGGATTACTGGGTCATGAGTCTAGACCAATGGCCAAAACTTGCTCAGTATGCAATTGAGCTGCTGGGCTGCCCTGCATCCAGTGTGCTTTCCCAACAGGCATTCAGTGCTGTCAGAGGTGTTTTATGACTGATAAAAGAGCATGTCTGTCCACAGACTCTGTTGACCAGCTGACATTTGTCAAAATTAATCACTCCTGGATTAGTAGCAGCTATCAAGCCCCTGATGCCAATTTCGCTGATTAAATGTTTTTGGGATCTGGAATCTCTGCAAGACTGTCTAGGCTGCCTAGCTTTAGGGGTGTTGATTTTATCTTGAAATAATTTTTTGGTATAGGTTTCATGGGCACAAATAACCCCCATGGACCAATTTTTCCACACCTGTTTGACAGGTGCATATTATTTAAATTTTTTACAGCAAGGCAAATTTTTACTTTTATCAAATAGAAAGGGAGGACCCCCACTATACCAACATCCAATGGATATATAAAAGGATTGGGAGAGTTTATGGCTCTCTCAAAAAAAAGGCAGACTTTGTGGACATATCATGAGGCAGTGATATTGCTTTATTACAAAATGGGTAAATGACATATAACAAACAACAACACCCTATAACTTGACAAGGTCAACAGATACCCAATAGAACAGACATAGAGGTATGGATCCTTTCATGGGCCACCTCCGAGGGCCGGATAATACAGGTCTTCCCGCCGATTACATAATTGGCGGGGACACCTGTGTTATCCAGCCCCTGGAGGTGAGGTGCCTTTACCCTATTTAGGCTTTCGGGTCTGGCTCCACTAGTAAACCCCCAAATGAGGGATACTCGATATACTGTTGCAAGGCTCCCCTATTTCGGATGAGGGTTTTTTTGAGGGGTATATATATTTCCTATATCTACACCTGACCTTTAGTGGCTGAATTTGTGGCCCCCTATCCCTCTGTATTGTGCTCTAATTGACCTAAACCAGTTTACTCCCAATAGGGGTCACATACGTGGGTTGAATGCCTTCAATACCCTGAAGCTGATCCCTGGCAGGATTGATTTGTTTCATATTGTGTTGTGTGTGGTGTCACCCAATACCTGGTTTTAAGGCCGATCAGCACTGACCCAGTATGTCCTGAGGAAGCTAGTAAATTGTGAAACCCGTTTACAAGCAAGCATGGAGGAGATTATGGACCTTACCTTTTTCTATACACATACTATTTCGTATTTATTGCAAACTTTCATTCACTTCAATGAAAGGATCCATACCTCTATGTCTGTTCTATTGGGTATCTGTTGACCTTATCAAGTTATAGGGTGTTGTTGTTTGTTATATGTCACTTAACCTATTTTGTAATAAAGCAATATCACTGCCTCATGATATGTTTATAAAATAAAGAAAGCTTGCAGGGAAAATACATTTAAATGTAATTTTTTTTCTTTATATACGTCAGTTTTGCTGCAGCAGGTTCTAAACATGGTACAGATGCACCACTTTACAGGCAGACTAAGGGTACACCCCACCCAGGCCATATAGTTAAAGGAATTTTTCTGTTTTATTGTTTCACTTTAAGCATCATTATAATCACTGCTCCTTTAAAAACGATCTTTTTTAGAAAAAATGCTTTGCTTTGATACATGTTCCCCAGGGCAGTTCCTGGGCCCCCATACCCTTCAAAATGGGCACTTTTGATTTTTCAAGTTCAAATCCAGAGTTCTGGCATGAACCGAACTGGAAGTGTTCAGCACAACTCTATTTGACAGACTTAAATAGGCCACATAAGTGAAGTCCATTGTTAGTGTTTGCACATACTTCAGGGAAAGGAAAGTAAGTAAATACTGAAGGTACTTTACTATGTACTTCGTTACTTTAGAATAACCCATAATTATGAGTGTGCAGTGTTCGGATGACATTCATTCATTCGTCTCCATCGCATTGCAGGTATCAATTATTCAATTGATGGTTGGTATGAAGTGTTAAACCCCAGATGATCTGAGCAGTCAGCGATTTTGTGAATGGTGAGCTGGCCTGAGGCTTGAGTTGGAGAAGCTCATGTCTATGTTCTGTCAGCTGTCATCACTGGATTCAGTAAAGGCAGGAAAGAGCTGGTACATTCATTCTAGCACATCACACAATGCAATGATGGTGTTATGGGCTTGTCCTGGCTCTTCCACTTATTTATATGATTACCTTTGTACAGCATAAATCCTTCAGGCTTTCTCAACCTTTATACCCCAAAGGAGCACTTGAAAAAGTGAAGTCTTGGGGGACCCCTGCTACAACCAATACAATGGTGGCCAAAGGGAAGAATGCTCCTTACATAGGGGACCAGTGGGAAAAATGCTACTTACATTGTTGGGAAGAATGCCCCCTTTCAGGCAGCTAAATAGATTATTGTGTTCATGCATTGAGAACTACGGTAAGATCAAATGGAAAGGCAATCAGCCACAAATCAAGGAACCCCAAGCAACCTCTGGAGGAACTCGAATGTACCACAGAACCCTGGCTGAGAAAGGTTGTCTTAGTTTGTAGAAGTTAAATGACAATAAAAGAAAAAAAATCATTAAAAAAGTATTTTAGCTAAGATATCAGTCCAAATTTTTTAGAAACAATTGTGTGTTGCAATAGCCCCTGCATTTGTTTGTTTTTAAAATTGCTTTGCAGCATAATGGTTTGTTCAAACTTGGTCTCGTTGGGCTATGTTGGGCCTAAATGAGTCCCAACACATAGATGTAGCACTAACCCCCGAAGGAGCTGCTGGTTTTATTGGGCTTACCGTTACCTTCTTGACCTCATCTCCGTCTAGGGTTTCCCGTGGTAGATGGCCCAAAGAAATGTAGAAACTGACACTTGATCTTCCTTTTGGGTTATTTATTTGAAAGATAACACAGTCTCTTAATGTAGGGTAGAGGGTTAGGAGGAAAGTTCAGGTACCTTTGGAACTGCAAAAATAGTAAGTCTCTTATTGTAGAAATCCAGAGAATAACTGTTTCACAGCTGGATTATCACAACTCCCGGATAGACCTCCTCTCACTAGGCCTAGCAGCCGGCAGGGTGTTAAGTAAAGGAAAGTATCTCCCACAGACTTGAACATAACTGAGGGACATAAACAAATTTAGAGAACTATCATACGGTACCAGTATCTCTCAGCCGGTCCGGCGATACCGTATGAGTGTAGATCCATAAAGTGTCCTTCAACTGAGCCTCCAGGCCCCTTCAGAGAAACCAGCCTTGCGCGTGGACTTCTCCTGAAGAATCCTCCCCTGGATGCTCCTCCAGTTGCTGGGCCTCTCCTTAGATGAGATGTCACCGGACCACTCTTGAATCGTTGGGCCCCGATATCCATTCGGTTCTGTCCCTGCAGTTGCTTCGCCTCGGGCTATCAAGCCCCGAGACTTGGAATTGTATGGATCCGCACCCCAGGCCAGGAGGGCCATGAGGGCTGGTCAGGATGACCAGGACCAAACAGACAGAAAATCTCTTCTGGACCGTAACGGAACAACAAAACACGCAATCTCAGTATCTTAAATACCCCTCCCAGGATGCAGAGCAGGATAAACACTCTCACTGGGCTGGTTCCGAGAGAAAGAATGGTATCCAATACACCCAGCTAAACTGCGTTCTCATACTTGCCGGCGGTGACAGCGACACCTGCGGCCAAGTAGAACTCAGTGCAATGCAGCTAGACTGATACTGAAATCATAATTTAGCAGAATTAGCCCTAAAACCCAACTGTGGTTTCAGGGATATTAACTTTCAAAAACACATAGCGTATGCTCTTCAGGAGCCAGCGCTACATAGACAAGGCAATTTACCTTATATCCTACTAGTTCAGTTCACACCATTGTACTGTGGTGCGCTTAAAAGGAAGTGTTGCATTGTTGCACAGCGGGTTGGGATACACTGCCGCACATATGTTACATTTACTGTGAAATTTAATAAAGATTAAAAAAAAAAAAAAAGGCAAGCTCTGTGAATTGTTGTACAAAGCATGTCCATGTTTATGTAATTTTATACATATAAGATCACGATAAGTGTCACAGCTCCACAGCCTGCGTTACAGCAAGAATGTTTTTTTTTGTAAACCCATGTATATTTTTTTAAAATAACAAACATGTCATACTTACCTGCTCTGTGCAAATGTTTTGCACAGAGCAGCCCTGATCCTCCTTTTTTGGGGTCCCCCACTGATGCTTCTGGCTCCTACCCCCCACTGAGTGCCCCCATAGGAAGCAACTTCCTCTGGGGGCACTTGTGTGTGCTTGATACCGAATCGGGCTGTTTGCATTTATTAAATAATAAACACACTATACTTACCTGCTTTGTGCAATAGTTAAGCACAGAGCAGCTCCATCCTCCTTTTCTGGGGTCCCCCACTGATGCTTCTGTCTCCCCCCCCACAGAGTGCCCCCATAGGAAGCCGCTTCCTCTGGGGGCACTTGTGTGTGCTTGATACTGAGCTGGGCTGTTTGCATTCATTCAATGATTTACATGCTATACTTACCTGCTGTGTGCAATAGTTTAGCACAGAGCAGCCCCAATCCTCCTTTTCTGGGTCCCCTGATGTGCCCTTGGCTCCTCCCCCCTTCCAAGTGCCCCCACAGCAAACTGCTTGCTATGGTGACATGCACAGCATGGCTTGGCCCTGCCCCCCACTCTCTACTTATAGGTTTTGACTGACAGCAGCAGAAGCCAATGGCTCAGCCAAGAGAATGCATTTCACACTGGGGCGCTTTGCAGGCGATACAGCGCTAAAAATAGCACCTGCAAAGCGCCCTGAAACAGCCGCTGCTGTCTCTCCAATGTGAAGGCCACGAGGGCCTTCACACTGGAGCGGTGGCGCTGGCAGGACGCTAAAAAAAAGTCCTGCTAGTTTTAAACCCTTTTGCGGCTGGTTTTAACCTTTTCTCGCCCGCAAGTGGGGGTTAAAACCGCCCTGCAAGTGGCCGAATAGCGCCGCTAAAGCTTTACCGCTGATGCCCGGGCGCCAGCTGTGTGAAAGGGGCCTTAGGGTAAAACCCCTTTTACCTTTGCAACCACTTTAAGGTAAAAACAAACAACATACCCTAGCTTGACCACTTGTGCCTGGAATGAAGATGCTGAAGACTGGTGCACAGGCTGGGTTGTCTGTTGCCCCATGAAATAACAATTGGAGAGGCAGGGTTACATGTCAATGCACACACAGAGCCTGCACGAGTGCCCCCATAGCAAGCGGTTTGCTGTGGGGGAACTGGGTAGGAAGAGGAGGGGCCAAGAGCACCAGCAGGGGACTCCGAAGAGGACAATCAGGGCTGCTCTGTGCTAAACTATTGCACAGAGCAGGTAAGTAAAGCATATTTATTATTAAAAATGTTTACCTTTACAGTCACTTTAAGCTGGCCATACACTCATAGGTTTCTGCATTCATGCTAAACAGAGCAGATTAACAAATCTGCCATAGTGAATATTGTACTCAATCAGGGTGTAACATGTAACATGTTACAAATCCACCAGGCCCTGAACCTCCCCGGCTCCCTGATGTGACAGGGGGCAGGCGATCTTTTTCCTTGACTCTCTGTTATACTCTGCAGAGAACGTGGCCCGGCGGGGCACCTGCTGCCCGGCCACGTCACTCAGAGTTCTGTGCATAGAGAACTACAAGGTCCAGCAGCCTTTGCGGCTGTTGGCTTGTAGTTCTCAATGAACTACCACGGCGCTTTTGAATGCTTTGGTAGTTCATTGATGCGTCCTGCTAGTGTGTAACTGCTTGGCTGTACGATGTATGGCCAAACAGCTTAAACACAGAGTCTGCAAGAGCCCTGCATTGCACCCACAGTCTGCTGATCATGGGCAGTGGCGTAACTCGAACCTTTAGGGCCCTGATGCAAGAAACCATGAAGGGCCCCCCTTGACCCCGGACAGGGCCCTTTCCTCCGAGCCCGGTGGCAGAACAACAGGGCCCGCTCGCAAGTGGGTGGCTGCATATAAGGGAACCGATTTCTCCATTTCCCCCTGCTTCTCCTCCTCTCCCTCCCGCAGGCATTCAGCGGCTGCAGGAGGAAAATGGAGCGATCAGTTCCTCTATGAAAGGGTTTCTCACTCTTTTTCCAGTCAGGGCACCCTTAAAGTATACTCCTTTAATGGGGCTGCACTGTAACCACTCCAATGCACACAGTTGCAGCATAGTGATACAGGGGTTAAAACAGGCGGTCAGGAGGTAACACATTGCCTTTTTACCGGTTGTCGAAGGCCTCTGAAAAGCGATCTGAGCATGGATTGCATTTCAGGGGAACAGCTTTTTTTGCTGGTACTATGAACAAGCAAGAAAAAAAATAATCAGTTCTGATTGTACATATATAGGGGGTCAGGATTAAAAGTGCATACAAGTACACCCACACACACATACATACGCATATATAAATACAGTATACACACACATAATACACACACATATACTGTATATATACACACACACACACACATACAGTTGTGCTCATAAGTGTACATACCCTGGCAGAATTTATGATTTTGACATTTTGAATGATATTGAAGTCAGGAGACAGAGATGGCCACTCCAGAACCTTCACTTTATTCTGCTGTAGCCAATGACAGGTCGACTTGGCCTCCTGTTTTGTATCATTGTCATGTTGGAATGTCCAAGTACGTCCCATGCGCAGCTTCCTGGCTGATGAATGCAAATGTTCCTCCAGTATTTTTTGATAACATACTGCATTCATCTTGCCATCAATTTTGGCCAAATTTCCTGTGCCTTTGTAGCTCACACATCCCCAAAACATCAGCAATCCACCTCCATGTTTCACAGTAGGAATGGTGTACCTTTCATCATAGGCCTTGTTGACTCATCACCAAATGTAGTGTTTATGGTTGTGGCCAAAAAGCTTAATTTTGGTCTCATCACTCCAAATGACTTTGTGCCAGAAGGTTTGAGGCTTGTCTCTGTGCTGTTTGGCGTATTGTACTGCACTGTAGGGGAAGACAAAGAGCACCGCACACACTGTGCTTTCACTTTAGGTCTAATCAGTGTGACCAGCTCCCTGCAGTGCCGATTACAGTTCAGCTGAGGATCGGGGAGCTCGGTCCTAGCCACCCTTGCCGCTCCTATTATCGAGGTATACAGGGGGCCCGCTCGCCATGGCGACCTCAGCGAACCCTATACTTCTTCCACTGATCATGGGTGCAATGATTTCCCGGCTCCACGCTTCACCTGTAAAAAATTAATGTGCATTTTTTTTTAAAGGTGAACTTAATCTATAAATCTTTTTAGGCATTACCAGATGGCAGCACACATTTTCTAGAACTAAAGGATGGCTATAAACATGGCAATATGTAGTCAAATTGTTTTTACTACATTTCACATTAGCAGAAAGTTAGGAGTTAAAGTATAACTAAAGGCAAAACTTTTTTTTTTGTCTTGAATAATGTGGAGAGGGATTCGAACTCTGGTCAGTTCATATTGCTGTCTGTGCCCCAGTTATGGAGATTTACCCTCTCTATTTGTCCTGTTTTACCATAATCATTGAAAGTGAAAGTAAAAGAAAATCACAAATTTTGGGTTGTCCCGCGATAATTAATAGAGGGGAAATCTTCCAATGGGGACCCTAGCTCTGATGACCTGGAGGTCCCCAAGGAATTCCCATAATTTGCAGGGATTGCCTCTCAATTCGTGTTTAGCTAAGGGACAGGAAGTGAAGGGAACGCTCTGCAATGGGACACAGATGGTGAAAGAAAATCTGACAGGTGTTAAAAATCTTGCTTTCTCTATCCATAATGTAAAAAAAAAAGTTTTGTCTATAGTTCTACTTTGAGGTGAATGACTTTACTGGCTAACTCAATATACTGAAAATGCAATCTTTTCAAACACCTTTGGCTTCTTTATCATGCTTAAATATTATAAAGTGGATGTAAACCCTTTCCTATAGCCAGTGAAGTGAACACACTCAGATGATACACAGAGATGAAACAAATCACACCCCCCACATAGGCAGAAGAAGGAAGATACTTTCAGAGCTGTGTTGTGAATAGAACAGCTCTCTGCTAATCTATTTTTAGCACCCACCCCCACACAAATTTCAGGCTGTTTTATCTCCCGTCTGGAGAACTTGTCAGAAGTTATCATGCTGATAACAGAGGAACAAAACAGCAGAAAGACACAGGACTCAGGGCTTTGGAGAGAGATAAGTAAACACTACAGATATATGTGCCCAGGTCAGATTTCATGAATCGGGTTTACATCCACTTTAATACTTTTATATTGGGAAACTAATTTTGTATAAACTGCCCTTTATTTTCTGTCAAATAGAACCTGGGCCATACAAGACAAAAGCAACAGGGTCACCTAATTGCATGGTCACATACCCAGTGCTTCCAGGTATGGGAAGCCTCATGGAGGTTAGACGATGGTCCTTAGCTTTGTATAAACTCCAACCAGAGCAACTTGGAGCCTAAACAAGGCAGCATATTGGTGATTGGTAGGTGAGTAAAATCTGAGGTGAAGGGGTGATAAGTAGGGCTGGCAATTAGGTCAACCTGTTTCTTGGCCCTGCACAGACAGCCATAAGGTATTCCATATGAAAAATATTGTTTGTCCTAAAGTGGTTGTTACCCTAAAAAAAAAAAAAAAAAACAAACAGAGGTCCTGTTTCCTTATAGCAGGTTAAACAACACTGCTTGTGCTGTCTAACCTGCCCCTCTGTAAACTGCGGTTTCTGTCCTCCCCGTAAACTGACCACGGTTTATCATGGCTGCTGAGCCCTGACATCGTGGTCAGTTTACCTGCCTCCGTCATCTGCTCTCCCCATCCTCTCCCCTCCCTGCCTGTCAGCTCGGGGGTCTGCTGTTAGTAAAATACAAACATTTTGCTGCAAGCCCCTCTCTTTCAAGCTTCCATCCTGCACTGTATAATTGTTTATTAGAAACAAAGCCTCTAAATACCTTTTTCAGAGCTCTTCAGGCCAGTCACGTGACTCCTGGCTGCTTTTCTACCCCGATCCAGGGCTACAGCGGGAGGAGCCGAGGGGGCCAGCTCAGTGGTCACGTGACTCCAGGCTGAGGTCAGAGGGAGAGCTTGGCTCCTCCTGCTGTAGCCCTGGATCGGAGGATAAGAGCGGCCGGGAGTCACGTGACTGGCCTGAAGATATCTCACAAAAAAGTATTTAGAGGCTTTGATTTTAACAAACACTTATACAGTGCAGGATGGAAGCTAAAAATAGGGGGGCTGGCAGAAACTCTAAATGTAGGGTTACAAACCCTTTAATAATGTGTCTAAAACTGACTGTATAGGAGACAGAAAAGGGAAATCTGGTTCTTTAAAAGCCACAGCCAGAATACTACGCAGCATTAGGCATACAAATGATAAAGCCTGAGAATGCCAGATACAATCAAGGCTTAACTTTAAAGGGGAATTATGAACTGCATCCATCGTAAGATGACAATGCAAGCTATTAATTATGCTCTCGCCAGGAGACGGAGGATGTAAACAGGTATAAACAACCTTCCTAGCATTGCAACTCCACTGTTATTTGCTGGCTTATTTTGCTCCCTCAGCTGTGTCTGACCTGAAAGGGACACAATAGGTTTGGCAGGTCCAGGCCTGCCCGATAAATGCATACGTGAGAGGGGCTGGACGCTGGCCTGAGAGGAGGCTTCGGCCTTTCAGGAATGCAGACTGGCAAGAGGCTAATGTAATAGGACAGAAAGGGAGGGGCATGAGCTGTGGAGTCCTGCGTCACTGCAGAGTGCAGACAAGTGACAAGCACTGTGACATTGTGTGCAA
This sequence comes from Lithobates sylvaticus, assembly GCA_028564925.1. Taxonomy (NCBI): domain Eukaryota; kingdom Metazoa; phylum Chordata; class Amphibia; order Anura; family Ranidae; genus Lithobates; species Lithobates sylvaticus. Next base: position 134,086,233 of record CM053037.1, read on the forward strand.
TTGACTGGAAACTCAAACTGTGCTTGAATTTAATTCCCTGACAGCAATTTAAAACGGGTTTTTTTAAAATAAAAAAGACTTACACGGGTTTTTTGTGTTTTTTTTCAACACTTTTTAAAACCAATTTTAAAAAGTTTAAAAAAAATATTTAATTTAAAAATGTAATTAAAAGTGAATATAGTTCATTTAAAAAAATTAAAAAAATTTTTTTTAAAAAAATTTTTGTGTAAAATTTAAAATTAAAAAAAGGCACCGAAGATCCAAGGGTGCGGGCCGGGGGCCTTTTGCCAGAACGGCGACTCCCACTCACCCGCGCCGGGCCAAACCCCCCAAAGGGGGGGTTTTTTCCCGGGAAACTGTCAGCTCCCCACGGTGCCTGTGAGGCGGTGCGGGCGCTTCTTTTTTAAGGGAAGTATTTAATAATAAGGGTTTGTATGCAGTGGGATACTTGCTAATTATGGGTTTTTGTCTTTTTCGTTTTTTTTTTTTTTTTGGGGGGCATAACAACCGCTTTAAAAACGGGGGCTGTACCGAAAGTTTTTTTTTAAAAAACCAAACAGCCCACAAATTTCTGCAGGGTGCTGACTTTTAATAAAAAGGACAACTTACCTGCACAGGGGCCATCGATGTCGGCAGCAGAGGCCCAATTTAAACGAATCCCTTTTCCCCCTGCTGCTGGGTGCCTTTTTCGGGGAAGGAAACAGGGAAGGGGTCCCTTTTCGGCTTCAATTTTTCCCTTTTCCACTGCACATTCGCGGGGTCGCGGGAAACCCCTGAGAATCGTCCCCGTTTTCTGTGGGAACAACGGTTTTGTGCCCCGGGGACAAACGCGGGGTGGGGACAAAAGGGAAATGAGTAAACCCCCGTGGGATTTATGCCCGGAAGTTGCAAAGAGTTCTATATCTTTTCTCCTTCTCCCTGTAAAAAAAGTAATGTGACACCGGGGGGGGGGGGGGGATGGTTCCAAAAAGCAAAAAGGGGCAAATTTTAAAGGGTTTTGGGAAACCCCCCTTTAAGTTACTGGGCGTTTTTTATTATGGGGGCGGTTTTTTTTTTTGGGGCCCTAAACAAAAAAAAACGCCAAAAATTATAATTTTTTTTTACTTTTTTTTGCTTTTAATAAATAAATTCCCAAAAATTTAAAAAAATTTAAAAAAAAAAGTCCTAGTTTTGGCCGATATTTTAATCTTTTTTTTTGGGTTTAAAAAAAAAAAAAAAACAATAAACGCAAAAATGATTGGTTTTACAAAAATTATAGGCTTCTTTTCCCAAAAAAGGTTATTTTATGAGGCATTTTTATTATTTTATTTTTTTAATAGTTTAAAGGCGGGGGATCTGCGAAATTTTTTTGGGGGAATGGAAAATTTGGGGGCGGACACATCAGACACTTTTGACATTTTTTTTAGACCCTGGGCATTTTTTTAAAAGGGGATCAGTGCTATTAAATAGCCACTGTTTTCTGTATAAATGTCACGGGACAGGGGAATGAAAAGGGGTTAAAACTTTGGGGGGGGGGATCAAAGGGGGTTTAAAAATGTTCCCCTTTTATGTGTTGAGGGGAAATAGGGAGGGGGGAAAAATTTTATATAAATAGGAACACCCCGATCTGGCCCCCTCTCCCCCTTTTACAAAAAAGTTGGGTTTGTGTGTTAACACAAAGATCCCCAATTTTATTTCCTTGGGGTCTTTTCAGGATTAACCCGACCACCTAATTCACATCCCTAATCTCACCAGACCTAAAGGGGCACGCACAGAGCTTGGTTTTGTCCCCGCTGACCCCTTTTGAAGGGGGTCCATTTTCCAAAAAACTATGTACTTTGTAAAGTCTTTAAATTTTTGGGTTTACTGATTGTAAAAAAATATATAATATTTGGTTTGTTGTTTCATTTTTGGAAAAAAACCCCCCAATTCAACTTTTTTTCAAATTTTAATGTTTAACAAATTTTTCCCATTTGTGGAAAGACCCTAATAAACCTCAAAAAAAAAACCTACTGGAAAAAAAAAAAAAGGGGCATTTTCCCATTTTTTTGGGGAAAGGGTTTTCTATCTTTTTCTCCTTTCCCTTGTAAATGTTTACCCCTCATGAGAACGCGCTCAACATAGTAACAAATGCCCTAAAAAAGTAAAAAAAAAAAATTAAAAAAATTGGAAAAAAAAAAATTTTTACTCACCTCTAAATGGCCCGGGTTGGCCTGGGGGGTCCCTTTGTTAGTTGGCCCCCCTCAGTGCCCGGGGGGGACTTTACATAAATTCCCCTCGGCGCAGTCAAGTCAATTCTGGGACAACGGACAAAGGGCCCCGATGGGTGGGGCGGGCGGTTACCCCGTCGGGGCCTTTTGGGCACCCCTCGCGCATTTCGCTTTTTGGGTGGGCCCGGTGTGAAGGGACAGCTTGGGGGCCCCCCCGTAAGAAATTTCCGGGGCTGCCGAGCAGAAAGCGGGGGAAGGGGTTAAAGTGGTAAAAGGGGCCAAAAAAATTTGGGCTTTTTAAATTTGGGGAAGTTGGGTATACTCAAAGGTTTTTTTGGAATTTTTCGCCAGCGGGGGGCCCAAAAATTTTTTCTTTAAAAATTTTTTTAAAGAGTCATGTGCTTGGTGGAGGAAATTCTTCCCTTGAAGCCAAATTTTTGGTTTTCCCTTGGAATCCAGTGGTAATTTGTTAGGTGGGGTTGGTAAAATTTCCCGAAGGGGTTTGGTATGGGAAAAGGGTTTTGGTTATTTAAAGAGGGAGGTTGGGGCCAAAAGGGTTTATGGTAAAGACCTGGACTGTGGTCTATTTTCGATACTTCCTCAGAATTTATTCCATGGGCCAAGAGGGACCCTACGACGCACCTGTGTAACAGAGTGCAGATAGTGGTGCCCAAACTCACCTAATTCATTCACTATTCCTCAAATGGGGTCTCACCACCGAAAGGTGGCACGCACAGAGCCTCCCCCGCATGAGAACGCCCGCCCCTCAACATAGTACCAAATGGCCCTAACCTACTTGTAACCGACGCACCCTGTGTAACCAGAGTGGAATGCCTCTAAATTTCTACATTCCTCAAGCCTTGACCCCGCTCTATCCCTACTCTTCTATCTTTTTCTCCTTTCCCCCCCCTAACATGTTACAGGATTACTGGGTAACTGGGGGGGGGGCTTTGGGGGGCTAATTTTTAAAACCTGTAATAAAAATAATTTAAATAAAAACACACCACTACCTGATTACATCCAGAGTTAGACGCTGTAGGTTTACAGGATATTTATCTCATACTCAAGTGAAGCTACTATAACCCCGAAGAAAGGGGGGGTTTCCCCGAAAATGTTGGTGTAGTTGATGCTGTTAAATAAAAAACCTTCTAAAACCATGAGACGATACGACACCAAAGTTGCAAACGATGTTTGGATCTTTATATTTCCGGAGGGGAAAAAAGATGACTGATAGTATAAACCCATTCCGGGAAAAAACTTCCCAATTTTTGCATTTAGAGGGTTTTCCATTAAAAGAAAACCTCTATCCCTACTCTTTCTATCGTTTTCCCTAACCTGTATTGAGTGGGCACCACAGCAAAAAATTGTAAATGTTACAGTGTTTTCCCCCTGTGTTTTTTAAATGTTTCAGTGCGGGTGACCTTGGGGTTAATTACATCCAGAATTAGACGCTGTAGGTTTACAATGACAGATAGTTATCGCCGACCACCTAATTCCCTATTTATTCTCTATTATATGTGTTTCCTGAAGATTACATTATGTCTAATGTAGGTCTTACAGGACATATGTGTTCCCTGAAGGACATGTTTGTCCATCAAGTGTATTGCTAACATACATCCTCCCATCTAATCTACATCCTAATTCACCAGACCGGAAAAGGTGGCAAAACGCACAGAGCTTCCCCCGCAGTGAGAACGCTACTCATACTTCAGTAAACCATGAGATCAGCACTCAAATGTTACAGGATTAACCAAACCTAATTCACATCCCTAATCTCACCAACCGAAAGGTGGCACGCACAAGAGCTTAGAGTATACCTTTTCCAACTGCTGCCCCGCAGATGAGAACGCCCAAACATAGTAACAAATGCCCTAAATACGACACCAACTCAATGTAGTGCAGCCCGACTCAATATGGGAGCTTTAGATAGTGGATTTTTATATAAATGGTTTATGTGTTCCTGAAGACATGTATGTCCTAATGTATATACCTTTTCTACTGCTGTTTTCTATCTCTTCTTCTCAAGTGGCACCACTCCATGAGCAATACCTACTGTATTGAGTGGGCACCCTCAATTGAGCAGGATAGTGGTGCCACACACTCCTGATTACATCCGATTAGACGCTGTAGGTTTACAGGCATATTTATCTCACTACATCAAGTGAAGCTACTATACTTCCTAAACCATGAGACATACACACCAAATTGCAAAGATGTATGGTATCTTTTATATATATATATTAGTGGGAAAAATGCTAGATTATTGTGTTCATGCATTGAGAACTATACAGGTAAGATCAAATGGAAAGGCAATCAGCCACAAATCAAGGAACCCCAAGCAACCTCTGGAGGAACTCGAATGTACCACAGAACCCTGGCTGAGAAAGGTTGTCTTAGTTTGTAGAAGTTAAATGACAATAAAAGAAAAAAAATTAAAAAAGTATTTTAGCTAAGATATCCGTCCAATTTTTTTATAAACAAGTGTGTGTTGCAATAGCCCCTGCATTTGTTTGTTTTTAAATTGCTTTGCAGCATAAGGGCTTGTTCACACTTGGTGCCGTTGGGCTACGTTGGGCCTAAATGAGTCCCAACACATAGATGTAGCACTAACCCCCGAAGGAGCTGCTGGTTTTATTGCGCTTACTGTTACCTTCTTGACCTCGTCTCCGTCTAGGGTTTCCCGTGGTAGATGGCCTAAAGAAATGTAGAAACTGACACTTGATCTTCCTTTTGGGTTATTTATTTGAAAGATAACACAGTCTCTTAATGTAGGGTAGAGGGTTAGGAGGAAAGTTCAGGTACCTTTGGAACTGCAGAAATCCAGAGAATAACTGTTTCACAGCTGGGTTATCACAACCCCCCGATAGACCACCTCTCACTAGGCCTAGCACCCAGCAGGGTGTTAAGTAAAGAAAAGTCTCTGCCACAGACTTGAACATAACTGAGGGACATAAACAAATTTAGAGAACTATCATACGGTACCAGTATCTCTCAGCCGGTCCGGCGATACCGTATGAGTGTAGATCCATAAAGTGTCCTTCAACTGAGCCTCCAGGCCCCTTCAGAGAAACCAGCCTTGCGCGTGGACTTCTCCTGAAGAATCCTCCCCTGAATGCTTCTCCAGTTGCTGGGCCTCTCCTTAGATGAGACGACACCGGACCACTCTTGAATCATCGGGCCCCGATATCCATTCGGGCCTGTCCCTGAAGTTGCTTTGCCTCGGGCTATCTAGCCCCGAGACTTGGAATTGCATGGATCCGCACCCCAGGCCAGGAGGGCCATGAGGGCTGGTCAGGAGGACCAGGACCAAACAGACAGAAGATCTCTTCTGGACCGGAACGGAACAACAAAACACGTGATCTCAGTACCTTAAATACCCCCTCCCAGAATTCACAGCAGGATAAACACTCCCACTGGGCTGGTTCTGAGAGAAAGAATGGTTTTCAATACACCCAGCTAAACTGCGTTCTCATATTGCCGGCGGTGACAGCGACACCTGCGGCCAAGTAGAACTCCAATCCAGCTAGACTGATGCTGAAATCATAATTTAGCAGAATTAGCCCTAAAACCCAACTGTGGTTTCAGGGATATTAACTTTCAAAAACACATAGCGTATGCTCGTCAGGAACCAGCGCTACATAGATAAGGCAATTTACCTTATATCCTACTAGTTCAGTTCACACCATTGTACTGTGGTGCACTTAAAAGAAAGTGTTGCATTGTTGCACAGCATGTTGGGATACACTGCCGTACATATGTTAAATTTACTGTGAAGTTTAATAAAGATTTAAAAAAAAAAAGGCAAGCTCTGTGAATTGTTGTACAAAGCATGTCCATGTTTATGTAATTCTATACATATAAGATCAAGATAAGTGTCAAAGCTCAACAGCCTGCGTTACAGCAAGGGTTTTTTTTTTTTTTTTAACCTTGTTGCATTCTCTGCGTTAAAGTAATTGTAAACCCATTTATATTATTTTAAAATAACAAACATGACACACAAATGTTTTGCACAGAGCAGCCCTGATCCTCCTTTTCTTGGGTCCCCCACTGATGCTTCTGGCTCCTACCCCCCACTGAGTGCCCCCATAGGAAGCTGCTTCCTCTAGGGGCACTTGTGTGTGCATGATACTGAATCGTGCTGTTTGCATTTATTAAATAATAAACAACCTATACTTACCTGCTTTGTGCAATAGTTAAGCACAGAGCAGCCCCTATCCTCCTTTTCTGGGGTCCCCCACTGATGCTTCTGTCTCCCCCCCCCAGGGAGTGCCCCCATAGGAAGCCACTTCCTCTGGGGGCACTTGTGTGTGCTTGATACTGAGCTGGGCTGTTTGCATTCATTCAATGATTTACATGATATACTTACCTGCTGTGTGCAATAGTTAAGCACAGAGCAGCCCCAATCATCCTTTTCTGGGTCCCCTGATGTGCCCTTGGCTCCTCCCCCCTTCCAAGTGCCCCCACGGCAAACTGCTTGCTATAGTGACATGCACAGCATGGCTCGGCCCTGCCCGCCACTCTCTACTTACAGGTTTTGACTGACAGCAGCAGGAGCCAATGGCTTCCGTTGCTCTCAGCCAAGAGAATGCATTTCACACTGGGGCGCTTTGCAGGCGATACAGCGCTAAAAATAGCGCCTGCAAAGCACCCTGAAACAGCCGCTGCTGTCTCTCCCATGTGAAAGCCCCGGGGGCTTTCACACTGGAGCGGTGTGCTGGCAGGATGCTAAAAAAAAAGTCCTGCTAGCAGCATCTTTGGAGCGGTGAAGGAGCGGTGGGGCAGCGTGGCTATTCTGCCGCATCGCTTTGCGGTAGTTTTAACCCTTTCTGGGCCGCAAGCAGGGGTTAAAACCGCACTAAAAATAGCGCCGCTTTACCGCTGATGCCCGGGCGCCAGTGTGAAAGGGGCCTTAGGGTAAAACACTGTTTACCTTTGCAACCACTTTAGGGTAAAAACAAACAACATACCCTAGCTTGACCGCTTGTGCCTGGAATGAAGATGCTGAAGTCTGGTGCACAGGCTGGGGTGTCTGTTGCCCCATGAAATAACAATTGGAGAGGCAGGGTTACATGTCAATGCACACACAGAGCCTGCACGAGTGCCCCCATAGCAAGTGGTTTGCTGTGGGGGGAACTGGATGGGAAGAGGAGGGGCCAAGAGCACCAGCAGGGGACTCAGAAGAGGACAATCCGGGCTGCTCTGTGCTAAACTATTGCACAGAGCAGGTAAGTAAAGCATATTTATTATTAAAAAAATGTACCTTTACAGTCACTTTAAGCTGGCCATAAACCCATAGGTTTCTCCATTCATGCTAAACAGAGCAGATTAACAAATCTGCCATAGTGAATATGGTACTCTACTGGTTTATAATGGGGCACAGGCTCACTTTAAAGGATACGTTCACCTTTTGTAACATGTTACACCTAGGTTGACCACATTTCCAAACTGCCATTCAGGCACACCCCCCCCCCCTTCTTGAGGGACCTGTTTCGTGCAACAAACTTTTGCCAATGACCGGGGGGTGGAGGCAACTGGCGGATGGGTGGTGGTGTGCGAGGTGGTATGTAGTCTCGGGAGTTTACGGGAAATTTGGCAGCGGGTGGTTTGTCGGGCGAATGGCTGGTGTTGGCACTTTAATTATCCTGACACCATGCTTGATATGGTGTCAGGATGATCAAATCACATTATTTCTATTACTGCATTCTAATATATAATGAAATAGTTCAACTCACCATAATGCAGAATCAGTGGGAACCTGAGCTTGTCACTTGCCACCAGATGCAGTGTGTCCAATTTGTCCACTGCAACATCGCAGTCCCGCTATAAGTTGCTGTTTGCCACCATTACGAGTAGTAGAAAAATAAATAAAAATGCCATAAATGTTCCATGTAGATGCTATAAACATATAGGCACAAACCAATCAATATACGCTTATTGGGATTTTTTAACAAAAATACAGATTGGCCTAAATTGATGAAGAAATTATATTTCAATTTTTTTATTGGATATTTTATAGCAGAAAGTAAAAAAAATGTTTTTTTTTTTTCCAAAATGTTGCTCTTTTTTTGTTTATTGTGCAAAAAATAAAAATCGCTGAGGTGATCAAATACCACCAAAAGAAAGCTCTATTTGTGGTAACAAAAGGGACATCTTTTATTTTTATTTGGTTACAGCGTTGCATGACTGCGCAATTGTCAGTTAAAATAACGCAGTGAGTTTTTGCAAAAAATGTCCTGGTCATTAAGGAGGGGTAAATCTTTCGGAGAGCAAGTGGATAATAAGGAGAGTTTCTTTAACCACTTCAGCCCCGGACCAATTTGCAGCCAAAGGACCAGGCTCCTTTTTGCGATTCGGCACTGCGTCGCTTTAACTGACAATTGCCTGGCCGCGCAGAGTGGCTCCCAAACAAAATCGGCGTCCTTTTTTTACCACAAATAGAGCTTTCTTTTGGTGGTATTTGATCGCCCCTGCGGTTTTTATTTTTTGCGCTATAAACAAAAATAGAGCGTCAATTTTGAAAAAAATTCAATATTTTTTACTTTTTGCTATAATAAATATCCCCAAAAAATATATAAAAAACATATTTTTTCCTGAGTTTAGGCCGATACGTATTCTTCTACATATTTTTGTTAAAAAAAAATCGCAATTAGCGATTATTGATTGGTTTGCGCAAAAGTTATAGCGTTTACAAAATAGGAGATCGTTTTATAGCATTTTTATAAATTTTTGTTTTTTTTACTAGTAATGGCGGCGATCAGCGATTTTTATTGTGACTGCGACATTATGGCGGACACATCGGACATTTTTGACACATTTTTGGGACCATTGTCATTTATACAGAAATCAGTGCTATTTAAATGACACTGGCAGTGAAGGAGTTAACCACTAGGGGTCGGGGAGGAGTTAGTGTGACGTGTGTATGTTTTTTTTTACAGTAGGGGGCGTGGCTGACGTCTGACGTCACTGATCGGCTTTCCCGATGACAGGGAACAGCCGATCAGTTACAGGCAGTGTAGGAAGCGCGGGGAGAGGTTTGTTTACACAGACCTCTCCCCATTCTTCAGCTCTGTGACCCGATCGCAGGACACCAGCGGCGACCGGGTCCGCTGGTCCCGCGGCCGCGGAGCTCCCGGCCGGGTCGCAAGAGCGTGAAGTATACTCCTAGTTTAATGGGGCTGCACTGTAACCACTCCACAACTGTGTGCATTGCACGCAGTTGCAGCATAGTGATGCAGGGGTTAAAACAGGCGGTCAGGAGGCAACACATTGCCTTTTTACCGGTTGTCGAATGCCTCTGAAAAGCGATCTGAGCATGGATTGCTTTTCAGGGGAACCTCTTTTTTTGCTGGTACTATGAACAAGCAAGAAAAAAAAATCAGTTCTGATTGTACATATATCAGGGGGTCAGGATTAAAAGTGCATACATTAAATGTAAACACACATGTACGCACACACATACATAAACACACACACATAATGTATATATATATACACACACACATACACATAATATATATATATATATATATATATATATATTAAGTGTACATACCCTGGCAGAATTTATGATTTTAACATTTTGAATGATATTGAGGTCAGGAGACTGAGATGGCCACTCCTTCACTTTATTCTGCTGTAGCCAATGGCAGGTCGACTTGGCCTTGTGTTTTGGATCATTGTCATGTTGGAATGTCCAAGTATGTCCCATGCGCAGCTTCCTGGCTGATGAATGCAAATGTTCCTCCAGTATTTTTTGATAACATACTGCATTCATCTTGCCATCAATTTTGACCAAATTTCCTGTGCCTTTGTAGCTCACACATCCCCAAAACATCAGTGATCCACCTCCGTGTTTCACAGTAGGAATGGTGTACCTTTCATCATAGGCCTTGTTGACTCATCACCAAATGTAGTGTTTATGGTTGTGGCCAAAAAGCTTAATTTTGGTCTCATCTCTCAAATGACTTTGTGCCAGAAGGTTTGAGGCTTGTCTCTGTGCTGTTTGGCGTATTGTACTGCACTGTAGGGGAAGACAAAGAGCACAGCACACACTGTGCTTTCACTTTAGGTCTAATCAGTGTGACCAGCTCCCTGCAGTGCCGATTACAGTTCAGCTGAGGATCGGGGAACTCGGTCCTAGCCACCCTTGCCGCTCCTCCTATCGAGGTATACAGGGGGCCCACTCGCAATGGCGACCTCAGCGAACCCTATACTTCTTCCACTGATCATGGGTGCAATGATTTGATTTAAAGGAACTTATCCTTTAATCTATAAATCTTTTTAGGCATTACCAGATGGCAGCACACATTCTCTAGAACTAAAGGATGGCTATAAACATGGCAATATGTAGTCAAATTGTTTTTACTACATTTCACATTAGCAGAAAGTTAGGAGTTAAAGTATAACTAAAGGCAAAACTTTTTTTTTGTCTTGAATAATGTGGAGAGGGATTAGAACTCTGGTCAGTTCTTATTGCTGTCTGTGCCCCAGTTATGGAGATTTACCCTCTCTATTTGTCCTGTTTACCATTATCATTGAAAGTGAAAGTAAAAGAAAATCACAAATTTTGGGTTGCCCCGCGATAATTAATAGAGGGGAAATCTTCCAATGGGGACCCTAGCTCTGATGACCTGGAGGTTCCCAAGGAATTCCCTTAATTTACAGGGATTGCCTCTCAATTCGTGTTTAGCTAAGGGACAGGAAGTGAAGGGAACGCTCTGCAATGGGACACAGATGGTGAAAGAAAATCTGACAGGTGTTAAAAATCTTGCTTTCTCTATCCATAATGTAAAAAAAAAAGTTTGTCTATAGTTCTACTTTGAGATGAATGACTTTACTGGCTAACTCAATAGACTGAAAATGCAATCTTTTCAAACACCTTTGGCTTCTTTATCATGCTTAAATATTATCAAGTGGATGTAAACCCTTTCTTATAGCCAGTGAAGTGAACACACTCAGATGATACACAGAGATGAAACAAATCACACCCCCCACATAGGCAGAAGAAGGAAGATACTTTCAGAGCTGTGTTGTGAATAGAACAGCTCTCTGCTAATCTATTTTTAGCACCCACCCCCACACAAATTTCAGGCTGTTTTATCTCCCGTCTGGAGAACTTGTCAGAAGTTATCATGCTGATAACAGAGGAACAAAACAGCAGAAAGACACAGGACTCAGGGCTTTGGAGAGAGATAAGTAAACAATACAGATATATGTGCCCAGGTCAGATTTCATGAATCGGGTTTACATCCACTTTAATACTTTTATATTGGGAAACTAATTTTGTATAAACTGCCCTTTATTTTCTGTCAAATAGAACCTGGGCCATACAAGACAAAAGCAACAGGGTCACCTAATTGCATGGTCACATACCCAGTGCTTCCAGGTATGGGAAGCCTCATGGAGGTTAGACGATGGTCCTTAGCTTTGTATAAACTCCAACGAGAGCAAATTGGAGCCTAAACAAGGCAGCATATTGGTGATTGGTAGGTGAGTAAAATCTGAGGTGAAGGGGTGATAAGTAGGGCTGGCAATTAGGTCAACCTGTTTCTTGGCCCTGCACAGACAGCCATAAGGTATTCCATATGAAAAATATTGTTTGTCCTAAAGTGGTTGTTACCCTAAAAAAAAAAAAAAAAAACAGAGATCCTGTTTCCTTATAGCAGGTTAAACAACACTGCTTGTGCTGTCTAACCTGCCCCTCTGTAAACTGCGGTTTCTGTCCTCCCCGTAAACTGACCACGGTTTATCATGGCTGCTGAGCCCTGACATCGTGGTCAGTTTACCTGCCTCCGTCATCTGCTCTCCCCATCCTCTCCCCTCCCTGCCTGTCAGCTCGGGGGTCTGCTGTTAGTAAAATACAAACATTTTGCTGCAAGCCCCTCTCTTTCAAGCTTCCATCCTGCACTGTATAATTGTTTATTAGAAACAAAGCCTCTAAATACCTTTTTCAGAGATCTTCAGGCCAGTCACGTGACTCCTGGCTGCTTTTCTACCCCGATCCAGGGCTACAGCGGGAGGAGCCGAGGGGGCCAGCTCAGTGGTCACGTGACTCCAGGCTGATGTCAGAGGGAGAGCTTGGCTCCTCCTGCTGTAGCCCTGGATCGGAGGATCAGAGCGGCCGGGAGTCACGTGACTGGCCTGAAGATACCTCACAAAAAAAGTATTTAGAGGCTTTGATTTTAACAAACACTTATACAGTGCAGGATGGAAGCTAAAAATAGGGGGGCTGGCAGAAAATCTAAATGTAGGGTTACAAAACCTTTAATAATGTGTCTAAAACTGACTGTATAGGAGACAGAAAGGGGAAATCTGGTTCTTTAAAAGCCACAGCCAGAATACTACGCAGCATTAGGCATACAAATGATAAAGCCTGAGAATGCCAGATACAATCAAGGCTTAACTTTAAAGGGGCATTATGAACTGCATCCATCGTAAGATGACAATGCAAGCTATTAATTATGCTCTCGCCAGGAGACGGAGGATGTAAACAGGTATAAACAACCTTCCTAGCATTGCAACTCCACTGTTATTTGCTGGCTTATTTTGCTCCCTCAGCTGTGTCTGACCTGAAAGGGACACAATAGGTTTGGCAGGTCCAGGCCTGCCCGATAAATGCATACGTGAGAGGGGCTGGACGCTGGCCTGAGAGGAGGCTTCGGCCTTTCAGGAATGCAGACTGGCAAGAGGCTAATGTAATAGGACAGAAAGGGAGGGGCATGAGCTGTGGAGTCCTGCGTCACTGCAGAGTGCAGACAAGTGACAAGCACTGTGACATTGTGTGCAATTGACTGGAAACTCAAACTGTGCTTGAATTAACTCTATAGTCACAAAGAAGGGTAGAACAGGGCGACAGAAATAAAATCTGACCTGACAGCATAAAACGTTTCTGAAAATAAGAAAGACTTACACTGGTTATGTGTTTTTTTCAACACTTTTACACAATGTAATAGTTTAAAATATATTTAATTTAATACATGTAATTAAAGTGTGATATAAGTGTCATTTAAAATTAAAAATGTAAGTTTAATATAATTTAAGTGTAATTTAATATTAAAACATGCACTCCGAAGATCCGAAGGATGCTGCCGGACTTCGCCAGAACGGCGACTCCCACTCACAGCGCCGGAGCCGCAAACCCCCGAAGAGATGCCCAGGGAACATGTCAGCTCCCTCAGCGGTGACCTGTGAGGCGGTGCGGGCGCTTCGTTTTAAGGTAAGTATTCAATAATGAGCTAGTATGCAGTGCATACTAGCTAATTATGCTTTTGTCTTACAGTTTTTTTTTTTTTTTTTTTGCAGGGCATACAACCGCTTTAAAGCGGGACTGTGCCTGAAGATTTTTTTTTAAAAGCCAGCAGCTACAAATACTGCAGCTGCTGACTTTTAATAAATGGACACTTACCTGACACAGGTTCCATCGATGTCGGCAGCAGAGGCCGATCAATCGATCGGCTCTCTGCTGCTGCCGGTGCCATTCTCGGTGAGGGAATCAGGAAGTGTCGCCTTTGCGGCTTCACTTCCCGTTTCCCTACTGCGCATGCGCGAGTCGCGCAGTGCAATGAGAATCGTCAGCGCTGTCTGTCGGGACACGTGTGTGTCCCGGCAGACAGCGCGCTGGGACAGGAAGTGGCGTAAACTCCCGTGGGAGTTTATGCCCGGAAGTGGGTGCAGATACCTGTCTTAGACAGGTATCTGCACCCCCCTCCCCCCTGAAAGGTGCCAAATGTGACACCGGAGGGGGGGGGGGAAGGTTCCAAAAAGCGGAAGTTCCACTTTAGGGTGGAATCCCGCTTTAAGTTACTGACGTTGTTCATTATGTGCAATAGATTGTTTGGAAATTTGCTTAACCACTTTAGCCCCGGAAGAATTTACCCCCTTCCTGACCAGGCCATTTTTTGCAATACCGCACTGCGTCACTTTAACTGATAATTGCTCGGTCATGCAATTTATGTCCTTTATTTACCACAAATAGAGATTTCTTTTGGTGGTATTTGATCACCTCTGCGGTTTTTATTTTTTGCGCCATAAACAAAAAAAGACCGACAAATTTGAAAAAATATATATTATTTTTTACTTTTTGCTATAATAAATATTCCAAATTAAAAAATAAAAACAAAATTTTCCTCAGTTTAGGCCGATATGTAATAAATAAAAAAAAAATCGCAATAAGCGCATATTGATTGGTTTTCACAAAAGTTATAGCTTCTACAAAATAGGTTATTGATTTATGGCATTTTTATTATTTTTTTTAATAGTAATGGCGGCAATCTGCGATTTTTATCGGGACTGCGACATTGCAGCGGACACATCGGACACTTTTGACACTTTTTTGAGTCCATTGGCATTTATACAGCGATCAGTGCTATAAATAGCCATACTGATAGCGATACTGTATAAATGTCACTGACAGGGAAGGGGTTAACACTATGGGGCGATCAAGGGATTAAATATGTTCCCTCACTGTGTGTTCTAACTGTGGGGGGGAGGAGACCGATCTATATACTAGGAACACACGATCTGTCTCCTCTCCCCCTGACAAAACGTGGATTTGTGTGTTTACACACACATATCCACATTCCTGCTCTGTCACGAGCGATCACCAGTGCCCGGCGGACATCGCGGCTGCCTGACACACGCATCGGCTCCTCAGTGACCTATACCCGTTAAAGTGGCCGCCGTACAGCTACGGCAATTTGCACAGGGGAGCCAATCTGCCGGCAGGTGGTCAGCAAGTGGTCGGCCATACATCCACCTAGGTGAGTATTCTTCTTTTTTTTTTAAAGTCCATACCTTTTTAAGTGAAAGAATGTACAAATTCACAAGAAAAGGTGCCATATGGGACATAATTGGAAAAGGGGATTTTTCCCACTACCTTCTTAAAGATTTTGATTTGTCCCTGCTATGTACTTACTGTATGTCTTAATTAAGTTGTACTGATTGTAAAGAAATACTATATATGGTTGTGTGTTTCATTTCATGGCAACTCAATTCAACTATTATTCATTATAATTGTTACAAATTCCTATATTGTGATGACCCTAATAACCCTCAATAAAAACCTACTGAAACGAAAAAAGTGCATTTTCCCATGTTTGGAAGGATTTTCAAATTTTCTTTTCCCTTTAAAGTGGTGTTTCCACCAAAAAAAATAAAATAGCTTAAAATTCATAAAAAAGTAAAAAAAAAATAATAATTGGAAAACAAAAATGTTTTACTCACCTCTAAATGCCTGTTGCTAGGGGGTCCCTCGTAGTCTGCCTCCTTCAGTGCCCGGGCACTGACATCACTTCCTCTCGGCGCAGTCAGTCATCTGGGACACGTGACAGGTCCCAGATGACTGCGCGGCGTATCACGTCGCGCTTGGCACCGCTCGCGCATGCGCAGTGGGTGCCCGGCTGTGAAGCCACAGCTGGGTGCTCACAGTAAGAATGCCGGCGCCGCCGAGCAGAGCGGGGGAAGGATATGGGGTAGGGGCAAAATTGGTCTTTTTATTGAGAAGTTGGGTATACTCAGAGGTTGTTTGGAAGTGTCGCCAGCGTGCCCAGGTGTTTCTTTAGGTTTTAGATGAGTCATGTGCTTGGTGGACGAGTTCTTCCATTGAAGCCATTTTGTTTACCCTTGTAATCCAGGTGGTAATCGTAGGTGGATTGGTAGATTTCCAGAGGGTCGGTATGCAAAGTTTTGCGTTATTAAGGAGATGTTGGGCCAATGATTTATGGTAAGTTTTCATTGGTAAAGTGGAATGATGAAGCAGAGCTTGGGCTGGGGAGAAGTCTAAGTGGAAAGTTGTAACTTGGCCAATATACCGGAATACATCAATCCAGAATTTCTTGATCAGGGGACATTCCCTCCAGATCTCCACCAGACTTATCCACCTTACCAGCCGTTCAGTGTCTGCCAACCCTCTCCTCCAATCCCTAAACTGGCTCCTGATAACCCGGGCGAATTAAATACAAATACTAACCACAACTTACAAAGCCATCCACAACGCCCGAGCTACATCACCAATCTTGTCTCCAAACATATCCCAACCCGTCCTCTCCGCTCTTCTCAAGACCCCCTACTGTCAAGCTCTCTCGTTTCCTCTTTCCATGCTCGTCTCCAGGATTTCTCCAAAGCCTCTCCCATCCTCTGGAACTCACTACCTCAACCTGTCCGGCTATACCCTACTCTAGCTACCTTCAGGCAATCCCTGAAAACTCATCTCTTCAGGGAAGCCTATCACGTCTCCAACTAATCTCCTACCACTTCCATCAGCTCATTCCCCACAGTTACAACCTTTTGTACCACCTCCCCCACCCTATTAGATTGTAAGCTCTTCTGAGCAGGGCCCTCTTAATCCTCTTGTATTTTATTATAACTGTATTGTCTCCCTTTTATATTGTAAAGCGATGCGTAAACTGTTGGCGCTATATAAATCCTGTAATAATAATAATAATGTGAAGAAACAAACCTTCCTCCTTATTGCATCTCCAGCACGTGGGTGGTGATATCCCTGATTTTAATATGGTGATATGATATTTAATTTCTATAACCAGCTGACAGCTCACAGTGCCATAAGATCTGACAGTCTTCATCAAGCTTACATAGGTCTTCTATTGCATATCATCTTGTTTCTAATAATTACTACTCAAGCCCTGAAGAAGGGGGCCTTTCCCTGAAACATGTTGGCTGTAGTTGATGCTGTTAAATAAACACCTTTAAATAATATGAGCTTTTGCACCAGATCCTCCTCAATACCCACCCCAGAGTTTATACTGAAAACAAGCTTTGTGTTTATTTATATACTTTCCAGGAGGAAAGAAGATGACTGATAGTATACCGATTCACGGAAGACTGCTAATGTGCATGAGAGATTACCATTAATGAACCCCTTCCCTACACCCTTTCACTAGATCTCCTTCTATAGAGGGTGAGTGATGGGCAGGCATGTCTGGGCAGTGGGACACAAAATAAATATACACGCGTGGTGACACCCACGCCTATCCCTTGGCAGAGCTCCACAGCAAACATGGCAGTGAATGTAAGCTTGTAGAAAGGTGAGGGACAGCTGCGGGAAGTGTTTTCACCTGTGTGTTAACCTGTTCAGTGCTGCTGAGCTTGTGTTATAATAAAAAGTATTGCAGGTGGATAATCATAAGACCTGGATCAACAGGCTGCACACTTTATTTATATTAAATGACAGTATAGAAAAAGATGATGAATAGGTTGTGTACTTCAAAGCCAAGTCATATTTATACCACCGAACTTCCTTATTCCTGGTGATATCATGTGACCCTTCTCTGTTACAGGTGTCCTTTTTCCTGTACAGCATTCTTCAGCAATAATGTCTTGTCATCTCTTATTAAAGATGAGCTATGGGTTCATTTAAAAGGACATCATTTCATCCATTTACTATATATTGGCAATAACATTAATCATGTTTGCCTTTGCCCAAATTCCTTTTATTTCTAGTTTTTGAGTGAGGAAGGGTCATAACACATTATTTTGCTGTCTGAGGTTCAGTTAAAGTAGTATTAAACCCTCAGCATTTTTTAGTGTAGCACATTGAGGACAATAAAATAAACATTCTTCAGTAAATTGTTTGGTAAAACATTTTTATTTGCAGTTCACAACTTTCAGTGCTGCTGGCCCCTGCTCTGGCAGTGTTGCCAGTGTTGCTTCAGCCATTTTGAAAAAGGGCAAGAGGTGGGATGAGCAGGAGAGTGCCTTTCCATACTAAGCTTTGAGGCTGTGTGTTTCTATTAATGCACCCAGTGTAAGCAGACACAACTCCAGTCATTGCATGCAAGGGTATCTCCAAAGGATGTTGCAAGAGAAAGGAGAGCCCCCCCCCCCCCTCAAGCAGGAAACCTGGGCCAGTAATCATGGCATCAGCTTTAGGCAAAGATTCAAAAATAAAGAAGCTGCATACTCAGTAAACAATTAAATCAGCTGCTGAAAGTGCTTAAAATCTGAGGGTTTAAAGTGTTACTAAACCCAGAACCTGCATTCACTATATCTGGTCTCCCACAGTACACAGAACATGGAAATGCAATGATTTTAGTAAATATAAACTGATAAATACCTTTTCTCATCTGCAGTATATAGCAGCCTTGTGACTTATATTAGTTCCTAGTAAAGCTTGTACGAGGGGTTTTCATTCCCCCTGATCCTCTGCCTGGACATGTCTGGACAGTGCTGATTGGCCCTGTGCTGATCACATGCACCCTCCCAAGAAAAAAATAAAAAACTCTCTAGCAATACACACCAAACTGAGCATGTGCAGCCCGTCCCCTGACTCTGTAAATATCAGGTTATTTTTTGGAGACAGTGGAAGAAGAGGAGGATCAGAGAGACAGGATCAAACAGCCTTTATACACAATGCAAAGGATTAACCCCTTATGTTCCACAGTAAGTATAACAAGCATGCTTTACTGCATATACAGACTGATTTTACTGTTTTGGGTTTAGTAACACTTTATTATCACTTTAAGTAGATTCAGTCACTTCCTGTTCCAGTGACAATGTGGTCAACAGGACAGAAAGTAATGCAAAGGCTTCTCCAGGAACTCACAAAGAATTAAGGCCACTTTTTAGTGTGATAAGGAACTGTGTTAAAAGGCTTTGGGCTTGTATTGAAGGCATCAGTCCATCAGTCCACCAGTGACAGGTGCATTTGACTTGCGGATCATCTCCTTCTCACCTACCTCAAATGGGTTTTGCATTCCCATACACTTGTACGAGGATGCACAACCTGTCTGATGAGAACAAAAGCCTGTAAATACAGTCCCCATCCAAGAATGTTCTTCACTTATGATAAGAAGTGAACATTTCTTCAAAAATGCATCAAACAACTATCCAAAAGAAAAATGTTTGCCTGGAGTTACACTTTAACCACTTCAGCTCCAGAAGAATTTACCCCCTTCCTGACCAGAGCACTTTTTGCGATTCTGCACTGCGTCATTTTAACTGACAATTGTGCGGTCGTGCAACGTTGTACCTAAACAAAATTGATGTCCTCTTTTTCCCACAAATAGAGCTTTCTTTTGGTGGTATTTGATCTCCTCTGCGGTTTTTATTTTATATATAAACAAAAAAAAAAGAGCGACAATTTTGAAAAAAATGCATTATTTTTTACCTATTGCTATAATAAATATTCCCCAAAAATATTTAAAAAAAAAAATTTTTTTTCCTCAGTTTAGGCCGATATGCAAAAAGCGTATATTGATTGGTTTGAGCAAAAGTTATAGCGTCTACAAAATAGGGGATAGATTTATAGCATTTTTATTATTATTATTATTTTTTTACTAGTAATGGGGGCGGTCTGCGATTTTTATCGTAACTGCGACATTATGGCGGACACATCGGACAATTTTGACACATTTTTGGAACCATTGGCATTAGTACAGCGATCAGTGCAATTAAAAATGTCACTGGCAGTGAAGGGGTTAACACTAGGGGGGCGGTGAAGGGGTTAACTGTGTTCCCTGGGCGGTGATTCTAACTGAAGGGGGAGGGGACTAACTAGAGGATGTGACGGATCGTGGTTATTAGCTAATAGCAACACGCACACACTCATCCCTGTTCTGTCTCTCCTGGTCACGATCGCACCCCTGCTGTGCAGCGGGCGCGCACGCACTTGCTATCTGGACCCCGTGCACGCGCCTGCTATCCGGACCCCATAAGTCAACGTATAGTTGTGCGGGGGAGCCAACCTGCCGCAGTAAAACTGCGGTGGCTGGTCCAGAAGGGGTTAAATATGTTTCTATTTATTGTACGGATATGGAAGTACCTAGATTTTTATCGATGTCAGGCTCTTGCAATCCAAACTCCAAATGGAAGACAGAAGGCAAACACTATCAACCAATTAAGACTTTTTTGCTTTGCAGTGTTGTTATTCTAACTACCGTGTTTCCCCAAAAATAAGCCCGGGTCTTATATTAATTTTGGCAACAAAAGACACAGTAGGGCTTATTTTTGGGGTAGGTCTTACCATGTAATGTGCTGTCTTTTCTCCCCCTCTCTCTCCCTGCCTGACAGGAATCCCCAGTGTGAACTGAGTTAAAATGCTTGTAAAATCCTATAATTTACTCTATTACAGTAGTATATAATGCACAATGTGTGTGTTTCTGTAATATAATTGTGTCAAATACCTTCGTTATAGCGCCGCTCTGCGCTTCTGTGAGCTCTCTTCCCTGCAATTATATTACAGAAACACACACATTATTACAGTAGAATATAATGTACTGAGTGGATTATAGGATTTTAGAAGCATTTTAAACTAGGGCTTATTTTCGGGGTAGGGCTTATATTGCAGCCCTCCTGGAAAATAACGCTAGGTCTTATTTTCGGGGAAACGCGGTATGTGGCCATACTTACAGGAGGGGAGAATACAGGGATGACCTAATTGGTATACTCCTCCTCCTTCCTTGTCCAGTCACAGGCTGGGGTGGTTTCTAGAGCAGGCTATATTATACCCAAGCAGTATAGTCTGCACAGATGTCTCAGTAGTGACCGGATCACAAGGATTGTTAGGCTTGATTCACATCTATGCATGTTGCTTTTGAGCGTTTTTAACAGTGCTTTTTGCGGTGCTTGCCGCGTTTTTGGACACGCATTTTTACAGCGATTTTGCCGCGTTTAGCAGTTTTTTTAACACTGTGGTTGCTTAGCAACCAGTTATATACAGTGTAAAAAAAAACGCAATACGCAAATTGCGGCAAAATTGCGGTAAAAACGCGGTACTTGCGTTTTGGATGCGGGTCCATTGACTTCTATTACATGCAAAACGCTGCATTTTGCATGGAAAAAAGTCCCCGACCCTTTCCAAAAACGCAGAGGCACAAAAATGCATTGATGTGAACATGTTCCATAGGAACTCATGTTAAAAAATTTCCCTGCATTTCTGCAAAATGCATCAAAAAACGCATTAGTGTGAATCAAGCCTTAAAGAAAATTTCAAAGCCTTTGGCAGATAAAATGTTTCCCATATCTGTATTTTAACTACGTTTTCAGCTAGTTGCCTGGAGTTAAAAATTTATAAAAATTTTTAAGAATTTCAAACTTTATTTCATTTTTATTTAAATTTGACTTTGTTTCTTTATGAAATGTACTGGTCTTCTGTGCTTCTTTAGCTTTCCTCTACATCCGACCCTACATTCTCTTTTTATTTTCATTCCCTGTCAGTAATGTCTAATTCCGAGCAATCTTCTTCTTTGGATCATAAAATATAAAGAATGAGCTTTTCCACTGAATTGGTTAATCGATATGTATTTATATAATTCATTGCTTTGTTTGCCAAAATGCAGTGTGGTAGCACTAAGTCTGAAAGCACTTCATTTCTAACTATTCTTCTAATGCTGCATAGCCAAATATTAACCAGTGGAATGTGTGACCTAGGAGAGGTCACCAACGCATGGACATGGGAGAATGGAGCCTTAGGGGAGGAAACCGTTATAACTGTATAGGTGTAACCTTTTGCCAATAGGAACAAGAGAATTAAAGGATTGAAGAAAACTCTGTCATGAATGTACTGTATGTGTAACTAAAACCAAAAATAAATGAACTGAGAACTGTAATGAGCCAATCACCAGCCCGGTCGTATAAGAGAAAAGGGAAGCGATCATACAATTCCAGTACCCAGAGATAACAGGTATTTCTCATTTCTGGACTAGGGAGCAAAAGAAAGATGAATATAACCATAGGCGTGCACACATGGTGTGCCAGGTGTGCCTGGGCACACCCTAATCACCCTGTACTGTTCAGATTCCCCCTGCTGCCCGGTCGCAGAGAAAGGGACTGGGGAATCTCTGTCCTCACGCCCTTTCTCTGTCGCAAAAGTGAAAAATCAGATGTCTGTTTAGACCACTGATATTTCAATAAAAAAAAAAAAAAGCCAACCGATGGAGCTTCTAAAAAAAACAAATTGTGAAAAAAAAATAAAAAATATTCTAAAAAAAGAAACAAAGAGAATAAACTATTGACACCAATCTCTCCCCTGCTGACACCGTCCACTGCTCTACTGACACTGTCAACTGCCCTATTGCCATATAGGTATATACACTATATTGTCAAAAGTATTGGGTCACCTGCCTTTACATGCACATGAACTTTACTCACTTCAGCCCTGGAAAATTTGGCTGCTCAATGACCAGGCCATTTTTTTGCGATACAGCACTGTGTCACTTTAACTGACAATTGCACGGTTGTGCGATGCTGTACCCAAACCAAATTGGCGCCTTTTCCCCCCACAAATAGAGCTTTCTTTTGCTGGTATTTGATCACCTCTGTGGTTTTTATTTTTTGTGTTATAAACAAAAGAAGAGGGACAATTTTGAAAAAAACACAATGGGGGTTATTTCCGAAAGGCAAATCCACTTTGCACTACAAGTACAGTCGCTGTAAATCCGAGGGGAAGATCTGAAATGAGTGGAAGCTCTGCTGATTTTTATCATCCAATTATGTCCAAGCTAAAATGCGTTTTTTTATTTTCCTTGCATGTCCCCCTCGGATCCACAGTGACTGCACTTTCAAGTGCACTTGTAGTGCAAAGTGGATTTGCCTTTAGTAAATAACCCCCAATATCTTTTACTTTTTGCTATTTTTTTTTTTCAAAAAAGCAAATTTTTTTCCTCAGTTTAGGCCGATTTATATTCTTCTACATATTTTTGGTAAAAAAAATTGCAATAACCGTATATTGATTAGTTTGCGCAAAAGTTATAGCATCTACAAAATAGGGGATAGATTTATGGAATTTTATTATTATTATTTTTTTTTTACTAGTAATGGCAGAGATCTGCGATTTTTATCGGGACTGCAATATTACGGTGGACAAATCGGACACTTTAACACATTTTTGGGACCATTAACAATTATACAGCAATCAGAGCTATAAAAATGCACTGATTACTTTATAAATGTCACTGGTAGGGAAGGGGTTAACACTAGGGAGTGATCAAGGGGTTAACCGTGTTCCCTAGGTGTGTTCTAACTTTAGGGGGGATGGGACTGTCTAGTATGAACACACGATCTGTCTCTACTCCCCCTGCAAGAACTAGGATTTGTTTGTTTACACACAGAGATCCGGGTCTCGCTCTGTCACAAGCGATCGTGGGTGCCCGGCAGTCATCGCATCCACCAGGCACACGCATCGCCTCCGTGTATGCGCACCCCTAGTGGCCAAGGGAAAAGCGACGTAAGGTAACGTCGATTTGCCCAGGTCGAGCCAACCTGCCGCAGTAAATCTGCGGCGGCTGGTCCGGAAGTGGTTATTTGCATCCCAGTCTTAGTCTGTAGGGTGCAATATTGAGTTGGTACACCCTTTGCAGCTATAACAGCTTTAACTCTTTTGCAAAGGCTGTCCACAAGGTTTAGGAGTGTGTCTATAGGAATGTTTGACCATTCTTCCAGAAGCGCATTTGTGAGGTCAGGAACTGATGTTGGCTAACAGTCTCCACTCTAACTCATCCCAATGGTGTTCTGTCGGTTTGAGGTCAGGACTCGGTGCAGGCTAGTCAAGTTCCTCCACCTCAAACTCGCTCATCCTTGTCTTTATGGACCTTGCTTTGTGCACTGGTGTGCAGTTATGTTGGAACAAGGGGCCATCCCCAAACTGTTCCCACAAAGGTGGGAGCATGAAATTGTCCAAAATGTCTTGGTATGCTGACGCCTTAAGAGTTCCCTTCGCTGGAACTAAGGGGCCAAGCCCAACCCTTAAAAAAACAACCCCACCATAATCCCCCCTCCACCAAATGATTTGGACCAGTGCACAAAGCAACGTCCATAAAGACATGGATGAGAGAATTTGAGGTGGAGGAACTTGACTGTCCTCCACAGAGTCCTGACCTCACCCTGATAGAACACCATTGGGATGAATTAGAGTGGAGACCAGGCCTTCTTGTTCAACAGTAGGGAAGAGTACAGTGTCAATAGAGCAGTGGACGGTGTCCGCAGGGCAGAGATTGGTGCCACTCTACGCTTCCTCCTGTTGCTAATCTACAAATTCTATACTTAATACAATAAAAAAATTATAAGACAACGTGCTTGTACATTGTAAAAATGTAGTCATAAAAAATTTAAAGATTGTAATTAGTTCAAAATATGTGTTCACTACTTACTATACTTTCCCTTTATATACTTTACAAGCTATTTTAAAACAGTTAAATTACCTAATATTAGTGGCTTGGACATGGCTGAATAGAGACGCGTTCTCCTGAGCTCCCGGCCGTCTCCAGCTTACCCTGCATTGCAGACCACTTTTGCCGAGCATTATGCACACCGCAAAGAAGAGGAACACCAAGAAAAACAACAAACCGCCAAAACCGGCTTCTCAGACCCCGTCGTCCGGAGAAATAAGACGGTTATTCCTGCTATCACAACTCGGCTCGCCGGAACTTAAGATGGCGACGCCACGTGCGGAGGAAATGGACGATGGGACGCTGTGCCCCTCTCCCTGCCCGCTCGCGGGACCACACTCCTCCGATACCTATGAGGACTACCCGACAGACACCCGATGCGAGGAAGGGGAACCCTCACGGGCACACTCCCAAACAGCTGGAGTGGACCCGGCGCTGCTAGCACTACTACAAGCACTGCCTACTAAGGCAGATATTGCAGCACTGATCTCCACAGTAGAAGAAGCACACCGCAAGGAGATCAAGCTAGTCAGAGCAGATATCACTTCACTTACCACCAGACTGGAATCCGGGGAATCCTCCCTAGCAGCATTGGAGAGACGAATCACCTCGGTGGAGAGAACCCAGGAGACTCAAGCGGAAGCCCTGATTGACCAACAGCTCCGCATGGAGGAAATGGAGGACCGGAGCCGCAGGAACAACCTGCGGATCCGGGGCCTGCCTGAAGCTACCGGGGCAGAGGACTTGGCTGATACTGCTGTCGCCATCTTCAGGGCTATTGCGGGAATTGAGCTCCCGGAGAGAATTGAGATCGACAGGATCCATAGAGCACTGGGCCCAAGATCCACAGACCCCCTGCGACCACGGGATGTCGTATGCAGGCTCCACCATTATGTACACAAGGAGCAGGTTCTCCGCAAAGGCCTGGGAAGCGGGGGACCTCGACTTTGATGGCGCAACCCTTAAAATTTTGCCAGACCTCTCCAGACCCACACTCCAGAGGCGAGCCATGATGAAACCACTGCTGGACCTGGCCTGCAGGAAACAAATCACGTACCGCTGGGGATATCCTCTCTCGGTGACGTTCAAGAGAGAACAGCGCTTTTTTACCTTGCGCAAACCGGAGGCTCTACCGGAGCTGTTTGCCTTCCTAGGAGCAGACCCCTTTGAGGTACCAGACTGGCTAGCCCTTCTCCCGAGAACGCAGGGACGCCCGCAAACCTCCAGGCAGAGAGAGGAGTTCATAGCCAGGCAGCAAGGGAACCGTCGCAGGCCAAGGGATGCATCACAGGACGCCATACGTGAGTCTTAAACTATTTGATCTATTGTTGGAAGCAGTATTCAGTTGTGAGGGAACTGTATATTACCCATCCCTGTGCCTTAGACATTGCAAGCCTCACAGATACTCAGGAAGGCCCTGGTTATTAAAATAATAAGCCGCCCAGCCGCTCTACCACCCTCCATACCGAGAAAACCCATCCCGTTCACCCCCATGGTCCCCCACAGTGCCTACATGTCAGAAGATGAATGTGTTGGAGGAACGCCTCCACAAATGAACTAGATCAGGAACCAGGGATATTGCATTACCAACGCCACCTACTCTGGAATCTCCCCATACAGCAGAATGCAGGAAAGACAACTGATCGGCACAAACCAGGGAGGACCCTAACGGACCAGATGACCAGCTTATGACCGAAGACCTCTCTCACCGAAAGAACCCATGCCCTAGATTTTCAATTTAAATTTTTTTTTTTTTCTTTTCTTTTTTTTTTTTCTCCATTTGTACATTTCCCGCCGGTTTTGCTCCTTGGTCGCGCTCCGGGCCCGCTCCACTTCTTACTGACCAAGATGGGGGAAAAACCAGCACGTAGTTACACTGCAGTAACAGATCCGAGACAGAGACACCTTTCAGACTGGTTAGCGGAACCCGGAGGGACTACCTCCCCCCCAACAGGGAACCTACCGAGGAGAGCCCACACACACCCAAAACTCGGGGCTCGGGACCCGGCCGGGTCGACTATTCTGTTGGAAGGGGGTCGGCGCGGTCGGGTTGTATGAGCGCGGGTTGGGAGAGATACCGAGAGGCTGCCATCTACAGGACTTCAGGTGCACTGCTAATTATGTCCGCCTATGGGTTAGTGTTGTAAGATGTTCTAGCTAACTCCCTTTCTTTCCTTAGGCTGCTGTGCTCTGATGGGACAAACCAGCTGCAGATCTGGGGGAGAGAAAAGGGGATGGGGTTGGAACTTGGATGGTTTAAAGGGCGGAGTGGGAGAGGGCGGAGGGATATGTTGGGCCACCTGAAACAAAAAAGTTACAGGACACAGGCGGCACAGGTGAAATAATAGACGAGTATGGAACACAGTTTCCTCTTTTTTCCTTTGTTTTGTATTTCCTTTTCATATGTTAATATTGGTTTTATAGGGACTACTTGTCCTCGGTCCTTTTCTTATTAGACGTGTATTGACTGATGTGACATTTGTGTGTACATGCGTTCTCATTTGACATGTTGCAGGGGGGAGACGGCGGGGAGCTCACCCTAATAGCCGTGTTCTACCGCTCCTCCACATAGGGTAGCGTGACTCGCTGGGAGACGTCCTAGACCCTCCGGGCGACGCACGCAGCTGTAAAGCACTTTACCAAGGGACTGGGTACTAGACCCGGCCCCTACTTGGTGGCTATCTACCAAGTACTTAATTCTTCTCTCTGCCTATACTTATTCTTTCTTCTCCCCTCTTTTCTCTTCCCTGTCCATTCCCTACTCTACCCACCCTACCACACAAACCACCCCCCACCCCTCCCTTCCCACCCGGTAGACAACATCAGAGACACCATGATGCCACAAGGCATTAAAATAATGTCGCTAAATGCAAAGGGGCTAAATAGGCCAGAGAAGAGACGCATACTGACAGAGGAACTTAAACGGTCCCGAGTTGATATAGCTTTTATACAAGAGACCCATTTCAAGGACAAGAAGCTGCCCTACTTACGTAACAAGCACTTTCCTATAGCGTACCATTCTACTAACCCAACTACCAAGTCAAAGGGGGTATCCATACTAATATCCAGCAAAGTACCCTGGCATTGCCAAGGATGCCATACAGACCCTACGGGACGCTATGTTTTTCTGAAAGGCCTAATTGGAACCCTACAGATCACCTTAGCGGCCGTATACGCCCCCAATGAACAACACGCCACTTTCTTTGAGGACACAATGACACAACTCCAGAACTTTAAAGAGGGACAACTAATTTTAGGGGGTGACTTTAACGCCCCATTAATCCCCTCCATAGATACTTCGACAGGTAGGTCCTCCATACCAGTTAGTCAGCTTAAACGTATGTCCAAAGCGCTCGCCAAGCTGCAGTTAATTGATGCCTGGCGCTTGCAACACTCCGGAGAACGAGACTTCACATACTACTCACCCATGCATCGAGTATATACTAGAATTGACTATTTCATGATCCCTCATAATCAATTACATGCCGTGGAGCACACATCCATAGGAAACCGAACATGGTCAGACCATGCACCCATATTTCTGACATACAACCTATCTAACCCCTTCTCTCCCAAACACCGGTTCTGGCGATTAAACGAGAGTCTTCTACAATCCCCAGACATCCTGACGGAAGTCAAAAGAGAGCTGACTTATTACTTCCAGGAAAACGACACTACAGACTGCGAGCCGGGGATCCTGTGGGAAGCCCATAAGGCAGTGATAAGGGGCGTCCTCATTAAACACGGAGCCCGCATCAAAAGAGACCGCAACCAAAAATTGACCCAATTACTACATGACCTTAATGTTACAGAATCCAGACATAAACATGCCCCCACGCAGGCGACAGAGGGAGACTTAAACCTAATTAGGAAACAGATCAACGATATTCTCCATTATAGAGCCAAAGCGGCACTGCAGAGGTGCCGTAAGATGACATATGAATCGGGAGACAAGTGTGGACGGTTGTTGGCTCAGTCGGTTAGAGATCATAAACTCACTACGTTTATCCCGCACATCAACAAACCCGGAGGGACCAGAGCAGTACTCCCCAAACAAATTACCCAGGAGTTCGAACTCTTTTATTCCAAACTATATAACTTACCTCCAGTGACAAAGCCGCTACAAGACATGGAAGAGTACGTCACTTCCGCTCAGTTGCCAACTCTACCCCCAGAAATCCAGAGGGAGCTAGATACCCCCATAACTTTATTGGAAGTACAACAAGCCATCAAGCAGATGAAGCCAGGGAAAGCACCGGGCCCAGATGGCTTCACTCTTCAATACTATAGGACCCTGCTCCCAATTCTAGGCCCCCATCTGCTTGAGGTTTTTAATGCAATAGGGACAGGAGGGACGTTCGCGAGAGACTCCTTGAGTGCCCACATCTCAGTGATCCATAAGGAGGGGAAAGACCCGGCGGTATGTGGCAGTTACAGGCCTATATCGTTACTAAATGTGGACCTTAAGCTGTTCACCAAAATCCTGGCATCCAGACTAGCGTCACACTTACAGCACCTCATACACCTAGACCAGGTGGGCTTCATACCCACCAGGGAGGCTAGGGACAGCACCACCAAGGTACTGAACCTGCTATATATTGCAAAATCCAAGAAGACCCCATGCATACTCCTTAACACAGATGCCGAAAAGGCGTTCGACCGAGTTAACTGGTCGTACATGTTTGCAGTGCTGAAGGGAGTGGGACTGGGTGAAGTGATGCTTAATAGAATAGCGTGGATATACTGTAACCCGACAGCCCAGGTAAAAGCAAATGGAATTTTGTCAGACTCCTTCATGATAGCGAATGGCACGCGCCAGGGGTGCCCCCTGTCCCCTCTCTTATATGCCTTATCTCTGGAGCCCTTCCTCTCTTCGGTGAGATTAAACCCTAATATCCACGGAATATCAGACGGGCAAAAACAACACAAAATATCGGCATACGCAGATGACATGCTCTTCTCACTGACTGAGCCAATAATATCACTACCAAACCTCCTTAGTGAACTGGAGAGGTTCGGAAGACTGTCCAACCTTAAAATAAATTACAATAAATCAGAAGCCATGGGGATAGCAATATCAACTCAGGACCTCATGACACTACAGTCAAATTTCAGATTTAGATGGACCGAGTCTGCACTGACCTACCTTGGTACCAAGATACCACCTGACCTGTCCCGTATATTCGAAGCTAACTTTCCCCCCCTATTGACAAAAACGAAAACACTCCTAGATAAATGGCACAAAGGGTTGCACTCCTGGTTTGGGAGATGCAATCTACTAAAGATGAGCATTTTACCCAAGTTCCTATACCTCTTTCAGGCCCTTCCTATTAAGATACCCCTTACCTATTTCCGACAGGTACAAGCTATGTTCACCCGTTTTGTCTGGGCAAATAAGAAACCGAGATTACCATGCTCCCAGCTGACGGCACCCAAGCAACACGGAGGCTTAGCCCTCCCAGACATCAGGAAATACTACCAGGCGGTACACCTGGGGAGGGTGGTGGACGACACCAAGAACTTAAATTATGGGCCCAAATAGAACAAAACCAGACACCCGTGCCCCTAAAAACAGCGATATGGTGCTACGACTCAATAACCCCAGAGACTAAGATACACCCTCTGATAGGGAACACCATACGCCAATGTCTTAGCGCGACACTCCGACTTTCTCAGACGACCAAGACATCACCCTTAACCCCGATTTTGGGTAATCTCAGTTTCCCCCCCGGGAACTCACAAACGAGCTTTCAGACACTAAAAAGTAATGACCAGAAGACAGCATCACATTTTGTACTGGGGAATAGATGGCCTAACATCACGGAACTGACAGACACTACGGGCCCTTATCGATTGCCATTCTGGAATGCACTGCAGATGCATCACTATCTGCATAGCATCCCAAACCCCCAACTATACAGTAGACCCCTGACCTCCTTTGAGGAATTCGCTGCAGGTAAGGAACCGTTAACACGGACCCTCTCATGCATGTATAACCTGCTGAATACACCCCCTACGCCACCAAACCTCCCATGCATAGCGAAATGGGAAAGAGAGCTACAATGTACCTTTACTGCGGCCCAGAAACAAGCCATGATCAGCTTTGCCCTTAAATCCTCCCTGTGCACTAAAACACAGGAAACAAATTTCAAGATCATGACTAGGTGGTACTTAACACCAAGTCGACTACACATGATGTTTCCGGACGCGCCAGAACACTGCTGGCGGTGCCAGAGTGAAAAAGGAACGATGGTACACGTGTTTTGGTCATGTCCCCGATTGACATCTTTCTGGACCGCAGTCCGTACTATATCTCAAAGGTTCACGGAATTTCAGATCCCCAACGATCCAGCATTCTTCCTACTCCACATATCCTCTTTACCTACTAAAAGGTACAAGAAATCCATTCTACGACATATGACCAATGCTGCTAAATCATGTATTCCTCTTCTCTGGAAGCAACAAAGCCCACCAACCACAGCAATGTGGCTCCGAAAAGTAGAAGACATAAATAGACTGGAAGACCTAATTTTGACAGCTCAGGATAAGCAGGAGGTATACAGGAAGACATGGTCCCTCTGGAACATGTTTATATTCTCAGACGAAGGGAAAGACTTGATGGGAGCTTAAGACACGAGACATATACGCACCATGGTACCACTCAAGCATAGCCCGTCCCCAGTATGACTAAATATACAGGAGAAACCCGGGTCCCTCTCCCCCCTCTCCCCCCCTCCACCCCTCTCCTTCTCTTAACTCTCTCTTTTTCTACTTTCTGCCTTTTTCTCTCAGCATCTAGACCAAATAGCAGCCTCTCGATCGACGTCTATGCAACCTAAGAGGAATACCCACTAATAATGGCACGAATCTCCAGCACGGGTAACCACTGCACATATAATGGAGGCTAGACCTCTGGACACATTTTAGCTGGTGTAATGTGTATAAGTTAAGACTATGTTAATTCTTTGAGAGGCTGCGACCTCTAATGTGTACATGTAAATTCGACTTTGTGGGGCTTCTGCCCACCCTTTGTTTCTGTTTGTAAAATTCAATAAAATAAATATTTGAAAAAAAAAATTACCTAATATTATGTAAGAATTAGATTCCAAGTAAATCTTCCTTTTTCAGGTCACAGTTAAGTAAAGCCTATGTAAATAACCCTCAAAAGCACGCAGGAAATGCACAATAGCGAAGGGATTTACAACAAAAGTTATAAAAAAATTAGCATGCAGTAAACTCAAATAAATTCCAGATTTCTTTTTTAAGTTACTGTTCCTCCATCAACTATATTTCATCTTATTTAACACATTTAACGTATACTCTGTTTTACATTATTTATTTAAGAAAAAATAGCTGAGACCCCAGGCCGACTGTTTGTGTGGTCCTCACTGATCAGCATATTTAATCCACCCCATAATACGTCAGTCAGGATTGGTCAGTAGCTCCCCTTATACACAATCAAATTAGTTACATTTTGATCACAGCGTGTGGGAATATCTCAGGTCTTGGGGGTGAAGCTTTTTTTTCTCAGCCAGGGTTTTTCTTTAAATGGTAGCATCTATGTATTCATGTACTGGAGTTACTTCAGAAGAAATTATCTGAAATTTGTAAAATTGATTCTAGTCTCAAATAGCTATAAAATACCACAATTCAGTATCACAGCAAAGGTTCCTTTATTTGGCACACACTAGGTCTGGCATTTGGGTTGTGGTTTTAGAAGCTATGTTGAGGTTAAGGGTCAATAAGAGAGGTTTGATAAAAAAATGTATGGGTCAAAGTGTTATAATCTAAAAATGTATTTGTGCTAAAAAATTCATTTTTTGGAGCTAAAACATCTGCATCAAAAATATCGAAGCAAATTTTTTGTATTTTTATAAGCCGAAATTACAGGTAAACATTAAAATATATAGCAAAATAAGGCTATATTTGACATACATTTTCATATCATATAAAGATAAAAGCAAACCTTTGCTTTACCAATGCAGGGCAAAGCCACAGGTTCACTTTAATGACCTCCTTTGCCAGTAGTACATACTCACCTTTTCTTCATTACCCTAAAGCTCTGTTCAGGCTCTGAATGCAAAGAAAATACTGTTATGCCGCGTACACACGATCGGAAATGCCGCCAGCAAAACTCTGATGAGAGCTTTTTGTCAGAAAATGCGACGGTGTGTATGCTCCATCGGTCTTTTGCTCGCCGAATTCCAGCCATAGGCTCTGGCTGCATTAAGAATGTGTTTCAATAACAAATTTTTGTATCACTTGTTTGAGAGTGGTGCATCATGTAGTAGAAAGGCCACAGTGGAATATCTTAACATATGATCTTATCTTTGAGCTTTTGCTGATAACATCAGGTTGACATCAGTTTGAAACACTGTGATCATTCGGAATTCAGTGTCAGCTGTAGTTGACAGGTTTTGCATTCCTATAGACGTGTTTGGGGATGCGGACCCATCTGATGAGGACAAAAGCCAGTCTACACAGACCCTCGTGGTTTTTATTTGTGTCTGAGTCCCCTTTGTAGAGATTTCTCCACTCTTCCTGTTCATGAGGCCACACAGGAACAGAATAGACAGCAGTGTGGAAAAGGCTCTAACGTTGGCCAGTATGAGAAATCTCAGTACATTTGATGACTTGATAAATGTCGTTCCAAAGTGAATAAAAATTTTGAACCCCCAATGATTGGAAGTTAAATAAATGTTTTAAAATTTACATTTTGAACAAAATTCCACTCGTGTAGAATGAGCTTAAGGCCCCTTTCACACT
Organism: Lithobates sylvaticus; assembly: GCA_028564925.1. Taxonomy (NCBI): domain Eukaryota; kingdom Metazoa; phylum Chordata; class Amphibia; order Anura; family Ranidae; genus Lithobates; species Lithobates sylvaticus. The sequence continues at coordinate 134,119,306 of CM053037.1, forward strand.
GGGGTGGGAGCGGCGTCAGCGGTAAAGCAGCGCTATATTTAGCGCTGCTTTACCGTCGTTTTAGCCGCGGTATTCGGCCGCTAGCGGTGTGGTTTTAACCCCTGCTGGCAGGCCGAAAAAGGGTTAAACCCCCCGCAAAACGCCACTGCAGCGGCACTTTGCGTTACCGCGGTGTCCCATTGATTTCAATGGGTAGGAGCGGTAAATACACCACTCCTTCACCGCTCCAAAGATGCTGCTAGCAGGACTTTTTTGACCGTCCTGCTAGCGCACCGCTCCAGTGTGAAAGCCCGCCGGCTTTCACACTGGAGTGAATGGGGCCTGGATTTTTTCAGGCGCTGTACAGGCGCTGTTTTTAGCGCTGTAGCACCTGAAAAACGCCCCAGTGTGAAAGGGGCCTAACTTTTCCTCACCCATCCAATTACAATAAGCCAGAGGCCTGCACAGTACTTAGCATGTGTAACGTTTTACAATAATGTACAGTGGGAACCCAATCTGATTTTAAGCTTGAAAAGAAATTTGTAGACATCAGAATGACCAGATCTTTCCTCGACTCTAAATAATTGAGCAAAATACTCAATTACAATTAAATGTTTTTACAATAACTTACAAAATTAGAGTAATTCACTCAATATCAAACTGCAGTAGTATCTGTGCAAGACTTACAGGTCAGTTTTCTAATCAAGATATTTTGTGGACGGTGAAGGGTTGAGAGAGCTGCAATAAATTGAATTGTGCATGAAGTCTGCTGAGCTTCTAATAGTCCATTGAAATAAAAAATACAGACACTTAGCGGTATCAAACTATATTGCAATGTAATGACCCTCCAGTGGATTCTGTATCCTCCACTTAAAGCGGAAGTAAACCCATCGATTTAACAGTTTAAAAAAAAAAAGGCATGCCGGGAATGCTAACTGCACATTGGCTGTGCTCTCAACCAAACAGTCAAACCATCCAATTGCTGGTGTCATAACGGATCACATGTGCAGCACTGTGGCAGTTGAAGATTAAACAGAGGCAAAGATGGCAGCTTCCTTGGCTGAAAACAATAGGGGGGTTTACTTCCACTTTAATTGGAAATACCTGCTAAAACCTGGTAGTTAAGGTGTATCTCCACCTATCAATTTTTAACCGACTGCTGTCCATCCTGGTGCTCACTATGACTCCTTTCTAGACCCTGTTCTACTATTTAAAAATGTACCATTTTTTCAAAGAACTGTATATTGTCATTTTCAATTCTTTCTTTGGCCAAATGTAGTGGCCCCGATATTGTTAAATGTGTTCTCACCTAAAATATAAATTAAATAAAATAAAGACATTGGGAAAAAGTGCAATTTTATGAATCTTGTGTTCACACATGTTCTACTGATATGTTTTAATGGAGTTTAGAAAATTAAATGTATCATTAGCATGTATTTGACCTGTTTGTAAAGGGTAAAAACATAAACCACATGTGATAATCTATTTTTTACCGTTAGTCCAGCAGAATTTCTCAATTTCATATCTTTTCATCTAATTAGTTTTACAACATCCAAAACCATTTGGTTTTACCATTTTGTTTTCACCTAACTATTCAGGGGTTGCCTTGTGGAGAGCTGTCGTCCCAGTGGATTTCCACTGGGCCATTTTTGCAACCATTTGATTTTACCATTTTGTTTATGCCTAACCATTCAGGGGCTGCTTTGTGGAGCGCTGTGGTTCCAGTGGATTTCTACTGGGCCATTTTTTGTGTCATATACAGTACCTTTTGGTGTTTGTGATTGCACAGCAGCCCTACAAACCCTGTATGGTGTTTATGGCAAGCCTGTTTGGCATTATATCACCAGATAGATTTTTATCTCACACATATAGGTCAGTTATTACTGGACTCCTGGTCTAGAATACTTGGGGTCCCAATTGCATGGTTGGTATATTGCTACTTTGACATCATACATCATCCATTTGGTTTTATCAGTTTGTTTTCACCCAACCATTCAGGGACTGCTTTGTGGAGTGCTGTGGTCTCAGTGGATTTCCACTGGGCAATTTCTTTGTTGTACAATATTCAAGGATATAACTTATTGCCCTCCCAGTAGCTTATACTTACATTTCCTTTGATCCTGTGCTTCTCCATTTGTTGCCAGGAGAGGGGAGAAAAACCCTGTGTAAGCTCAAAGTCGATCCTAGTAAAAGGTTAGATAGTGCTGAGGACTTTCTTCCTACCCCGTTGTAACAGTGCTGGTGCTTGCACGGCCCAATTGTACAGCACTGTCACGCAGCAGGGGAGTAAGGCTGGCCAAACACTATTATGCAATTTCCCAGTACATTTGAGGCCTTGAGGAATATTGTTCGAAAGTACTTCAAAATGTTGTTTGCTTTTAATATTCGATTTTGGAATAAATGGACTTTAAAAAACGAAAACCACATTCACTGTTAAAAATGTGTTCATTCAAGAAAAGATTTCCATCCTACTCCTTCCAATTTTCTTATCAGTGTGGTCGAAACGGAATGTCAATTTGACCCCTCTAACAATCAGAAAATGGAACAAATGTTCTTAAAGCAAAAAAACAATTAATACAATTGTACTAGTGTATAGCCAACTTAAGTCACATGCTTTGCATATCGGAAGTACTGGCTGTTGGTTTTTATTCAAAGCAGCAGGGGAGCAACATAAAATGTAGTATTGCAATATAGCGAACCCACTCCTTTACCTGAATAGACAAATGACAGGTTCACTTTAAGAGTCTTTTCATTAGAGAAACATTAAAACCACAATTGCAAACCTCTCTAAAATGTCAGTTCCCTGGATGTCATACTGACCTTCTTTCTTCAATACCATGAGTCACTGACCTGCTACTGGAAGTTTTTCATATAAATGTCAATGAGATCCTTGACACTAATTACTTGGGGTGATTGGCCAGGATTCAAGACAGTGAGCCCCCTCTGTCAAAATGCATAAGATGACCAAATGGGAAGAAAAAACAAGGACAGAAAGACACACTAAAAAAGACTCATATAATAATTCTGTTTATGTTGCATGTGGAACCCATTTACATGGCCATTGTAGACTTGGACACATATTCCAAACATGTGCAGGCTTGGGTTACCTAGAGAAACAAGGTGCCTGGGTATGCCCAGCCTGGCCATCAAGTGATCATTCTCTAGATCAACTTTTGTGCACTTTTGCATTGAAGAATATACTTGAGTCTGACCAGATAGAGTAAGTGCTGGTATGTCCCAAGGGAAAACAGTAGTGAACCACTGGAAATATGAATTCATGCCATTCAATTTATCACCCTAGGCAGGAGACGTCAGGGGAAGGGGGGGGGGGGGGGGGGGGGGACATGCATATAATTATTTCCAGAAACACTGAATCAAGCAAACATTATTATCTGTAGCCTTGGTATGTCATGTATATTCTGAGTGCTACATGCATTTTAATCCACTGTATTGTATGCAACTAGTTGTCCTCAGAAAAAGGGTTAACACTGAAGTGTGACCAGTAATCAGCGAATGATTAGCAACATCTAATGAAATGAAACTCATGTAATCCAGGCATTATCTTCTACCACAGGGCAGATCTGCATTGCTAAACAGATAAATAGCTTGCAAACACTCCCATCACTGTCCAAACAACTTGTGAAGCTTGTGCCTCACTACCCCCTGCCAGCAGGTGAAAGGAAAACGTGCTAACAGCTTGTTTGCACAGTCATTTATAGTGATAATGAATGTGACATATACAGCAGCGTTGTGTGACATAGGTAATACTGCAAGCAACCTGTAGCTTTCCAGCTGTCAAACCTAAGAAGCGGGCACTCAGAAAACCATGGAGCTAAGATTAAAGGGTGGCAATGCATGGGCAATGATTGTTTGGCGGCAAGAGGTCTACACATTTATGTCAGAGCTTCAGATTGCCTTGATCACCTGTGACTTTCCCACACCTTGGGTGCAGGGCTTCATTTACCATAACATGACAGTGTATCCCTTTCACAGTCTGTCCAAAATAAAATATGTATGGTTTTGCTTAGAGATAGAGTTTAAACTCTTATAAGAGTAAGTGCTCTAATACACATGAGCGGATTTTCCGTCAGAAAAATCTTGGATGGTTTTTCAGACTTCCACTCAAGCTTGGCTTGCATACACACGGTCACACAAAAGTTTCGCTGAACTTTCGACCGCCAAGAACACGGTGACGTACAACACTACGGCGAGCTGAGAAAATGAAGTTCAATGCTTCTGAGCATGCGTCGAATTGTTTCCGAGCATGCATAGGAATTTTGCGGGTTGGAATTGCTACAGATGACCGGAATTTCCGATCAGAACTTTTTCCGACTGAAAAATTGAGAACATGCTCTCAATCTTTTGCTGGCTGGAATTTGGCCAGCAAAAGTCCGATGGAGCATACACACGGTCGCATTTTCCAACCAAAAGCTCTCATCGGTCTTTTGCTGGCCCGAATTTCCGATCGTGTGTACGCGGCATAAGAAGCGGGCACTCAGAAAACCATGGAGCTAAGATAAAAGGGTGGCAATGCATGGACATAGCTCTCTCAATGATTGTTGGGTGGCAAGAGGTCTGCACATCTATGTCAGAGCTTCAAATTGCCTTGATCACCTGTGACTTTCCCACACCTTGGGTGCAGGACTTCATTTACCATAACATGACTTGTAGGTCAGTGTATCCCTTTCACAGTCTGTCCAAAAATAAAAATAAAAAAAAATGTATGGTTTTGCTTAGAGATAGACTTTAAACTTAAAGGGGTCCATTTATAAAGCTATGTATGGCTTAACCACCTGCATATCATTGATTTTCTGATTAAACCTACTCTAAGACATTTATAAAGCACGGATGCGTTCTTTATAAATGTGGTTTGTGCTATGCTTTCTTCAGCATCTGAAGCAAGTAGTGTCCCATTAGTTTTAATAAATGTGGGAAAAACTCCAATGAAAAAGGCCAAGGCAGTGTGGCCAGCGATGTCCAAAGTTCAGGTTCAGTTTAAAGAGTTAGTAAGGCTTTAGGAAGATGGAGTCTCTAAAATCTGTATAAACTTACTATACCTGTCAGTTGTATCACGCACATCCTGTGGTGATCGAGTTCCAGGTCAAGTGAATTGAAGCAGTGCCCTGGGGCACTTACCTCAGCATTGTCTTCAGTCAAAGTCAATAAAGACATTACTGACTAGGGATGGGCTCGGGCGTGTTCCCACACTCCACGTGCAGAGCCCGCCAGGAAGTCGGCACGGCACTGCGCAAACTTGGTCTGTTAGTGGGCCCTGAGGACAGGGTTGATGACCACTGTAGTAAGGCATTACCAATGGTGGGTAGGGATGTTACTGTTCAAAGTTAAGCAGGTCCATTAGTGTCCCAGTTCTCAGCCAGGTTACCAAAAGCTACTATGAGGCCACGTGGCCTACAGCAGTGGTCATCAACCCTGTCCTCAGGGCCCACTAACAGACCAGGTTTGCAAGATAACTGAAATACATCGCAGGTGATATCATTTGCTGCTCAGTGATTGCAGTATTCTAGTCTGTGTCTTGCCAAGGTAATACATAAAACCTGGCCTGTTAGTGGGCCCTGAGGACAGGGTTGATGACCACTGCCTTACTATACAATAATTGGTTAAATTCAACTGTGAGAAACAAACTACTACAGCTGAAAGTTTAATAGGTCTTCATTGCTTGAATACCATTTGACCCAAAGGATTGTTCATCATGTGGTTTTTAGGCTGACAAGTTTCAGAGCCAATCTGCCTCTAGGCCTGATTTACACCTATGCAGGTTGAAGTTTGCATATTCCAGGTGCATTTTGTGTTTTTTTCAATACACGTCCATTGAAGTCTATGGAACCAAAAACCTGAAAATAGTCCCTGGCCCTTTCTATAAAATGCACAAATGTGAACGTGACCCATAGGAAACCATGTTAAATGGACTGTGGTGTGTTTCTGCAAAACTGAAAATGCAATGCAAAATGCATAAGGCCTGGTTTCAGTTTTGCAGAAACACACCACAGTCCATATAACATGGTTTCCTATGGATGTAGTTCAAATCTGTGTATTTTATGGAAAGGGCCAGGGACTTTTTTCTGGTTTTTGGTTCCATAGACTTCATTGTTTTAAAAATGTGTATTGAAAACTGCAAAATGCACCTGGAATATGCAACCTGCATAGGTGTGAAGCAGGGCTTAGAGTATTGTTACATGTGTGCAGATAGTAAGGCCCCATTCACACTTTGCGTAGCAGAAACGCGTCCTCCCGCTCACAATTTTTAGCTATTCACATGCGTTTCAGCATGTCGCATATAGGGCAGCCCTATGCACATTTAAGCCTCATACACACGATCTGATTGTTGGCAGACAGAGTGTCAGACTTTTGTCCGAAGGGCGTGTGCCTGGATTTTGTCTTGCATACTAACGGCACACAATTGTCAGCCAACAAACACGAACGTAGTGATGAACTAGACGTACTACGTAGAATTTCAGCTCTTGCGCGCCACCCTTTGGGCACCTTCTGCTAATCTCGTGTTTGGTGAGCATTGATTCCGAGCATGCGTGTTTGTACTTTGGACTTTTGTGTGATGGACTTGTGTACAGACGGGACGGAAATCTGACAACAGACCGTTGTCCGCTGGAAATTTACTAGCCTGCCATCCAACATTTGTTGGCCGAAAGTTGGACAACAGTTGTCTGATGGAGCGTACTAACGGTCGGATTTTAGGCAAACAGTCTGTCATCACACAATTCCCTGCCAAAAATCCGATCGTGTGTACGAGGCTTTAATGTGGCAAATTTTGTTGCAATTCTTGTGCGCTTTGTTGCACGGCAATCACCGTACTGAGTTTGAGGTGCCATTAGGGAGGAATGACTTCCAAACACACATTGCACAATTTGCCAAGATTTTAGCGTGATCTGTAATTGTGAGCAGAATCGCACCAATTCTGCCCGCGATTCAAAATAGCTAAGTGGGAACGGGGCATTAAGGTTACATTGTTCAGTTAAATCATTTACATGAACCGCTCAACCACCAACTCATATTTTGAAATACATATAGGAAAAACTGCCAGAATTTTTAAAGCCATTTTAAACCCAGTTTTTTTTTTTGTTTCCTTTATTTTTACCCTGGTGATCCTGCCAGTAAGTGTTTTTTTTAAACTTCCTTTAACAGACCAAACTATTCAGATAAGGTAACAGTTCAGAGTTAAGACAAACCATATAGCAGTGACAGAGGTTCTTACAATGATCAGGTTTTATTCATTTATGCATAACCTCTATCCCAAAAGCAAAAAACTGTATGCTGTAACTGTAATGCTTATAAAGCTATTTTTGTGAAGTCAATCTAAATCTGCTAGTCTAAAGCTGGCCATAGATGGATTCCCCCATCCTTCCCATTTTGCTATTGTATTATGACAGTGGGGACTCCTCTGCTGTCTGCATAAACTGATCAGTAGACATGTGCGCCGTCAATAAATTAGTTTCGTATTAGAATTAATTCGTATTTGCAGCCACTGATTGAATTGAAGTTTTCCAACATCCCGTTTGACAAGGGTCAATCAATGTCTGACAACCAGGAATGGTCATAGATGGATTGAAATTAGGCTGCTCCCTACCGAATTACTCAAATTTCGATCCATCTATGGCCATTTTAATACTCCCCTCTCCCCAGACTGACAATGCTGCTGTCCAAAGGAGTATCCTTTGCCTCACTGTCCAGAGTGGAGACACTCGTAAGCCTCGTACACACGATCAGATTTTCAGACAGGAAATATGTGATGACAGGCTGTTGGCGGAAAATCCGACCATCTGTACGATTTATCGGACAATTGTTGTCGGATTTTCCGTGGACAAATGTTGGATGGCAGGCTTTAAAATTTTCAATGAACAAATGTGTGTTGTCGGATTTTCCGAGCGTGTGTACACAAGTCCGTTGGACAAAAAAGTCCAAAGTACAACACGCCTGCTCGGAAGCAAGGACGAGCCAGAAGCGGTCGGTCTTGTAAACTAGCGTTCGTAATGGAGAATTAACATTCGGGACGTGGCAAATTATGAAATTTTGAAATGCAGTGCATATTCTCTTCTTCTTTAATGGGATAATAATGAAGCTGCTTTTCTGGTGATACTGAATTTTCAAAGGCTTTTTTTTTCTAATGATATCAAGAATAATATTATTATGCTTGTTATTTTTTTTTTTTGGTGCAAGTTACCACCTCACCATTATCCCATAGTTTTTAAGAATAAAGATACAACTATGTTGGTGTCCCATGTCAATTTTACATTGTATTTTTTTAAATGTAACTGCCTACTCCCAAATTGTCATTTGAAGTAAAACACATAGCCAAGTATTATTCTCCACAATTTTTTTATTGTGCATTAAAATAAGAAAACAAATAAAATTAGACATGCTATCTGCCAATAGAACTTAACCAAAAAGTGCATTCTATGCATCCAAAAATATAGAAAATATACCAAATCAAATCATTATTCAACCAAAAAAAAAAGCCTTGTGCATGTGTCCTGCTTCTTAATATAGGGGGTCACCAATGGCAAGAATTGGTGAAAGCAGGGATCCATCATCCGGAGATAATTCTGAAAATCATCTGGATTATTCTCCTGGAGCTCCCACAGCAAAGGCATCTGACATAATTAGTCACGATTAATAAAGCAACCAATTTTTGGTCCAAGAAATCCTCTTCCTCCTGCTCCTGGACTGGACTTGGGTCAAAGCAATAACTCTATTTTTTTTAACATGGGTTCCTATAGAACATGTTCACATCAATGCATTTTTGTGCCTCTGTGTTTTTGGAAAGGGTCAGGGACTTTTTTTCATGCAAAATGCAGCGTTTTGAATGTAATAGAAGTCAATGGACCCGCATCCAAAATGCAAGTACAAAAAGCAGCCACAGTGTAAAAAAAAAAAAAGCGCTAAATCGCTACAAATCGTGGTAAAAACACGTGTCCAAAAACGCGGCAAGCGCCGCAAAAAGCACTGCAAAAACGCTCAAAAGCAACATGCAATTTGCTCGATTGCTCGATTTGCTCGATTCACATCAATCGATTGCTCGATTTGCTCGATTGCTCGATTGCTCAATTTGCTCGATTGCTCGATTCACATCTATGCATTTTGCTTTTGAGCGTTTTTGCAGTGCTTTTTGCGGTGCATGGCGGGTTTTTGGACACGCGTTTTTACCGCGATTTTGCCGCATTCTGCGTTTTTTTTTATCAACCAACTATATACAGTGTAAAAATATATATATATATATAAAAAAAAATGCAAAATGCAAATCGCGGCAAAAACGCAGCACTTGCGTTTTGGACGTGGGTCCATTGACTTCTATTACATGCAAAATGCTGCATTTTGCATGAAAAAAAAGTCCCCGACCCTTTCCAAAAACGCAGAGGCACAAAAATGCATTGATGTGAGCATGTTCCATAGGAACCCATGTTAAAAAATTTCCCTGCAATTCTGCAAAATGCAAAATGCATCAAAAAACGCGCTAGTTTGAATGGAGCCTTAGGCCTGATTCACACCTATGCATTTTTAGTGCTTTTTTCATTTTGCAGATTTGCACTACAGTCCATTTAACATGGTTTCTATGGAACACGTTCTGTAGTACAAATCGGCAAAATGCAAAAAGCACAAAAAATGCATAGGTGTGAATCCAGCCTTAGGCTCAGTTTTGTCAAAATCTTGGAAATTGCTCTTGCTTTCATTGAGCTATTGATTAAAATCTTACTTTTCAAACAGGGTGTACTCATGTACAAAAAGCTTTTACATCAATGTAGTTTTACAAATATTGCAGATAAAAGTGGACCTGACGCGTTTCGACCCGTTATAGTGAGGGTCTTCTTCAAAGGTAATTTCGTCTGTTTAGGAAAGAAGAGGATGAGAACAATGCATTGTAACAGTATTTCATTTGCATATATTGATCTCCAATTGACCTTTCCTTTCACATAGTATAATATCATATTGTGCTGTGGAATGTTTACCTGGTGTGTAGGTTGTTTTTCCTCTTATAGATTCCTCCTTTATATGTGATAGGGCTCTCCCTGGATGCGTGCACTCCAGGTCCTAGGCGGCGTCCCGCTATGGCACCCCCCAGCGGGCACACGGCAGGCACGGCGACCAAACAACGGGGCCTACGAGAGGTCACATCCACTAGATCGGCTACCCACGGATCCGTGTATGGGCCAGACGGGTAGAGGAAGGGAGATGGAGGTGGTGGGAGAGGGAGGAGGGGGGGGGGGAGGGGAGGGGGGGGGAGAAAGGGGAGAAGGGAGGGAGAAACGGAAGTAGGTTTCCTTGGGTTCCCTTGTTCTGCACACCTGTCATAAGATCCAAGTTCATATGCTTAGATATATGGCATAGGAGATTGTCACATCAACTAGACGATGTCTAGTATACTTAAAACAGTGATGGGGAGAAATGAGGTGAATGGATGAACAGAAGTTTTACCGTTGATATGCTTTTTCTATAGTAGTATCAGTTTATATATTACTGTATCTGGACTCATGGTTGAAGATAGAAAGGGGAAAGACAGAAGAGGGGGACAGAGAGGAAGACAAGAGGTGGAAGTGAGGGGAAGAAAGAGCAGGGGAAGAAAGTGACGGCTAAAATGGGGAGGGGGGGGGGGAGGAGAAAGAGGTCACAGGGAAAAGAGGGGGGAGGGGGGGGAGGGGGGGGAAAAGGGGGGAGAGGAAAGGAGGAAAAGGGGGAGAGCGGGGGAACGGGAGTGTGGAGGAAGAAGCCGAAAAGGGGAAGGGGAGGGGGGGGGGAGTGTGGAAGAAAGAGGGTTGAAAGGAGAGGGGGTGGGAGAGGGGGGGGGGGGGGGGGGAAAGAGGGGGGGAAAAAAAAAAGGGGGGAAAAAAAGGGGGGAAGAAGAGGACCAAATACATGGCTAGCACATGCATTGGTGGACAGAGGGATGCTGCAGCATCCACATGGATGGGACGGGAGGGAATGGAGTAGGGTAGTGGGGGAAACGGGGAGGGATGTGGTGTGAGAGGTGAGGGAGAGGCAGGGGGAAAGGAAGAGAAAAGTGGGGAGGGGGGGGGGGGGGGGGAAAGAAAGGGGACAAAGGGGAAGGGGAGAGGGGGAGAGGGGAGAGAGGAAGGGGAGGGAGAGGAGGGGGAAGGGAAAGGGGAAAGTGAATGGAGAGGGGGAAGTGAGGGGGAAGGGAGTGATCTAATTGGTGACAATGGGAAAAAGGAAGAAAGTGAGGGAAAGAGGAAGTGAAGAGATGTGTGAGTGGAAAAATGGGGGAGTGTGATTGTGAGATCAATCAGAGTGCTGGTGCTCAAAGGGGTGCTGTGCTGGTGGTGCTGGGGATCACAAAATGGGGGGATCCCAGAGTGGGGATGTGTGTGGATGAAAATGTGCAGGGATTAAGTGGAGTATGATGTGTGGGGGGGTGAGGGGTAAGGCCGTGAGGGAATTTGGGTGTGTGTGGGGGCATGCGGTGGGGATGAAGGGGGGAAGGGAAAGGCATGGACAGGGAAGGGGTGTACCAGTGTGTCAGGTGTCGATGAACAGTGTAATATGTTATGTTTATAAAATTACCTAATAGAGTAGATGTATCTTGCTCAGGTTATGGGATGGATGTAGACACCCATACGTTGCAGACCGAAGTATGCTGTGTTGGTTGCAAGTTCCAGAGATAAACAATGCCCAGTCTGGGAATAGAGACAGAGTCATCTAAAATAACTGAAGTTAGTCCCAGAGAGGGATAGAGAGGCATGGAACAAAAAGAGGTTCTACTCACTGTGTCTATGTGGCGTAATGCTTGGATCATCACATGGAGATGGATATGTTTAGCCACCCCGTGTGGTATTTATGGGTAATACCCAATTTGGATCAGGTGTGCATATTTGAACACCTTCAGGTGTTCAATCAGGGTATCCCCAGGGAGGGGGAGGAGGGAGGAAAGGGGGCGGGAAAACGGATTGGGATGGGTGGAGAGAGGGAGGGAAAAGGAGAGAGGGGAGGGCAGGGGGCATGGTGGGGCATCACCTTCCATCTGCTGTTCCTATGTCCGCCCGGCCCACCCGTCCGTGGGAGCCATGACGGCATCAAGAGCCGTCTGGAGTGGTCTCCCCGGCGTCCGGGAGGTCCTTCCGGGGTCGCGTCTGCTACGCAATCGTCGCACCGGCGTGACGTCCCGTATCACGCGCACGCACGTGGCCGCGCGCATGCGCAGTGATCGGGAGAGGTCCGATTGCGTTCCAGGACGCCGCCAGCAAGGGAAATGGTTCGCCGTCAGGAGACCTGGGCCCGCCCAGGTCGCCTTAGGGGAACATGATTGGAGGAGCTTAGTTGGTGGGCGCTCCTCCTTACCCTTGCTGTGAGGTCACGTGTAGGGAACGCCCCACCGCCGCATACGTCCACCGGAGGGGGCAGAGACCAAGGCGCCACCCAGGGGATCCGAGGCGCATTACAAACCGCCAGAGAGAGCCCTGAAACAAAAGGAAAAGAAAGTTTTGGCATGTATTAACTGCCTGTGTGGTATAGCAGATAGGAAAAGACGAAAACGTATCTCCGTGATTGTCTCTATTAATATCATATCAACATGCGTACCAAGGTTGTGTTGAACATATTTGAGAGAACAGAGGGCATGAAATCTTTTCAAACAACATTATCCACAGTTAATATGTAATTGCATTGTAAGTTGTTTCCAGTGATACATTTTTAGTGTTGTTCGTATTTAGTTCAAAAATTGTCATCCATGTTTAGTTCAAAAGATTGTCATATGAGCACGCTACGGCCCTGTGTATTAATAATACACAGTATGTGTATGGCCATATAGCTGTGTGCATGTGCAAGCGAAGAAACAGGAGATTTGACAAATTTGTGGAAGAGGGAAGCAAATGTACACAGGAGGAGAAACAACCCACCTATGAGCGTAAGTATCAGGTAGCGCGAGTAGTTCGGCCCCCAAGCCACATCTGGTAAACTGGTTTATTTCATAAATGGACATAAGCAGGTGACACAACATAACCGCTATGGGTTAGATATGGAAAAAGAGCACTGGAATCGCACAGAGTTGTGTAAGGCGAAGAGTCCTGGACACAGGTGGAATAGAGCACAGATATTGGCCAGGGTGTAAGAGCAGGAGTTCACAGGAGGGGGGGGGGGGGGGGTGTTAGGGAAGGGGGGGGGGGGGGGGGGGGGGGAGGGAGGAGGGAGGAGTTTGGGCTTGGTGGGGAGGAGGAAAAGAGGAGGGGGAATTATTGGGGGGACGTTCAAGCACGTCTACTCCAATGCATGGGCCCAGGGAACCGTATTACTGCGTTTTCCCAGATGTAAAGCCCTTGAGGAAAGGGGCAAAAGAAATGGACTCGTTCAGTCCGGGAGGGAAGGTGGCACGTAATCTATAGATCCATTTTTGTTCACATTGTAACAAAGTTTTGTTCCAATCTCCTCCTCTATCGGGGATATGAATTCTATCTAAGGCCATAAATGTGATCTTGGGCATTTTATAATCATGTGTCAAAACAACATGGCGGCCCAGGGGTAAGTAATGATTTCCTATTTGCATGGAGTAGACGTGCTTGGACATCCGGCGGTGGAACTCCTGCTTGGTTTTGCCAATATAAAATGCCCCGCATTCGCAGGACATTATGTATACAACGCCCTTTGTCTGACAGTTGACGAAGTGGGCTACCTTGTGGGGTAGTCCATTTGGAAGAAGGGGGTTGTTTCTTTGGCGTTGGATATATTGGCAACAACTGCAATGGCCACAGGGGAAGGACCCCCGGGCCGGGCAGTGTTTGTGGCGTCTGTGCTCGTCCCTAAATTCACTTTGAACAAGGTGGTCTCTTAGTGATGTAGCTCTTCTATATGTAATTGAGGGATGACTAGAAATAAATTGATTTATTTTGGGATCGTCTGTAAGTATATTCCAGTGTTTTTGAATTATGTCGCGGATCTTTCTATGCTGTCGAGTGAACCGCAGAACGATTCGCGATACATTCTCTTTTTGATCGTCGGGTGCCTCTTTCTTTTTAGATAGCAGGTCCGAACGTGAGCATGCTATTACTCGATTATAGGCTTTACGGAGACATGAACGACTATATCCCCGATCAAGTAGGCGGTTTTGGAGATTTTTTGCTTCAATTTTGAATAGGGACTCATCCGAACAATTTCTCCGTATTCTCAAATATTGCCCGTAAGGGATAGAATTTTTGAGAAACTGGGGGTGTGCACTGTGGGCATGGAGTATTGTATTACCCGCGGTGCTTTTGCGGTATAATGTGGTGGAGATTTTGTTCTCTGGGTTCCGCTTCAATTCGACATCAAGAAAGGTGATACTCTCCTTGTTAGATGTCAAAGTGAACTTAAGGTTCCAAGTATTGGTATTGATGCGATCGTGGAACTCTTGTAAGAGTTCCGCCGATCCCTCCCAGACGACGAGGACATCATCTATGTATCGCAGCCACATTTTAATGTGGCTGGTATACACACGGAGGTCCTCGTCGTCTAGGAGTGACTTTTCCCACTCCCCCAGGTACAGGTTGGCGTAGGCCGGGGCACAGCATGTGCCCATGGCCACGCCCTGCACCTGGAGGTAGTGGGAATTGTCAAAGGAAAAGAAATTGTTATTTAAGATGTATTCCAGTCCATCCGTAATAAAGTTATTCAACGCGCCATCGTATCTACAGCCTGCCCACAAAATGTTAGATATAGCTGCGATCCCCTGGTTATGGGGGATCGAGCTATATAATGCCTCTACATCGATGGCCACCAATAATGAATTATCGGTCAACGATATATTTTCAATTTTTTGAAGTAAGTGTATGGTATCTTTTAGAAAGGATGGTAATTCCAAGACAAAAGGTTGTAAAAAGGCATCAATAATTTTGCTCAAATTTTCGGATATGTTTCCGTTGCCCGAGACGATAGGTCGTCCGGGGGGTCTGCTAAGGCTCTTATGAATTTTGGGCAGGCTGTAGAACGTGGCGAGACGTGGGTATTTAACCCTGATATATTCGTGTTGATCCTTAGTTATGGTGCTTTCTAAGAGGGCTGAGTCAATTAGGTCTTCAAATTTGGCATAAGAGGTTTGTATGATCTTTGTGGTGACCTTGCGGTACCATGTTTTGTTGTTAAGTATATCCATGCACATGGATACATAGTCCTGATTGTCCATCAGGACTATGTTCCCCCCCTTATCGGACGGTTTCACAGTGATATTAGCATTGCTGCGTAGGGAATTTATGGCCTGAAACTCTTTGGGAGTTAGGTTGGTTGGGGGTGTCTTTTTCCTGGGCAATTTGAGTAGGTCTCTATTAGTTTGTTTGATAAAAATATCAATACTCGGATTAAGGTTTAAAGGAGGGAATCTGGCCGATGGTTTTCTAAAAAGGGCCGCAGAGGGCTTTGATGGTTTTCCAGCATTTTCTAATAGGTTTTCCAGATCGATTTGGTCTATTAAGTCCACTGTATTGTTCTCCTGGTATAAAAGGGTTAGGTCACGTAAAGCTTTATATTCCCTCATACTAAAGCTAGACCAGTCTGTGGTGTCGATCGTCTCGGTCTTTGCATGCAGGCTCCTCAATAGGAGCCTGCGTGCAAAGAGCTGCAGATCGGTCATCACTCCAAAGGTGTCAAAGTTTTCTTCTGGGCAGAAGGTTAGTCCCCGAGCAAGGACATTTTCCTCAGCCGTGGATAGAGGATATGATGACAGGTTGATAACACTTAGGGATTTAATGGGATCCTTGTCACAAAGGTGTCTAAGTTTCCCACTCCCCTGTTTATTTGGGGTGGGGAGGGTCCCCGTGTGAGGTTTAAAGGACTCTTAATCGTTTGTTTGAGTTTTTCTACAGTGTGGTTTGTATGTGTCACATTGGTCGAGGAGTGTGTGGGTGTGGGGTCACCACTCTCCACATTCATGTCCCGGGGCTCTCCTTGGGGGTCCCGAGACATATTGCTCGACCCATGTGACCCTTCTTCCTGTCTGTCTGTGTCCACGGTGCGTTT